>JAGFNQ010004789.1:26844-83863 GCA_024364735.1 Boesenbergia rotunda | reverse complement strand
ACTAAGATCACAACATGAAGGACGTCCTCCACTCCTGCTGTGGGTGGTGTAGGGGCACTGGGTGCTGATTTGCCATCAGTGTGGCGATGGTCTTCTGTTGTTCTGTAATCTGAGCTTGCATTTGAGCAATGACTGCCATCAGGTTTGGCTGTTCTGTGCCAGGCTCACTGTTATCTTGAACTGGAGTTCTGTTATTAGCATTAGGAGCTCGGCCTCTTCTTGCCATCTAATAATGCATAAGGAACAAGAAATCACTACTACTCTCTAGGTATAAACTTGTCTTCTTACTTAGAAATCTAATATCCATTCTAGGGATTAAACATGATTCCGTGATACTAAGGGATTAAACATGATTCCGTTGATACTAAGGAATTAAACATGCTTCCTTGTCTATGCACATGTGAGTAGTACTTAAGCATTTCTCTATACTGCAATTAAATAAAGGAGCAATAGAAAAACTGAAACTTAAAGCTTTCTTACTTGAAGACGCAAGGTTGATGCTGATGTGTGTGTGATGCTGGGAATGGAACTGCTCTGATACCAACTGTAGCGACCCGACTTCTCTCTACCTTTAGACGGATCGTTACTTTACTCTACTCCTCAACTCTTATACATGACTAAAGAAAATTGCGGAAATCTTTTTTTTTCTTTAAATTCTGCTAACAATTATATTCTAACTTAAGCAATCATGTATAAATAACCATGTCATACTTCCTTCTCAATCTCGTAATTAAAACCCATTGAAAACAGCCTCACCCTTTTGAAACTGCCCGTACAGTCGACTGGTGACGTGACAGTCGACTGATACGCTGGGAGCAGTTTTTTTCAGGTTTCGGCTCTGACTTCTTAAGGCCACCTCTCACTCAGTTTCGAGCCATATCAACCTACAACACCATTTCTATACTCTATCTCAGTTTCCTAAACGATTTAACCAATCAAACGAATCCATAAACTTAATTTTAGGACTTTTATGAAGGAAAGTAAACTAAACAAATTTGTTTAAACTTTAACAATGGAGTTTGTACCAATCTTGACTCCTATGCATCCATGACATCAAATATAAGTTCTACAACCTTGCTAATGCATTATGAAATGTGAATGCAACCTTTCTAAACATAATTAAGCAATGAAACTTGTTTCAAAAGGAAAATTGATACTATCTTGGCACAAACACCTTTTTCTCTAACAAAGTATCAATATTTCTAACTACTCATCCTTTTACTCATCCAATGCAATCATGGGGATATATATGCTAAAGGAAATGACATGGAATCTTTACTCTAAGAAATTTAGCATATAAAACTATCCAAAACTCAAATACTCCATAAATCTCCATAAAGCAAGAACTTGAAATTTGAATAAAACTCAAACATTGCAATTCAAATAACTAGATTGTCTCGTCTCAAGGATCTCTCCATAATCAGCCACCACACACACTCTACTCAGCACCGCCTCGTCGTCCTCCTTCAGAATTGCTTGCCTTTACCTTTATCTGCAATAAGAGGAAATGCATCTATAAGCAAAAAGCTTAGTAAGTACTATCTAGCTCACAAAAACTCGAAATATGCATACATGCTTCTAGATCAAACTGAAAATCATATGAGATACTAATATGCTTGAAAGAAAAACTAAGAACATGTATAATCTCAAAACATGCATACTCAAGCAATAAATAATCTCAATTTACTTTTCTTGGCTCAACTTGAAACTTTAGCTATTCTTTAACTTTTGAAAACTTTCTGAAACTTTCGAAAACTTTGCTAAAGCATATACTTGAAAATAATAATCACTTGGATCCACTGAAGACGTAAGTACCATCTCATGCGCGTTCCCTAAAAGGTTGGGGTAGCGAGCCACCAATCCTAATAGAGCAGACCTTGGTCTACCAGGGCCAAGACCTTGGAATTGGACACCTGGATTTCTTTAACGACGCCCTTGGACGCCGGGTACTGGCCTTATAAAATAAAATAGCTTTTCTTTCTTTTCTTTCTTATCTGTAAATGCCTTGGCATTCTCTGGAGCACCTTGCGTGCTAAAATCCCTAAGTCTTGACTTTTGGGGATTTTCTTAAGGCCTTGGCCTTCTCTTTCTTATCTTTATCTTCTTTTCTTTTCTCATAGCTTTTCTTGGTCCCTAATCTCATATAGGGTGCTTATCAAACATATACAAGCATATAAAAACTAAGATCACATGCAAAAACTAAAGCAAAAAGGAAAAATTCTCTTTTAAAAAACTTTTAAAGGAAATTCTCGCGGTAAAACCGCCTCTTACTGCAGGTGAGCAGTACTTACATTGATATCTTGGACTTACAACCAAGATTGAGGTCTAGAGCTCGGGAGAAACTTAAGATCTCGAAGAATTCTTCACGTCTACGCGTCCCTCTCGTCGCGGGGATCCCGAATATAGGATTATTTCTTGGAGAAGGGTCTCGGCCGGCCCTCTTGACCTTGGTTTGCGTGCGCACAAGAGAGGAGAGGGAGAGGGGTCGGCGCAAGGGGTGTTGGCCGAAGGGTTTGAGAGAAATCCCAACTTCTCTCTTTAAGTTTTCTATTTATACACTTAAGGATCGGATCAACTTAACTACAGCTTAAATATACATCATTCTTTCCTTTTCTGTGCTTGAAACCCTAGCCCAGCCGGTTGGGCGCTTGTGCTGTTCCGTGGAGGTCGCGGGTTCAATCCGCCGGCTGCACTTAAGCTGTTTTTTTCCATTTTTGGCTTTATTTTCTTTTTTTCTTTTTTCTTTTTCCAAAAATACCAAACGGACTCGGAAAATTCCATAAAAATACTCTAAAAATTCCTAAAAATATCTAGAATATTTCTAAACCATTTCTAAATAATTCTAAGGACTTTAAGAACTAAAAATGGAAATTTTGGGGCGTTACATCCTGTTGTTTCGTTATAGCTGTTTTAGCTACTTTTCTGCCATGCATATCTTTCTATATACCCGTGAGTCCACTTGGACTCACCACCCGTCGTAATATTTTTGTTTCAGGTTGATAGCTCGCTGGAGGAGCCCAGTTGCCGGTCCTGGTCCCTACGACTCCGTGGTTGGGTGCTTCCGCGTTGGTTTTCGTTTTAATAGCATTCTTTATGCGTTGTATTTGTTTTTCATATACCGTGGGCTTGTATTCGAGTTATATTCGTATGATATTGTATTTTCGAGTCCTCTATTGACTATGTGTTGATTGTTTTGCTGCGCGCCTACCCTGGGGGCAGCTCAGGTGAGTTCTATGTTTCAGTATTGTGGTATTTCATTATCTTATGCCTTATATATATCTGTTTTGAGGCCTGAGGCCAATTTGTAAACTGCGTGTGTTGTATGTTTGTGTAAATTGTCCACCGGACAGGGGAGATGCTGCCCGATTTTATATTGGATCAGTGGCTCCATTGGTCTCGGGGCGTGACAATTCGAGTGCTGAGAGAACTGTACTCGGGAAGAAAAATCCTAGGGTTCGAGTGCTGAGAGAATTGTACTCGAGAAGGGAAACCTTAGGTAGTAGTCGACTGGTGCTAGGGTAGTCGACTGATGTGGAGCACAGAGAGATCAGTCGACTGATGCTTGATCAATTGACTGATGCAGTCGACTAGGCAGTCGAATGTGAATCGTCAGGCTATGACATTCGAATTTGCGAGGACCAGTCGACTGCCCCAGGGGCAATCGACTGGTAACGGTCAGAACAGTATCGAGCACTATTTAAGAGGGTTCGTTTTTGGCTGTTCTTCCTTGGCGAAACAAGCTTGGTCAAAGCCTGTTAATAGCCTACAAGTGTTCAGAGATTGTCCAAGGATTGTGATGAGGTTTCTCCACCCACAAGGAGCTACAAGAGCTAGCCGAAGGTGTTCCGGGGATCATCCACCTTACGGACAGCCGTGGAGTAGGAGTTTCATCTCCGAACCACGTAAATTGGTGTGCCTTTCTTAGTTGTTAGTTTTAGTTTTTGTTATTCCGCTTGCACACTAACAACTTGTGTTGGATCGGGTTGGACTGGCTAGAGGGGGGTGAATAAACGATAAAAAAAATTAAAATGAAAGTGGAGGCACTCGTCTTTAAAAAAGAAACTTAGTCGCAACTGAGAACGTTGCTTCCAAGGTAGTGGACGCTTAATAAAAATCTCCTTGTGGCGGAGAAGCCTTACAAAAATAGCACGCTAGACTTTTAGAGAATTTACAAGAATGAATTAATTGAATGATTGAAAAGGTTGAAACTCTAAGTCTATTTGTAGCCTAAGAGAATAAATCTGGATTGTTGATTGTTGAGGAATTTTCTCTTGGCCGTTGATCCATGGATGTAATCTGGATGGTTGATCTTGGATGGAATTAAACTGCATCCATTGGATCTGATTCAAGGATAAGGTTGTTAAACCCGACACGTTTATTCCACCTGGGAAAAATTTTCGGAAAGTCCCTAGAATTACCCGGGCTCTAGGACGAAGTTTTAAGGGTTAAATGGAGAAGGAATTCTAAACCCTAGGGATTAAATTGCGTAAGGCCAAACTTGGGGACTAAATTGCAAAATATCCATATATATGTTTGACCTAACCCAACCGGCCTGATCACAACAGCACCCGCAGCCAAGCCTCCACACGCGACGCACTCCTCTCTTCTCCCTCGCCCGCGTGCCCTAGTCGCGCATCTCTCGATCGAGAGCCGACGACACCCCTCCTTTGGCTTCCAGCTCCGGCGACCTTTCTCCTCTAAGCGAAACCGGCGATCTCAAGGCCGGCGATTGCCCTTCTCTCTTGGTCGTCCACACTCAACGTTGAAGCCCCAATCATCTCCATCCTTTGCTTTCCGACGGTTTCCTCTTCGATTTCCGGCATCTACCCATCTTGTATCACGGTGAGGTAGGTTGATTTCGGAATGGGGATTGCCGTAGGCCTTATTTCCATTCTGCCGAGATGTTTCTTTCTGTTCTCAGTTTGATTCTGAGTTGAGTCTGTGATTGAGATTTTTGGAAAGAACAAAGGGATAGGGACTAGCTTGAGGATTGTATCTAAGTTGGTTGTTTTGATTTGTTCGGCTTGAATAGGAATTGGAGGAGAATAGTGGTGCGTTACAGCCCCTGGAATTGGAGTTTTTGCAGTTTGGGTTCCTACCGCAGAGAGCTGCTCCGGGCTCAGGTAAGGAGATATTTTGGGTTCTAATGGAATTACTCATGGGTGTTGATTGTTTTTGCTCTTGAATTCGAGTTGATTAGAGAGTGATGGCAGGTTTGAGCCGAGAGGTTGAAATTGGAACACGAGTATCATTTCCCTCCTTTTCTACTGGCTGTGTTTCGGCAGCAGAGCTAAGGTTAGAGGTAATGGGATCTGATTGCTTTGATTTAGTTGGAGTTTTATGTTGTGTTTGCATTGAAGTTGATTTTTGGCTGTGGATGTGGGGTGGAACAGCTTAGGTTCTGTAAGAGGATTGGGTGATTGGGTTGAGATTGGGTTGAGTATGAAACTTAACCCTAATGATCTAGTGGGGTGATTTCGAATTGAGGGTTGGACCTAATTTCAAGTACGAGGAGTAATTAGAAACCGTACCATTTAATTAGAGGTAATTAAATGAAATGGGATAAATGGGTTAACCCTAACACGGTTTAGGAATTAATTAGCTGATTATTATTTATGTGTCATAGCTAATTAAATGCATCCTTGATACAGGAGCTTGATCGGATTAGTATAGGCGGGTGGTTCTATCTCACTTGATACGGACTTCACCTATTTGGAGGCGGGTACCCTTTGACTTATCTCTTTTGATATTGTCATGTGATTATGCATAGACTGTTATAGATAGCATTAAGATTTTATGCTATCCCTGTTTATTATGCCTGTTCTGGATACTTGTTGTTTATCCCTATGTTATTATGTTGTTAGTTCCATACAGTCTCAGGTATTGTCATATCTATTTGTATGCTAGAGATTGTGGTATTGTCTCCTGCATTTGACCTTGAGGGATTGGTAGTTTTCCGGTCAGTATACCTTGTAGGTTACCTGTATTTCCTGTTATAGGATTTCAGACTGAGACTTAGTATACTGAGGACTTGGGAGGGAGGTATGTGTATCTATCATACACCATCCTTGCATTGTTGCATGTCGGCGATCAGCGACTCCCTTGTGGTTGAGCCTAATCGTCTTCCGGTACATGATATGCACACACGGCCACTCATGGGTTAGTGGATACCGTAGATGTGTGCATTTGCCCTGTATTGCTCCGTTCGGCCACTATGAGGAATGTGAGCGCGGGCGTGGTAGCAGCCAGGGATCCCTTCTCGTACTGAGCCACGAGGAGATGAGAGCTTGACTCCCCCATTGCTTGGGGTCGGAGCGGAGTCTCCACCAGCATCCTGTCCACCCGGTCACTCAGGAGTAGTGATGGCAGGGTGCGTACAGTTGTCATAGCCCTACCCGTTCAGACGTCCCTATGACAGGTGTACGATGATCTGTCTGGTGTCAAGGGTGACACATGTCATTGCACCATGTGCATACTATGCATCGTGCATTGTTTGCTGCACTTATTTGCTGCACTTGTTTGACATCGCATATACTGGAGACTTGTTATCTGTGTTTATATGCCTATTGGTTTTCCTTTGGTATTTATTACCCTCTTTCCAGGTTAGATGGATTCAGGTATGTATCTACCCAGTGTTTTCAGTTCCAGTCTTTCCCTATTGTTGATATGAGACTGTATTAGCGGAACTCTTGTTGTTAGTATAACTTTCTATGCATATTTGTTGGGTATTCGCTGAGTTATGGACTCACCCCGTTGCCATATATTTTTATTTCAGGGTGATGCCTGCCAGGAGAGCCCTAGCCGCCAGTCCCCAGCTCGAGAGGAGCTCTGTTTTGTTTTCCTTTATGTTGATTTACGGTTATGGACCCTATGCTATATACTTTGCTTCCGTTGCCATGTTTCGAACATGTATTCATATTTTTATTCGATGGTATTGTACTTTTGAGTCCTATGTTGGACTTCGTGGGGTTTTGGCTTTGTTCCTGCCCCCTGGCAGCTCAGGTGAGTTCGTACTTTGGTTTTACGATAGTTATAATCATATAACTGTTATTTCTGCATGGATTTGAGGCCTGAGGCCATTTAACTGTGTGGTTGTGTTATTTGTATCTGTGTGTTTGTGTAAATTGTCCGTCGGACAGGGGAGGTGCCGTCCGATTATATATTGGATCAGCGGCTCTAGGGTCTCGGGGCGTGACAAAGGTTTTATCCTTTATGATTTTATCATCTGCATTAGACTTCGATGTTATCATCTTCAAGTAGAATCATCGGCAGCATCTCAATGTCATTAACTGTTATCCCAATTGGTAACCATGGCAACATATGTTGCCGAGGTCTTGGATTGAGTCTTCCTAGTTGCAATTAAATTCTTCTTTTTTCGAGCGCCTTGTTTAACATGGTTAAACTGACCAGTCTTTTGGTTCTTCATCTTCTGAGTGATTTCCGGCCAACTGGAGTTAGGCTCACCCGAACCCGACTCCGGCCTTTCACCCCTTGAGCGTCCTTCCTCCCGGCTTCTCGTTCCTCGGACACCGCGCATGTCCTTCTCGCTTCACCGGCGTACTCTTCCGCAGCTTCCGTGTCCCTCGGATTGTACCAAGCCTGTCGGCTCACTTCCCCGCACAATCCTTCTCGTCCGCTATGGCTTACGCTCGACATCCTCCGTACCTAAGCTCCTGCACACTTAGCAGAGGGATTAAACACACCAGGACCTAACATAAATTGGTTGATCACATCAAAATCAACCAAGGGTACTTACAATCGCCCCCTTTTTGATGTGCATCAATCCGAGTTAAGTTAGGGTAAACAAAATAAAAAAATATGCATAATAATGTAAACAGTTTAAGTTCAAAAAAAATTTTAATTTAGAATAAATTAAAATTCTACCCCTTAACTTAATACTATTCCTCCCCCTTTGATCACATCAAAAAATGAAAAAATATAATTAGGGAAGAAGAAAACTTTTGAGTGCGATAAAAAATATTCTAAGTGAAAAAAAATCACGTTGCCTCAGATTTTTCAAATTTAAAATGACATATTTTTTCAAAGTTAATTCCATTTTTTTTTGTAAAAAAATGACTTATATAAAATCCAATTTTTTTTTGATAAAATCCACAGCTGATGAGGAGATCCAAAAAAATCGGATCTGGTCAAAATATTTTTCTATCGAATTTTAAAAATTAAAAAAATATATTTCAATAAACAATTTATAAAAAATAAAAAAAAATCTGAATATTTTTGTTAATGTCGAAGATGAAGATATGAGTTTGGACAAAAATTTTGAGTTTTAAATTCGTTCATCAAGTACAAAAATGACAAACCAACACATAAGAGTTCTTGAAGAGTAAATTTTAAAAAATTAGAAAAAATACTTCGAAAAATTTGAAAAAAAATTATAATGAGTCTTTCCCCTAAACTCTTAATTTCAAATTTTGAGGGAAAAAAATATTAGAAAAATTTTGAAAGAAGTTCCAGTAGATAGTCAGCATAATTGTGCAGAAAGAAAATAAAGACATAATTTTTGCTAGAGAAACAAAATGAGCACATATATAATAACAAAAAAAATTATAAGTTTAATACAAATTTAGGAACCCAAAATAAGTTCCTGTCTACAGGATTAATTAAAAACTTAGCGAAATATAGCTTTTGGACACCTTTTTAAATTGGCCCTTATGATTTTTAAAATACCAATTTAAATTATCAGGAAAGCTATTTTTCTTTGGCGTAAATATGCAATATCAAGTTCTAATTTTTGCACTAAGTTTTTCAAATTATTATTTTCATTTTTCAAAATTTCAGACGAGGATGTAAGTGTTAATTCATTTTTTAATTTTTAATTTTCTTTTTCTAATCTACAATTAGATTTGAGCAAAGCTTTAACTCCAGTATATAACTGATCATGAGGAAGAAAACAAACCTCACTTATCGGGTCGCTTTCGAAAAGTGAGGTTCCTCTTTCGTCGTCGCTTTCTTTTAACGTCTCTCCCCCTTCATCAGTGCTCCCTTCTTGATGATTTGCTATCAGTGCAAGTCCCGCGTATTCTTAACCTTCTGACTCTTCTGACGAGGACTCGTCGTCGAGTTGGATCTTTCTTGTGTTCAGTGCGACGATGTCTGATTTCTTATTCTTTTCTTCATGCAGTTCCAGGAATTTCTCCCAGAGCTCTTTTGCCGAGTTGTAATTCTCGATGCGGTTAACTTCTTGCGCGGGAAGAACGGAAAGTAGGTGAAATTCAGCTTTGCCATTTGCTTCAAAGTCTGATTTCTCCTTCATGGTTCACGACTCTGTTTCTTTATCCTTACCGTTGTTGTCTTTAGGAACTGAAAAACCATTTTTCATAATTAGTAGCAGTTTAATATCAGTTTTAAAAAATACCTACATTCGGCGCTTTCACATCACGAACTCCCCCTCAAATTTCGGCGGGTAGATTACTTCTCTAACTATTTTCTCGAAATTGCTACAGTCGGCGATTAGTCCTTCTGCGGCGACCTTGGCTCTGATACCACTTGTTGGATCGGGTTGGACCAGCTAGAGGGGGGTGAATAGACGGTAAAAAAAATTAAAATGAAAGTGGAGGCACTCATCTTTAAAAAAGAAACTTTGTCACAACTGAGAACGTTGCTTCCAAGGCAGTGGACGCTCAATAAAAATCTCCTTGTGGCGGAGAAGCCTTACAAAAATAGCACGCTAGCCTTTTAGAGAGTTTACAAGAATGAATTAATTGAATGATTGAAAAGGTTGAAACTCAAAGCCTATTTATAGCCTAAGAGAATAAATCTGAATTGTTGATTGTTGAGGAATTTTCTCTTGGCCGTTGATCCATGGATGTAATCTGGATGGTTGATCTTGGATGGGATTAAACTGCATCCATTGGATCTGATTAAAGGATAAGGTTTTATCCTTTAAGATTTTATCATCTGGATTAGACTTCGATGTTATCATCTTCAAGTAGAATCATCGGCAGCATCTCAATGTCATTAACTGTTATCCCAACTGGTAACCATGGCAACATATGCTGCCGAGGTCTTGGGATTGAGTCTTCCCAGCTGTAATTAAATTCTTTTTTTTTCGAGCGCCTTGTTTAACATGGTCAAACTGACCAGTCTTTTGGTTCTTCATCTTCTAGATGATTTCCGGCCAACCGGAGTTAGGCTCACCCGAACCCGACTCCGACCTTTCGCCCCTCGAGCATCCTTCCTCCCGGCTTCTCATCCCTCAGACACCGCGCACGTCCTTCTCGCTCCACCGGCGTACTCTTCCACAGCTTCCGCGTCCCTCGGATTGTACCACCCGTCGACTCACTTCCCCGCACAATCCTTCTCGTTCGCTATGTCTTACGCTCGACTTTCTCCGTACCTAAGCTCCTACACACTTAGCAGAGGGATTAAACACACGAGGACCTAACATAAATTGGTTGATCACATCAAAATCAACCAGGGGTACTTACAACTTGTAGGAAGAAAATCGAGAAAGTAGCTATTTACCCCCTCTAACTAAACGGAAAGGTCCCAACAAGTGGTAGATGAGCGAGGTTCGCTCATCTATGGACTAACAGCCGAGAGTGCAAAAAGCTAGAGGAAATAACGATTGAAAAAAGATTGAGGGATGACATCAACATTCCACCTTCCTACGATCACGAGGATTTCAACTATTGGAGGATGCAAACAAAGACATGGTTCGGCATGGATTGGGATTTAATGATCGCACTAGAAGAGCCATTTGAAGTCTCAAATGATAAGCACGCGAAAAAACTCCGACCACGATATTGGAATAAGGAGCAACAAGCGCAATCAAAGGCAAATAAAAATGTAATTTCGATATTGCTTAATATTTTGCCTAATGATGTAATTAGTGGTGTAGGTGAATACAAGAATGCACATGAATTATGGAGCAAGATGCTAGCATTTCATGAAAATCCTACACAAGCTCAAGTAGTGGAGGAGCCCAAGGAAATAAGTTCAATGGTCCAAGAAGAGGAAAAGGACCAATCGGATTAGGAAAGAAGCTCAACATCCGAAGAGGAGGAGAAAGAAGAAAAACAGTCATCCATCTCCTCAAGAGAAGTGACACAAGAAAGTGAAGAATCATCCACGTCATCAAAAGGAGAAGAAGAGGTCTCCACTTCAAGGATTGAGGGGGAGGAGAGACCATCTTCGATACCGAAGCAAAAAGAAGCGTCCACCGCCACCAAAGCGAAGTCAAAAGACCATATTATTTGCTTTGGGTGCAACAAGAAGGGACACTACAAGGACAAGTGTCCATTAGGTAAAAATGAGGTAAATCCTAAATCCAAGTCAATTCATTTAAGATATAACATGGGTTGTAGGGAAAAGAAGAAGAAAAATCACATTAGGTATTACACGTGTGGTGAACAAGGACACTACCACACCAAATGCTCAAGGAAAGGAGAATTCAAGAAATTGGAGCATTTAAGGAAGTGGGAAAAAAGGAGAAGAAGAAGAGCTCATATCAAGGGGGAGCTATAAGGGTAAGGGAGGTAATCCCTAACTTCAAGCGTTTTCCAAATTCCACCATGAATGTTAGAAATAATGAGAATTATTTACCTATGCATAATTTTGGCTTTAGATATTGTGATAAAAATAGGGCTAATGCTGTATCTCAAAACCCAAAGGAATTTATGTGTCATGATAAACCTAGGATTTTTAAACCTAAGGACCAAGGCATTAATCCAAAGAAAGGGAGACACATGCCTAGACAAGTTGGTAAATCTAGAAATGTCCAAGATGGACATAGTGATGGTAAGGTTAAGACCTTAGAAAGGGAAAATCAAGCCTTAAGGGTAAGACTTGATAAATTAGAGAAAACCCTAGATAGATTCACTAGGGGATCTAAGGGTTTATGCATGGTGGCGAGTAGTCAAAACCCCAACAATGATAGACCGTGTCTAGGGTATCGATCTATTAGATCAAATGCTATGGAAAAGTCATATGCAAGGATGTCATATGACTATAGCAAGGGGAAGATCAAAAATGACAAGGAAAAACCATTTAAAGGGAAGAAGAAGAACTTAACCAAGGACAAGGTGTACAAAGTCAAGAAGGTTAGGGTTGTAGGTCAAGAAGTACCAGAGGTACACATGTGTGACCTTCCTATTATAGATGAGTCACCTAGGGGGTGACTAAGGCTAAGAGCTCAAGGGGGAGCTCTAGGAGTCAAGTTGGGATCCATGGTCAATAGATCTCAAGAGGGTTTCTTCAAAAGGACTAGATAAATTGTGGAATGTGCCAAAGGATTTGAAGACAAGTTTGAATCTTAATCCTAGGGATTTGGCACATCAAAAGTGAGTATCATGTAAAAATATGACAATGGAGCTATATTGCATGAAAATTAGTTCTTAACGTGGAGATGCCATATAAATCAATGCTTAGGCTGCATTGAGGTTGGAAATGAAAAGATACATCAAGGAGAGATCAAAACTAGGACTTTAGGTCAAGATTCAATTGAACCATTTAGATAATTTTGAGTTTTGTGTAAATCTTGGGATTGGTGATAGATAAATGGGTAAATATATTTTTCCCAAGTAGACACGGGTACCATAAACCTCTCCACAAAATTTGGGAATTTTTGAAAATTTATGGAATTTCTGGTGCATTTCTGAAGTTGGGTCAGAAATGCTGAAATTAGGGTATCAGTCGACTGATGTAGAGGCAGTCGACTGGTCCAGTTTAAATCAAAAACTAAGATATTCAATACAGCAGTCGACTGATCCTCCATCAGTCGACTGATCTTTCTGTTTAATTCATCAGTCGACTGGCCCTGGGTCAGTCGACTGATGCAGGGAATCTTTTAAAAGAACAGCCGCACGGGGGGTGACCAAACCTATGGTTTCAGTGCCGCCCCTTGCGATTTCTCTTCTCCCTCGACCTCTCCAACTGCTCTAAGCCTTCCCAAGGTCCAGAAATCAAGTTTCTAGTCCTCCTTCATCTTAGATCCAAGTCTAGGGCAAGAAAAACACCCTCCTTAAGTCAACCTTGATCCTTAGCCATCATGCAACGACTGGAGAAACGGTAATGAATCATTTGCTATATTTTTCTCATTTGGTTCATGATTCATGACTAACTCTTTATTTTGTGCATGATTACCTTAGTTTTCTTCTTGGTTGTGTCATCTTTAGTACATGCATATGGTGGTTGCATTTAGGGCTAGGTCAAAGAGAAGGGTTGGTGAGGGACCATCCCAACAACAGCCCGTAGATCCAGCGGCACCTCGGTTCCGTTCCAAGGCTTGCCAGCAGGTATTTAACAATGCTGACTTCATTTTGATGAATTGTAGATATCTCAACCAATCGTATTTTCAGAAGATCACTCCTCACATTATTGAGATAATCACTTATTTTGGGTTAGAAAAACTAGTATACTGCCAGCATTATGTCAACTTTGACCTATGCAAGGAGTTCTATGCTAATCTTACATGTGTTAATACCAATGACGGGACGTATGAGTCTATGGTACAAGGGGTTACCATTCCCTTTACACATGCATTATTAGGATGATTTTTAGGGTATAGGGTTTCGGATAACCCATTTACATGTTTTCCAAATGTCACTGAACCATTGACCTTGTCTAATGTCACCATTGATCAAATTCATCAAACATCAAAAAGGGGGAGATTATTGGTGCAAGATGCATCAGTGATGTCTTCCTCTAGTGTTTCGATGTTTAACAATATATTGAAGTTAGTGAAAATACACCAAAGGTTAGTCTGGTTGATCAAGGGTTTAGCCAAACAGGACTTCATGTTTGGTAGGGTAAACCCAGATTTGATCAGGTTGACAAAGGGGTTAGCCAAATAGGATATGATGCTTGACAGAGTGAAAAAACCCAGGGTTAGTCAGTTTGACCAAGGGAGTAAACCAAACCGGACTTGAGGTTTGGAGTTATATTTATCTGGAAGATGGAGGAAGTCTAGTCAGGAGCATGATGACTAGCAAAGGAGTGATTTTGATGAAAGTGTTGGATCGAGAGAAACTATAGAGGGGGGGGTGAATATCGTAAAATGTTCGGATTTGTTAAACGAGAATTGGCAGCGAAAATAATTAAAATAAAACACACGCGAACACCAAGATTTTTTACTTGATTCGGAGTCGCGATCGGCTCCTACTCCAAGGTCCACGGTCGTTGATCGTTTTCTACGGGCAATTCTATATGTGCGCAAAACCAGTTTACAAAATGTATTACAAGAATAGTATAGTAAACTTTAAAAGAGGCTCTTCGTTACCGACGTCCAGTGTAGATTGTATTTTCAGAGCAGAGGGACGTCGTCAGTGCTTGTATCTCGAGTCGGGAGGTTTCCGTAGCAGAGCGCGGGTGTAAAAGAGCGTGAATGTGTTGGAAGAATTGTTGTTCGAATCCTTGGGGTCGAGGGCCTTTTTATAGCCCCTGGGGACGCCCGGAACGTCGGGGGCGCCCCCCCCCCCCCCACGTGTCATCTGATCCGAGCTCCTCTCGGTCAGCTCTGATCCCTTCAAACTCGGGATTAGACTTTGACGGGGGCGCCCGGGACGCTGGGGGCGCCCGGGTTGACCGGGTCAGGCTCTTATCTGTTGGCTTCTCGCTGGCTTGCTTCTTATCCGCTTCGTTAGCTTGAGCTAGGGGCGCCTGGGACGCTGGGGGCGCCCCGCCCATGAACTGTCGAAGCGTATATTTGCTAACTTCTTTTGTATTCACCTTGGGGGCGCCCGGGACACTCCGGGCGCCCTACTCAGCTTCTGCCTCACTCCTTTGAGGCTCTCTGAGTTGCAGACACTCGTTCCTTCGATCCTACATCCAGGGTTAGTCTAAAATAACATAAAGCAATAATATGTTAGTTTTATACAGCCTTAGCTGTCTTGGTTCTGACTTTGGGTCTCCAAAATGGAGCCCTAGGTCGAACCGACGCCTACTGTTCCCTCGACGGGGAACACATCCTCACCTACTCCTCTCAGGAGAATTTACCTGATGCCAACCGGCTCCTCCGGTTGGACTTTTGCCCAGCAGTCCTTCGCCAGGTGCCTAGCTGTCCTTCTCTAGGTCTTCAGTACCAAGCTGTCCTTCGCCTGGTGCCCAGCATTCCTTCTCCAGGGCTTTGTATCCTGGAAGTCCTTCGCCAGGTGCTTAGCAGCCCTTCGCTAGGACTTTGTTTCCTGGCAGTCCTTCGCTAGGTCTTCAACTCCTAGCAGCCCTTCGCTAGGTGCCTGGCAGTCCTTCGCCAGGACTTTAACTCCTAGCAGCCCTTCGCTAGGTGCCTGGCAGTCCTTAGCCAGGACTTCTTTCTGCACACTCAGTGAACATTGTTAGATCACAAATAATCTTAACTTTGAATCCTTTGCCAATATCAAAACAAGGTTCGATATGGTGCTTCCTGCACCAACAATCTCCCCCTTTTTGATTTATGACAACACAATTCAAAGTTAAGTAAAAACTTATAACATTTAAGCACGACAGTTAAAACCAATCAATTTGAGCAGGGTAAAATTAAACAACCAATGTAGTTTTGACCTGTTCAGAAAAATTTTATTTTCCCTGCTACCTTGAAGTATTTTGTTAACACACTTAACTTTGACCTTTCCTCCCCCTTTGACATATATCAAAAACATACATTGGCGAACAAGGTAAAATTTTGAAGAAGTTTTGCAAATCTAAATTTTGTTAAATAACTTTTACTTACAAGGCTTTGTAAAATGAATTTTACTTAGGCAAAAAACATGAAAAAGATTTGAAATACTTAGAAATTTTTGAACCATTTTTTGAAAAAGAGATAAACATTAAACAAAATTTCCTTTCTCTCTTTTCTTTCTCTCCCCCTTAATGTAAAACTCTAGACCATTTCTAAGATAAACTTTCATTGAAAAGGGGAAAAGTTTAAGGAAGAATTTAATTTTCACTTTTTCTACTCTCCCCCTTGGCCATACATCAATAAAGAACTCTTGAAAAATATATTTTGAAAGATATTTAAAATTTGTGTATCAGAGTTTATGGGTTTTGAAAACATAAGTATTTGAGTGAGAGAATAATGTCAAAAATTATGATAATTTATAAGTAACAACATTTTGAAAGAATGAAGAATTGATGAAAGAATAGAATTGGTAATTTATTGAGTCTATGCATGACAAGCAAAAAATATTTAATCAATAAGTTTACTTGTTTTGAAAAATGCAAGTACTTTTAAAAGATATTGAGCTTTTTGAGAGATGCAAGTACTCTGTATCATTGAAAGAGATATAAGTCACTTTGAAAGATATTATGCATTTTTTTTTGAAAATATAAGTATTATTTGAAAAATATGCATTTTTGAAAAATATGCAAGTATTTTGGAAGAGAACAGATTGAGCCTTTTTGGAAAGTCTAAGTACTATTTTTGAAAACTATTAGACTTTGAAAAATATGAGTAATTTTTGAAAAGTATTATGCATTTTGAAAACATAATATTTTACTTGACTAGGTTTCTTTTCCAGTCTGACACAATCCTAGGAAACCTTGTTAACTACAAGGATATTTTTCTAAGTGTCCTGGAAATTTCTCCAACCCAAGTAAATATTATTTCAAAATAATTTCATAAGCCACAAGAACTTCGAAATAAAATAAAATAATAGTTTTTGAAAGAAAAATTATTTAAGTTTTCAAAAGGATTTTAAACGTGTAGTGCATGAAAACATATAATTTTGAAAATATTCAATAATTCTTTTAATTTGATCTCCCCCTAAACATGACCCAGTCCTAGGAGGCTTGTTGACTACAAGCGATCTTCCTCTGAGTTTTAAGGTTTGATTTAAATTATAAGAATTCTCTAATAACTTCATAACAAATAATTACCAAAAAAAATATTTCAGAAATTCTTCTTTTGACTCAAACTCCCCCTAAATTTGACACATCCTAGGAGTCCTTGTAGATCATGAAGTGGACCTTCCTCTGTGTCTTTAGGGTTTATTAAAATCAAAAGAATAATTTTGAACAACCTTCTGAGTATGTTAACTTTCAAGATAAATTTTTGAAAATATAACTTGAAATGATAGCACAGTTTTCGAAAATCATGATAATTTTTCAAAGAGATAGTAATATCAAGGGTTTTTGAATAAGTTTTAAAGCATAAGGTTTTTGAAAAATCTAAATTTTTCGAAAAAGATTAAGAAGAACTCCCCCTGTATCCGACACAGTCTGTCTTTTATCTAAGTTCCTTAAGGGACTTCAGTGTTGACCAGGTTGACTAGGGTTTGACTATGTTGACCAAGGTTAACTCAGTTTACTAAGTTTGACCGATTAATAACTAAATTAAACAAGCCTTAGATTCTATCTAAAATGTGTCTATTGTGATATTTAACATGAAATTCACTATTTTGAAAAAAATAGGGTACAGTAAACTAAATTAATTTGCAAAATAGAGATACTTTTGAATAACTTTTGCACACCTTTTTATTTAAAAGGATAGTGAATTATGCTTTTATGTCCTAGATGTCTCACCCTGTTCTACGTGATCAATCATGTTAACCTTATGGGTTTTATGAGACAAATTTTAGTAGAAATACGAAGTTATTTTGAAAAATCATGATTAATTTTGAAAAAGTTAAATTAATTTTGAAAAGCAATTGGTTTTGAATTTATTTTGAAAAAGAGTGTTTGAATCTATGATCAATTGAAATTTGTGTTAGATTTGAATTTGACAAGAAGTAACTTGAATTTGAATTTCAAAAATTGGCTTCCAGGTCTTGGCGAGGCACTAGGCCTTCTTTAGCCGTAGCCTTATTGGGTCATCAACCCTTTCCTTGACAAAGCCTTTTAGTGGAATTTCATTTTCAAAATTACTTTTTGAAAAATTCTGGTCTAACTAGTTTGAGTCTTGGATCGGTAGCTTCGGCTAGTTTCACCAGTCTAAAGAGACCAAGTAGTGTATACTTGACCTTATTAGAAAAGGCTTCCCTAACGTACTATCATCTCACCTCCACCCAATACTATGTTGTTCAAATTTCAGTTAAGTTGGTTCAGTCCTTAAACTAACCAATCCTAATTCTAAGCAAAAAAAATAAAAATCAACATACAATTAAAGCAAACAAGAAAAAAATGATCTAAGTTACATCATAATCGAAATAAAACTTTGGTTTTTTAAAATCAGCATAGTTATGAATTAAATTTTCTAATGTATTAACCTTAACTAATTTATAAGATTCAATCATATTATTCATGGTAAATAATGAATTTTGTAATACTGTAAATTTACCTTTAGATTTCTTTTTGGAGGTCTCCCCCTTGATTTTAGCCATCTTTCTTTTAATTGATTGTTCTTTCAGCATTTTGTAGTGGTCGTGAGCCAACCGGACCAGCTTCTGATGATCCCCTTCTTCGTCGTCAGATTCTGAGTCTGAGTTGGACACAAGTATTGGTTGAGGCATCTTTTGTAGTTCTCTTGGAGTTTTCCCTGCAATAAAAACTATACCTTCCTCGACCATTGCAATATTAGCTTGATTATTTAACCTTAATTCAGAAAACAATTCAAAATTAGTTACCGATTTTGTCTCAGAAATCTCATCGTTTGACTCTGGTTCGATTTCGACGTCGGGTGTCGAGTCAATCTCAGCTACTTGTTCTTGAGCTTCTAAGATCTCAACATTGGAGCTCTCTTTGTGTAGATTGATTAACTTTTCCCACATCTCTTTGGCACAGTTGAAGGATCTGACCCGCTTCAGTTCTTCTTTGGTCAGGCCGCATTGTAAGATTACTGTTGCCCTGGCATCAGTCTCAATCTTCCTCAGAGTTGGTTCGTCCAATTTGTCCCAAGTGATCGATGTTCCTTCTTCTGTGGGGAATGTGAACCCCGTTTGGATTATCAACCATAAATCCAGATTGGCCTTCAGGTGGGATTCCATTAGACTTCTCCAGGAGTTGAAATTTTCGCCAGAGAAGAGTGGTGGACGGGCACTGTTCCATTCTTGGTTGGCCATCTAGTTTAAACCTCGTACACAGGAGAAATAACAAAAATATACCAAGACTTGGTCTTGAATTAGTAGTGCGGGAGAAGGAAAAAAATAACCCAAAATAGATGTTGCACGTATTTCGAGGCGAAATAATACTAAAATAATAAAAAAAATTAATGACAAATTTTTGACAATGTTGACTTTATCAATTCTGATTAATGATAAAAAGAAAAGAATTTAGTGTTTGGGAAAAAGTTTGCTTAGCACGAATTTCGAGAAAAATATTAAAATAATAATAAAAAAGTTTATGTCAAATTTTCAAAAATTATTCGTTTTATCAATTCTAACTTATGGTGAAAAAATAAGAATTCAAAATTGAAAAAGGCATAAGGATATTTTAAATCCACCTACAAATATTATTTATTTGAAATAAAAAGCGAATAGGCTCGAGTGGTGTTGCACCAATCTCGATTACCGAAAAGATTAAAAAATATTTTGAAAATCCGAAAAACTCTCAAATTGGTGGTTGCACCAAATTTGAGCTACCCCGCTCTGATACCACTTGTTGGATCGAGAGAAACGATAGAGGGGGTGAATATCGTAAAAGGTTCAAATTCGTTAAACGAGAATTGGCAGCGGAAATAATTAAAATAAAACACACGCGAACACCAAGATTTTTTACTTGATTCGGAGTCGCGGTCGGCTCCTACTCCAAGGCCTACGGTCGTTGACCTTTTTCTGCGGGCAATTCTATATGTGCGCAAAACCAGTTTACAAAATGTATTACAAGAATAGTACATTAAACTTTAAAAGAGGCTCTTCGTTACCGACGCCCGGTGTAGATTGTATTTTCGGAGCAGAGGGACGTCGTCGGCGCTTGTATCTCGAGTGGGGAGGTTTCCGTAGCAGAGCGCGGGAGTAGAAGAGCGTGAATGTGTTGGAAGAATTGTTGTTCGAAGCCTTGGGGTCGAGGGCCTTTTTATAGCCCCTGGGGGTACCCGGAACGTCGGGGGCGCCCCCCCACGTGTCATCTGATCCGAGCTCCTCTCGGTCAGCTCTGATCCCTTCAAACTCGGGATCAAACTTTGACGGGGGCGCCCGGGATGCTGGGGGCGCCCGGGTTGACCGGGTCAGGCTCTTATCCGTTGGCTTCTCGCTGGCTTGCTTCTTATCCGCTTCGTTAGCTTGAGCTAGGGGCGCACGGGACGCTGGGGGCGCCCGAGAACATGGAGGCGCCCGGGAGCACGGGGGCGCCCCGCCCATGAACTGTCGAAGCATATATTTGCTGACTTCTTTTGTATTCACCTTGGGGAGCCCGGGACACTCCGGGCGCCCTACTCAGCTTCTGCCTCACTCCTTTGAGGTTCTCTGAGCTGCAGACACTCGTTCCTTCGGTCCTGCATCCAGGGTTAGTCCAAAATAACATAAAGCAATAATATTTTAATTTTATACAGCCTTAGCTGTCTTGGTTCTGACTTTGGGTCTCCAAAATGGAGCCCTAGGTCGAACCAACGCCTACTGTTCCCTCGACGGGGAACGCGTCCTCACCTACTCCTCTCAGGAGAATTTACCTGATGCCAACCGGCTCCTCCGGTTGGACTTTTGCCCAGCAGTCATTCGCCAGGTGCCTAGCTTTCCTTCGCCAGGTCTTCAGTACCAAGCTGTTCTTCGCCTGGTGCCCAGCATTCCTTCGCCAGGGCTTTGTAACCTGGCAGTCCTTCGCCAGGTGCCTAGCAACCCTTCGCTAGGACTTTGTTTCCTGGCAGTCCTTCGCCAGGTGCCTAGCAGTCCTTCGCCAGGTCTTCAACTCCTAGCAGCCCTTCGCTAGGTGCCTGGCAGTCCTTCGCCAGGACTTCAACTCCTAGCAGCCCTTCGCTAGGTGCCTGACAGTCCTTCACCAGGACTTCTTTCTGCACACTCAGTGAACATTGTTAGATCACAAATAATCTTAACTTTGAATCCTTTGCCAATATCAAAACAAGGTTCGATATGGTGCTTCCTGCACCAACAGAAAGAAATCCTGGTGATGAAGCTGGGTCCTAACAAGTGATGTTAGGTTGGACTAAGTCCTGATGAGTGAAGCTGGGCACGAAGTCTTGGTCCGGGGGACTGAGCACTAAGTCCTAGTCAGGGATCGGGCAACAGAGTCTTTGCCGAGCGAGAGTTGTCGGACAGAAGTAGAGACGGGTCGAGGTTGGACGTCTCGAGATTTGAGTTCTCAGAGGTCGAGCAAAAGTCCAACCGGAGGTCCCGGTTGGCAAAAGCATTAGTTGAACGGGGATCGCGAACAGAAGTAGAGATGGGTCGAGGTCGGACATCTCGAGATTCGGGTTCTCAGAGGCGAAGCAAAAGTCCAACCGGAGGTTCCGGTTGGCAAACACAACTTCTCCAGTGTGGAGTAGGTGAGGACGCGTTCCCCGGGAAAGGGAACATTAGGCATCAGTTTGACCTAGGGTTTCGGGTGAAATCCAAAGTCAGAACCAATCATTAAGGCTAAGATCACTTGTATGTTTGTCTTGTGTTTGTTGTCTTGCAAGTACCTGGAGTTGGAGGCAAGATGGGAGAGCAAATGCAGGGGAAACAAGACCGGGGAGACAGCTCCTGGGCGCCTGACTTGAATCAGGCGCCCAAGAGAAGTAGGGCACCCCAGTTGGGGCAACCCACTCTCAAGCGCCTGACAAGCCAGGGCGCCTGAGGGATCCCAGACGCCTAGGAAGGCTGGATCTCATCCTTCCGCGATTTCGGTGCTGGATACGCTTTGATGGAAACTTGGGAGGCACCCCATAGCTACACAGGCGCCCTGAACACTATTATATAAAGGGGTTTGACCCCTCAATGTTGTAGACCAATTTCCATATCCGCTAAAGCATTCAGTGCAAAGCAAAAGTGCTCAAGACGAAGCTCTGCAACCAAGGAGGCTCCAGGAGGAAGTGCGCAACACTTCGGACTTCCAGAGTTGGCCGAGCTGTTTGTTTGGTTTGCTTTTTATTTACGCATTGTATTTCATTTATTCTTTGTTTGTAAATTCTAACTGTAAGATAGGTTTCTCCGCCTCTGGAAAGTCTGGAAAGGAGACCATTAGTGGACTCACGATTGAGTGCTTAAGCCTTGGATGTACTGACCCTGGGGGGTTGGGAACCAAGTAAAACTCGCGTGTCTACCTTGCGTCTTTCTTTAGTTTATTCTATTTTCCACTGCGTACTAACCTAATAGAAAGACGACTAAATGGAGTTTTCTGATGAAGTTTTTCGAAGAATTTTTCAAGTCGATATTCACCCCCCTTCTATCGACGGTAACGATCCTACAGTTTGATTGTCATAATACACTGTAACAAGACTCCCACTATCTTTAGAAATCTTCAGATGTTTCAGGAACATTCTTAATTAAACAGCTTCTTGTACAACCGTTGAACAACCACGTACTAAGCTTACATTGTTGATAGTGCTACACAAACTTGTTTCTTGTTGTTCAAGGAGATGGTACTGCCATTTAGCAAGAAGATATAGTCGGGCGTGGATTTTCTATCATCAAGGTCCCCTGTCCATTTTGCAGCCGTATAGCCCTTTAGGCACTACATAGATCTTTGAAAATAGAGACAATAATCTGTTGTCCCTATAAGATATCTAAATATCCTCTTCATTTCTTTTTAGTGTTTCGATCTTAGATTTGATTGGAAATAGTTAATTAAGCTGACAACATAGCTGACATTAGGACGTGTACACAACATAGTATATATTCAATTACTAATGACACTAGCATATGTTTTTTCTTCATCTCGGTTATTTCTTCAAAAGTTTTGGGATATATACTTTTGCTCAGAATAGTACCTATCGCAATAGGTGTTTATTCAATGTTGTAATTTGGCATATTAAAGTGTTATAGCATCTTAATGATATAAGTTTCGTGAGATAAATCCAAAAGTCTTTTGATCAATCTCTAATGATCTTTACTCCTAATATGTACTCAGCTTCTCTTATATATATTATGTCAAATTATGATGAAAGTCACGATTTGACTTCTATTACAAACTTTATGTCATTTTCAACTATTAGCATATCATCAACATATAATAATAAGATGACCAACTTTTCTTTTTTTTTTCTTTATTAGGTAAAACACAATGATCCTCATTAATCATTTTGAAATCATATGATAAAATGACTTCATAAAATCTTATGTTATATTATCTTGACGGATGCTTTAGCCCATATATAAACTTTTAAAGTCTACATAAGTTATTTTCTTGGCTTTCAACAATGTAACCTTTTGGTTGTGTCATATAAATTTTCTTGTCAAGATTACCATTAAGGAAAGCTATGTTAAAATACATTTGATGTAATTTCAAGTCAAAATATGTTACTATAGTTAAGATGACACGTATTGACATAATTTAACAACAGGGGGAAAATGTCTCTTTAAAGTCAATTCCCTCCATTTAGGTAATTCTTTTGCAACTAAATGAGCTTTGTATCAATTAATCAACCCATCTGTTTTCCTCTTAATTTTGAAAAATTTATTTATTCTTAATAGCCCTTCGGCTCAGAGGAATATTAACTAAATCCTACATTTGATTCTTTCTCATAGACTCCATTTCTTCATCCATTATAACTTTTCATTTTTCTCTAATTGGGCATCTTAATACTTCCTCAACAGTTCAAAGTTCCTCATCGTTGGCTGGGAGAATAATTAATGCCTTATTCTCAATATCAAACCTTCTCCAAGAAATAATATGATGACTACTTATTCGTAGGTTGAACTGTTAAGAAATCAACTCATTTATTAACAAATTACTCCCATTAGGTTAACTAGATTCAGACATCTCTTACGATACCTAATTTGTTGATAAAGGACATTATACTTCTCTATTGTAAATAAAGAAATTATCCTATCAATTTCACCTCTAGTTGAGAACTCATTTTCGAGAAAAGTAGCATCGCTTGACTCTATTTTAGAGATAGTTCTATCTTGGAGGTATCAAAATACCTAATAAAGATATATTTTTTTATCTCTCAGTCCTAATTTTTCATATTTGTGAGTTTTATCATGAACGCAACCAGCAGACTTCCAAGGTCCTAGATTACGCAAATCTGATTTTCTATCTGTTCGACTTTCATATGGAATAGATGGAACAGACTTAGAAAATACTCGATTAAGTATATAGATTGATGCTAATAATGCATCTCCCCAGTTGGAAATTTACAAATTAGCTTGAGCCATTATAGATCTAACCTTATCCAGAAGAGTTTGATTTCTTCAGTCAACAATGCTATTTTGTTGTGGAGTTTCAGGGATTGTTAGCTGTCTAATAATCTCTTTATCATTACACATTGTCTTGAATCAATTAGACAAATATTCACTCCTATAGTCGGTGCGTAAAATTTTAACCTTATGATCCAATTGATTCTTAACTTTATTCAAATAACATTTGAAACAATCTAATGCTACAAATTTATAAGAAATAAATTCACATGAGTGAAATGTGTAAAGTCATCAATAAATGTAATGAAATAGAAACCTGCATGTCTAGCCTTCACATTCATCAAACCACAAATATCCGAATTATAATAGTGATTCAACTCTAATACACTTACTAAATGGTTTCCTAGTTGCATGGGTGGAGCTTACAAGGGCCCAGTGTGGGCAGTTGCGGACTAGGCCAAGACCCAAAAAAATAGTTATATATATATATATATATATATATATATATATATATATATATATTTGCCCTAAGCCAAACCGTTCCTTGTCTTCTTCCCCTATTCACATCACGACCAAATGACAACGTCCACACCGAAATCGCAAAAGAACCTGAGTTGGGAGAAAAGCACTTGTGTGACCATGCCATTGGCTCTCCGACGCAAGTCGTCATAGGCTCATTGCTCACGCCGACCGAAATACCTACCCTCAATCATCCCCCCGTGGCCTCATCTCCCGTTGCCTCCTCTTTGACTTCCTCTTCCTCCCCTGCCGGCTACTGCTGCACTCGACTAGACCACAACAAGCTAGGAAGCTCAAGGTAACACTTGACCCTAATTTTCTAAACCTTTTTTCCTATTCTGAAAAAATAAAAAGAGGGCGATGCAGACGTGATTCACCTAGTCCTGGTTTGTCTTTTTTTCAGCAATTAGGTTCTCCTAGTTTGTCTTTTTTTACAGCAATTGGGTACAATCTCCACAGCAATTGGGTTCCTAATTCTCCTAGTTTGCCTTTTTTACATAGATATAGAGTCAACCACCTGAGTTCCTTTCTATTTATTTTTGTACATTGATGTTTACTTAATTATGTTTGGCTAATTACTTACACTTCTATTATGCAATTAAGAAATAAGCATGGTCTTATATTTGATAATAGGTGATTTTAGGATTAAGCAATGATATGTAGCATGAATTCGAAGTATGAAGCTCAACGGGAATGACGTGATATTTTTTTATGTACACATCCTATTGCTGTCTGGACACCGACGATGACCTCCAACCGCTACCCGGAATCAAATTATATCTTGGGAGACACAGTGAATTCCTCGGGGATCGCTACAATTGGAGTGCCATGTCATTTCCGTAGGGTTTTATGCTCGAAATTCTTACTGCCTATCATTTTTCTTTAGGATTTGCTTAAGTGTGGATTGTTATTCATTTATTTATTTATCTTAGGAAAACACCACGTCTACAATGCATAAATTTTTTGAAATGAAAGCGCTAGAATCATAAAAACAAAATATTGGAGATGTTACAGTTGAATTCGATTTTTCACAATCACCAACAGATCCTAGATTAAGAATTCCAATTTGTTCTTATAATGCTAACATTAGGGATAAGTTCGAAAGATATATTTGTAAAAAGGTCCTTGTCAACCTTCACGTTATGAATTCCCAAAATGAAAATTTGGAGTAAGTCAATTTAGATGGTTTAATCCTTCATGGTTTAAGGAATTTGGTGATTAGTTGGAATATAATATAGAAAAAGATGCCGCATATTGTTTATCTCTTCAAGACAACTAAAGAAAAATAAGCAAGAGGAGAGACTTTTGTTAGTAAAGGATTCACAAATTGGAAGAGTAAAGATAGATTAAATATTCATGTTGGCCAACAAGATAGTGAACATCATAAAGCTCGAATGAATTGTGAAGTTTTGATGAATCAAGATGAGCGCATTCAATCAATTTTGCACAAACAGTCAAAGCAAATGCGGAATGATTATCATATTTGCCTCAATGCTTCGATTGATTATATCAGAGTTTTATTGCGACAAGGGAATTCATTTTGGGGTCATGATGAGACTGAAAGTTCTCTTAATCTAGGTAACTTTCTTACTCTACTGGAGTTTTTAGGTGCTCATAATAAAAAAATTAATGATGTGATATTGAAAAATGATCCTAAAAATTGCAAGTTAACATCACCTGATATCCAGAAGGATATAGTAAGTGCTTCTGCAACTGAAACAATTAATGTTATTATCAGAGATATTGGTGATTCATTATTCTCTATTTTAGTTGATGAATCTCGTGACGTGTCAACAAAGGAGAAAATGCCAGTTGTTTTGCATTATGTGGATAGTAATGGCCATGCAAATGAGTGTTTTATTGGAATCGAACATGTTACTAGTATTGCAGCACTTTCACTTAAAGCCGCTATTGAAAAGATGTTCTCTAAATATAATTTGAGCATATCTAAGTTGAGAGGATAGTGGTATAATGGAGAAAGTAATATGAAGGGTAAATTTAATGGTCTAAAAGCGCTCATTTTAAATGAGAACCCAAGTGCATTTTACATACATTATTTTTCTCATCAGCTTCAACTAGCTCTTATAGTCGTGGCTAAGAAAAATCTTTCGATTTCTAATTTCTTTCATATTGTTGCTGATGTGGTAAATGTTGTTAGATCATCCTACAAATGTTTTAATCTTCTTAAGGAGAAACATTTAGATTTTATTGTTGAGGCATTGGATAGGGGTGAAATTTCAAGTGTTCAGGGGCTTAATCAAGAAACTATCCTACAACATGCTAGGGATACACATTGGGGGTCACATTACAATTTTGATTTCTATGTTCTCTGCTGTTAGTGATGTGCTTGAAATGATTTCAGAAGATGATTCCATTTCCCCTGATCAAGAGTCAATACTTTCATTTGATTTTGTATTCAATCTACACTTAATGAAACATTTCTTAGAGAATTCGAGTGAATTGTCGGCAACATTACAAAAGAAAGATCTAATAAAGTAAAAGTTGAAAGAAGAGAAGAGGTAACAAAATAACTTTCTTGATTGAATAATTTATCAATGAGACATATAATTTATAGAGACCTTAGGATCCTTAGTCAAATAAAAAATTAATAAAGAAACTGTTAATTAACAAATTCAAAAAAAAGGTCAATTAATAAATTAATAAGAAAAATATTTAATCTAATAATATAAATTTGATTTGACTCTGTCAAAAAATCTTATTAAATAATTATTCTCTTTTATCCCTCGACAAACTTAACGAGAGATCATTGACGTTAAGTTTGCATGATAGTCTGTTGAAACTGTTGGGACCGGGTGCATGTTGACATGGATGCAGGTTCGTAATTTTAAAAATAATTACGTGCAGCGAAAGGTTTAGCATAAATAATTTCTCTAATTATTTAACCACACATCTAAGCATGCAATTTTATCTTATGTAGACATGATCATATATTTAAAATTTTGCAGAAACATAAACTAATTTACGTATTACCTCGCGTAACTCGAAGGAAGGGACGAGATCCAACCGTAAGCGTCCCTTAGAAGCTTCGCCTCTATTTGCATCCACGCCTAGTATCTTTGGGATGACTTCGCAAAGCCACGAGTTTCGTGTTCTCGAGAACTACTAGATTCTCCGAGAACGCGACAAGAAAAACAAAGAGAGAAGTTGGAAGACTAATCACAAAAGGATGGCCGGCTGGTGCTCCTTCTTGGGGCTGGTTGGCGCACGGCAAGAAGGGGAGAAGAGAAGGAGAGAAAGAGAGGGAGAGAGCCTATGTCTTCGTCTCTTCGATTATTATCACCCAAGCCTTGCCTTGGGTCCTTTATATAATGGCCTCTCAACCATCAAGCCTCTCAAATATGGAATAACTTATTCCATCATGCCAAGTTTGATTTTATATAATGGTTAAAATCATATTTTAATTCATGATAAAAATCAATCAAGTCTCTTCTCTCTTATGGAATAAATTTCCTTATCATGGTAAATCAATCCATGATTGATTTTATAAAATAAATCAATCTAAGGTTCATTTTAATTTCCATGAAAAATAAACCAAACCTTGGTTTATTATATAAAAATTTATATCATCTATAATTTTATAAAACAAACCACACTTGGTTTATTTTATAAATTGAACCAAAAACTTGGTTCTCTCCCTTTGTTGTGGCCGGCCAAGCAAAGAGGATGGAGGCCCTCTTTGGCCGGCCCATCCAAGCCAAGCCCCAATGAATTAAACTTATTTAATTCATCTATTAAGTCTTCAAAAGACTTAGTCATTTTACGCTTCTGATGCGTCTCTGAAAAATTCAGATTCGACTTATCGTTTGGCTCAACCAAACTTAATCTCTCTTGATTGGAAAATCCAATTTTTAACTCATTTTAAATCCCTCGAATTTCTCGTAGTGCGTGTGACTAAATAGGCTTTCGATTTATGTTGGCCATCTATAATTAATCAATTAATTATAGAACGATCATGAGTGACACCTAGTAGTACATTATGATCCCCAATTAATCGAAAGATCAACGGTTGACCTCAGAAACAATTCTGAAACCCTTTTGCAGCTATAATGAATCATGCCCCATTCCCTTCACCATTTTATACCCACTTGGTTCAGGACATGGTCTATGTGTGTCAGTCCCCACTAGGCTGACTACGTCACACCTAGCCCAAGTAACGTTTTCTCGTCCTACGGATTCTAATTACTCTCATGTATTTAAGAGATTCATACTCTGAACATGTCATGCTCTGGCCAGAGGCTTCGAGTAACAATCCGACGATAGGCCTCAGGTATACATCTCCTCGCAAGGAGTGGTGAATCCTTTGTAGGCTGTTCAAACATCTTCTGGTACATCGGCTTATACCCAATCATCCTGGGTCCACACCTCCTTGGAGATGCTTGCTTAAGATGTCAAAGTATAAGTCTCCATGACCAAGATGACTTGAATACCGCAAGTCAAAGGAACATCGCACTTAAGCTGCAGTAAGAACTTCACTGACATATCTATATGTAGACTACCATATGAAGTTTTACAACCAGCCACTCCAATGAACTAGTTCCCTTAACTAGCATTCATGTTTATCTCCGGACATCTCAATGTCACCAGCCAGTGAGAATCAGCTGATTAGAGAATAACCCATGCTAGTCTCAATAGAATTGATAGTGTCCGTATTTATCAATTCATCGACTAGGGACAATTTCAATATTTCATAATTGCACATGTAGATATAATCACTAGTTGTGAATTCATCACAAATTCTCTCATGCTGTGAATTGTATTGCGGACATTCAGTAAATGAGTTTAAGATCTCAATCAAATACACAAACATGCATACTCAAATAGTGAATATTCATTTATTAAAATAAATGATTACAATCATAAGGCGATTGCCTTAAGACACTTCTCTCATATCACTAACAAACTCGCACTTGGCCAAATGCCAATCGCTACGATACCCAATACCACAGGCTCTAACATGACCCTCAAACTTGCTTTGAGGCAAGGTCTTAGTTAAAGGATCCGCTAAATTCCTTTCAGTGGGAATTTTCTCAATTTGTATATCATTCCTACTTATAATCTCTCTGATCAGATGATAGCGGCGAAGCACATGTTTGGATCGCTGATGAGACCTTGGTTCCTTCGCTTGTGTAATAGCTTCATTGTTGTCGCAGTAAACCGGTATTGCTTCATCAATGGTTGGAACCACACCAAGTTCTGAGACAAACTTCTTGATCCAGACTGCTTCCTTTGCTGCTTCCAAAGCTGCAATATATTTCGCTTCCGTGGTAGAATCCGCTACGGTGTCTTGCTTGCAACTCTTCCAACTTATTGCGCCTCCATTAAAAATAAATACGTATCCGGACTGAGATTTGGAGTCATCCTTATCTGTCTGGAAACTGGCATCTGTATAGCCACGTATTACCATATCACCTTCTCCATATATTAGGAATACATCCTTAGTGTTTCTTAAGTACTTGAGGATTGTCTTGACAGCCGCCCAATGATCCATTCTTGGATCAGACTGGTATCTGCTTGTGACGCTCAGAGCATACGATACATCGGGCCTAGTACATAACATAGCATACATGATAGATCCTATCACGGATGCATAAGGAATCTTATTCTTGCAAATCCTCTCGTCTTCTGTGCGCGGACACATAGACATCAAAAGGTTGATCCCATGCCTGATGGGAAGGTAACCTTTCTTAGATTCCGACATACTAAACCTTTCTAGCACTTGGTCTATATATGTAGACTGCGAAAGACCAAGCAACCGTTTTGATCTATCTTTATAGATTCTAATCCCAAGGATATAGGTTGCTTCTCCCAGGTCTTTCATAGAGAATGTTTTGGACAACCAAATTTTAACTGACTGTAAGACTGATATATCGTTTCCTATAAGTAATATGTCATCGACATATAACACTAGGAATACGAATGCACTCCCACTAACCTTCTTGTACACACAAGGTTCGTCAGGATTTTGTTAGAAATCAAACTCTTTGATTGTCTCATCAAAACGGATGTTCCAACTCCTAGATGCTTGCTTTAATCCATATATGGATCGTCGAAGCTTGTATACTTTGGTTTTATTAACCGATGTGAAACCTTCAGGTTGTATCATGTATACATCCTTAAGCAAGTTTCCATTAAGAAAAGTTATTTTCACATCCATTTGCCATATCTTATAATTATAATGAGCTGCTATGGCCAGGAGCATCCGAATGGATTAAGCATAGCTATTGGCGAATAGGTTTCGTCATAATCAATTCCTTATTTCTGACGATATCCTTTTGCCACTAATCTAGTCTTAAAGGTAACAACATTACCTTCCATGTCGGTTTTCTTCTTGAAAACCCACTTGCAACCTATGGGCTTAATCCCTTCAGGTGGCTTAACCAAGTCCTATACTTGATTTTTGTACATGGAATCCATTTCCGACTTCATGGCTTCAAGCCATTTATCCCTTTCTGAATTTTTCATAACATCTTCATAACTGATAGGTTCGTCATCGTTAATGAGTAACACGTCGTTTGATTCACTTATGAGAAATTCGTATCTCTCTGGAATATTGCGTGCCCTATCAGACCTATGAAGAAGTGGTGTTGTTTTAGGTTCAACTGATAGATCATCATTATGAGTTATTGGTTGTGGGTCTAGACTAGGTGTCTCTGTAATGCCTATTGGAGTTTCTTGAACTTCTTCAAGTTCAATGCTACTCCCACTGTTTTCTTGTAAAAGAAATTCTTTTTCTAGAAATACAGCATGCCTTGAAACAAATACCTTTTGTTCCAAGGGATGATAGAATTGGTAACCCTTCGTTTCCTTAGGATATCCAATAAATAGACATTTATTAGACTTAGCATCCAATTTGTCTGATATAGTCTGCTTTACATAAGCAGCACAACCACATATCTTTAGGTGAGATAAATGAGGTTTCTTACTATTCCACGTCTCATATGGAGTAGTAGAGACTACCTTGGTCGGGACTCTGTTTAGTAAGTAAACAGCTGTCTTAAGCGCATAGCCCCAAAAGGATTTTGGAAGAGTTGCATGATTCATCATAGATCTAACCATGTCCATCAAGATTCGGTTACGCCTCTCAGATACACCATTATGCTGTGGTGTATATGACGGAGTTCATTGAGACAATATCCCATTGTCCCTAAGATAATCTTGAAACTCTTGACTTAAGTATTCACCACCCTGATCGGATCGAAGTATCTAAATACTTTTGCCAAGCTGTTTCTCTACTTCACTTCTAAACTCTTTGAATTTCTCAAAAGCTTCAGATTTGTGTTTCATTAAGAACACATACCCGAATCGTGAGTGATCATCGATAAAGGTAATGAAGTAGTTATAGCCTCCTTGTGCAAGAGTTGACATTGGTCCACATACATCAGTATGTATTAGACCAAGCAATTCTCCCACTGGCTTACTTTCCCGGAAAAGGGTAATTTGGTCATCTTGCCTTTTAAGCATGATTCGCATGTATCAAATGAACCGGGTTCAAATGATTCCAGAATTCCACATCGGTGTAATTTGGTCATGCGCTTCTTACTTACATGGCCAAAACGGCAATGCCACATATAGGAGTCTATTTGATTATCTATTCGAGCACATTTGTTGCTAACTTCGATATTGAAAACGTCACCGGATAAATCTAACGTGTAGATACCATTGCATATAGTTCTGGTCTCATAAAGAACACCATTTAAAGTTATGTAACAACAATTGTTACTAAAAGTTAAATGATAACGCTTTTCATTCAAGCATGAAATAGATACAATGTTCTTTATTAACGAAGGAACAAAATAACAATTATCCAATTCTAAGACAAGTCCAGTAGGTAGCTTTAGTAAATATGTTCCAATGGCAGCAACATCAATTTTTGCTCCATTTCCAACTCGCAAATTCATTTCTCCCTTGACGAGTCTTCTTCTATTCCTTAGCCCCTGTATGCCATTACATATATGTGAGCTACACCCAGTATCAAGTACCCAGGTGTCCGAGGAAATAGAGTGACATTCAATAACGAAGATACCTGAAGAGGATGGGACATCGGATGCCTTCTTCTTCAAGTACTCAAGATAAACCCTGCAGTTTCTTCGCCAGTGGCCCTCCTTGCCGCAGTGATGGCAAGTGCCTTTTGGTGTCTTTTCAATCTTTTTGGCCTTTTTCTTCCTTCCCTTATTTTGTTCTTTGGGCTTCCTCTTAGAGCCTTTCTTTGAGAAACTAACTAACAGTACCGTCTGTTGATCCTGCTTTACAGAAGGCTCTACAGTCTTCAGCAGGTTAAGCAACTCAGGAATGGTAGTCTCCAGTTTGTTCATCCGATAGTTCATCACAAACTGTGAGTAACTCTTGGGCAAACAATGCAGAATTAAGTCAATACTTAGTTCGTGATCCATTGCAAATCCGAGTGTGCCTAGTCGCTCAATGTACCCCAACATCTTCAGCACAAACTGTGAAACAGAAGTGCCTTCCTGCATCTTAGAGGTAATGAGGAGTCTGGATACCTCAAACCTTTCGGATCTCGCCTGCTCGTCAAACAGCTCATGAAGATGGAAGACGATGGTATGAGCATCCATATGCTCATGCTGCTTTTGTAGCTCAGGTACCATAGCGGCCAGTATGATGCAACTCGTAAGTTCAGAATCGGCTACATGTTTTTGATAGGCTACTAACTGGTCTGGAGTTGCATCTTCAGGAGGATGGTTGGGAAGTTGTTCTTCAAGGACATAAGCTGTTGGATCGAGAAAACCGATAGAGGGAGGGGGGTGAATATCGGTAATCGTTCGGACTTTCGTAAAGAGCACGTACGCAGCGGAAAAATAAAATTAAAAGCACACAGCACAAAGACACAGTCGATTTACTTGATTCGGAGCCTGTGTCGACTCCTACTCCAAGGCCCACGGTCGTTAAGCGTTTACTATGGGCAATTCTATATACGCGCAAAATCAGTTTACAAAAATAGATTTACAAGTATAGCACTATAAACTTTTAATAAAAAATCTCTTCTTTTACCGACGTCCGGTTGTAGGTTGACTTTCCGGAGCAGTGGGACGTCGTCGCTCGAGTTGGGCAGTTTCCGGAACAAGGCGTGAGCACAGAAGAGCGTGGAAGCTTTGGATCAAGGTTGTTGTCAAAGGCTTGGGCGTTGGGTGCTATTTATAGCACCCCGGGGCGCCCTGGACGTCGGGGGCGCCCTGCCACGTGTCAAGCGATCCGCTTTTAGCTCGGTCAGACGTTATCCCATCCGAATAGGGATAAGTTTGACTCTGGAGGCGCCCTGGTCGCAGAGGGCGCCTTGGCTGACTTCTTCCGCGCAGAAATCTCGGCTGTGGATAAAGATGAAGCTTCGCAGTCTTGGGCGCGGAGGCGCCCTGGCTGCTGAGGGCGCCCTGGCTGATGAGGGCGCCCTGGCTGCTGAGGGCGCCCTGGCTGCTGAGGGTGCCCTGGCTGCTGAGGGCGCCCTGCCCAGTAAGCAGCCGAAGCCCTTTTTGCTTCGCTTGGTTCTGGTTCACCTTGAGGGCGCCCTGGACACTCAGGGTGCCCTGCTCAGCTGCTGCCTCACTCCTTTGAGGCTCTCTGAGTTGCAGACACACGTTCCTTCGGTCCTGCATCCAGGGTTAGTCCAAAACACAATAAAACAATTAGTTTATACAGCCTTAGCTGTCTTGGTTCTGACTTTGGTCTCCAAAATGGAGCCCTAGGTCGAACCGACGCCTACTGTTCCCTCGACGGGGAACGCGTCCTCACCTAATCCTCTCTGGAGAGTTTACCAGATGCCAACCGCTCCTTTGGTTGGACTTTTGCCTGGTGGTCCATTGCCATGGATTGGATGCCGTGCTGTCCTTCGCCCGGTGCCTAGCAGTCCTTCGCTAGGGCTTTTTACCCTGGCATTCCTTCGCCAGGTGCCTAGCATTCCTTCGCTAGGGCTTTTGACTCTGGCATTCCTTCGCCAGTGCCTAGCAGTCCTTCGCTAGGGCTTTTTACCCTGGCATTCCTTCGCCAGTACCTAGCAGTCCTTCGCTAGAGCTTTTTACCCTGTACACTAGAGTAACTTGTTAGACAACAAGTAAGACTTAACTTTTGATCTCTGTTGCCATTATCAAAACACAGGTTTGACTTGTTGGTGCAGAAATGCACCTAAGTCAAACCTGTGTTTTGATAATGGCAACATAGGTCAAAAGTTAAGTCTTTCTTGTTTTCTAACAAGTTAAACAAGTATGCATAAAAAGCCCTAGCGAAGGACTGCTAGGCACTGGCGAAGGACTGCCAGCACGAAAAGCCCTTGCGCAGGACTGCTAGGCACTGGCGAAGGACTGCCAGCTCACAAGACCTGACAAAGGACCGTCAGGCAAAAGTCCAACCAAAGGAGTGGTTGGCATCAGGTAAACTCTCCCGAGTGGAGTAGGTGAGGACGCGTTCTCCGTCGAGGGAACAGTAGGCGTCGGTTCGACCTAGGGCTCCATTTTGGAGACCAAAGTCAGAACCAAGACAGCTAAGGCTGTATAAAATAATTGTTAATTGTTTTGTTGTGTTTTGGACTAACCCTTGATGCAGGACCGAAGGAACGTGTGTTTGCAACTCAGAGAGCCTCAAAGGAGTGAGGCAACAGCTGAGCAAGGCGCCCTGAGTGTCCAGGGCGCCCTCAAGGTGAACCAGAACCAAGCGAAGCAAAATAGGCTTCAGCTGCTTACTGGGCAAGGCGCCCTCAGCAGTGAAGGCACCTTCGTCAGTGAAGGCGCCTTCAACAGCCAAGGCGCCTCCAGCTCTCTCTGCGAAGCCTCAGCTTTATCCACAGCCGAGTCATCTGCGCGGAAAAAGTCAGCCGAGGCGCCCTCTGCGACCAGGGCGCCCCAGAGGTCAAACTTCATCCCTATTCCGGTGCGATAAGGCTTGATCGAGCGAAGCACGGATCGGGTGACACGTGGCAGGGCGCCCTCGACGACCAGGGCGCCCCTGGGTGCTATAAATAGCATCCCTCGACCCTAAGCTTAAAATGAACTTCGCTCCAACGCTTCAAAGTTCTTCTACGCTCTTGCCTTGCTCCAGAAATGCCTCACCTCGAGTCGACGACGTCCCGCTGCCCCAAAAAGATTCGATACACTCCGGACGTCGGTAACGAAGAACTTAGTACTTTATTATTAATTCATTGCAATCTCTTTTGTAATTGAAATTATTTGTAACCGATTTTGCGCGAATATAGCATTGCCCATAGTAAACGGTCAACGACCGTGGGCCTTGGAGTAGGAGTTGACACAAGCTCCGAACCAAGTAAAAACCTCTGTGTCTGTGTGCTGTGTTTCTTGTTTTTAATTTCCGCTGCGTACGTACTCTTATTCTAATCCGAAAGTTTTCCGATATTCACCCCCCCTCTATCGGGCTCCTCGATCCAACAAGTGGTATCAGAGCGGGGAATTCAAACTTGGTGCAACCACCAGTTTGAAAATTTTTCGGATTTTCTTTCGCTTTCTCTCTCAATTTTTTTTCTTCGTTAAATATTTTCGTTCGAATTTTTCTTTCAAGGTTGGTGCAACACCCCTTGAAATTTGTGTTTATTTATTCTTCCCGCACTACTAATCCAAGACCAAGTCTTGGAATTTTTTTTGTTATTTACTATTTCAGTAACAAATGGCCATCCAAGAAGGCTTTAGCACCGCCAGACCTCCACTTTTCAGTGGAGAAGACTTTCCTTACTGGAAAAGTCGAATGGAGGTCCACCTGAAAACTCAGGTGGATATGTGGATAATCATCCAGTCTGGACTGATGATTCCCACAAATGCTGATGGCGTATCGCAAAACTACTCAGAGTGGGACACTGCCCTTAAACGCAAAATTGAAGCTGACGCCAAAGCAACTCAGACCCTCCAATGCGGACTAACGAAAGAGGAGCTGAACCGCGTAGGCCCTTTCAACAGTGCCAAGGAGCTATGGGCTAAACTGATTGAGCTCCACGAAGGAACTTCAGATACGAGGATCAGCAAACGGGATCTGCTACTGAACAAGCTCTTCACCATCAAAATGGCAGATAACGAGACAGCAGCCCAGCTCCATGCCAGAATCCAGGAATTAATGAACGGTCTTCACGCAATAGGTCACCAGGTTCAAAACCGTGATCTTATAAGGTATGCCCTAAACGCGTTCCCTAGGACCACCTTGTGGGCATCGATGGTAGATGCATACAAGGTCTCTAGGGATCTTTCAAAAATTAAGTTAGATGAGTTATTTTCTGAACTTGAACTGCATGAACAGACTAACTGCAATTTGGCCGAGAAAAGTATAGCTTTCTTTGCAGGGAAAACAGGAAGAACGACTAAGAAGAAAACTCAAGTTGAACCCGAGTCTACCTCAGACTCAGAAACAGAAGATCAAGAAGGAGATCAATCTGAACTGGTCCGGCTAGCACGAAGCTACTACAAAAAGTTGAAGAACCAAGCCAACACACGGAGAACAAGCCGAAGAAAGGATGAACCAGCTGAACCAGCAACTGACAAACACAAGCCCAACGTAACCTGCTACGAATGCAAGAAGAAGGGCCACTACAAGACTGAATGTCCAAGTCTAAAGGAGTCCAAAAAGACCAGAAAGAAAAAGGCACTCTAAGCAACCTGGGACGAGTCTTCCTCAGAAGAAGAAGAAGAAGCACCCCAGTCCAATCTTCTAGCCCTGACCGCTTCGGATCAAATCTAGACTGACTCAGACTCGGACCAGGACGACGGCAAGCTGACCTTCTCCGATGACGGCGAAATAAGGGTAACGGGGTTTTCAAAATTGCAATTAAATTCTCTTATTTCATATCTATCCCGAGATTTGGCGAAAGCCAAACTCCGAATCGAGTCCCTCCGACAGGAAGTAAAACTCCTGAAAGAAGGAGCTGAGTCTAAATCCTTAACTGAGAAAATTCAGGAAGGAACCCCTGATCAAGTTGAAAAACTTGAATCAGAGAATTTCTCCCTGAAAACTCAAGTTAAGGACTTAAGAACAGCTTTAGAACAATTCACTTCTGGTTCCAAGAATCTTGATATGATTCTTGGAAAACAGAAGTCTGTTCTAAACCGATCCGGACTTGGCTATAGAACCAAATCTCGGCAAAGATCTTACTTTGCTGTACTGAACCAGTCAAGACCTAAGGTTCAGGCATGGGTGCCAAAACTGTGCCTGACTAAACCAACTGGTTCAAATCAATTTTGGATCCCCAAGGACAAGATTCACATCTTGCCTAACCCATACAGAGGCTTTAGTCCAGGGGGAGCCAAAATCAAAATAATTTTCATTATTAGATAATTTTTTTTTGTTTGATTGCTTGTTTATTTAAATTTCTGCAAGTTGCCATGCTTAGAAGTAGGAATGGTTAGACTTAAGGACTAAATTACTTGAAATTTGAAAACATAGTATTGGGAGGAGGTAAGATGATAGTACGTTGGGGAAACCAACTCTAATAAGATCAAGTCTACTTGGTCTCTTTAGACTGGTGAAACCAGCCGAAGCTACTGATCCAAGACCCAAGCTAGTTAGACCAGAAAATGACCTAATTTAATTTGAAAATGAAATTTCATTAAAAGGCTTTGTCAAGGAAAGGGTGGATGATCCCATAAGGCTACGGCCAAAGAAGGCCTAGTGCCTCGCCAAGACCTGGAAGCCAATTTCTGAAATTCAAATTCAAATTATCTTTTATCAAATTCGAATCTAACTCAAATTGCAAATAATTTCATATTCTAATCTGCTTTCAAAATTTCTATTTTTAAAACTTATTCTCTTTCAAAAATCAATTAATCTATCTTTTAAAATTTCTGCTTTCTAAAACTTTTTTAATCAAATCTGTTTTCAAAACTAAAATAACTTTTTCAAAATAAATTAAAATTCCTTTTCAAAATTAATTTTTACCCTCAAAACTGTCTCACAAAACCTATAAGGTTAACGTGATTGAAAACCCTAGATTTGGGTGAGACAGTAAAAGTAAAACTTAATTATGATTCCCTTAATACCAGTGTTGTGGTTAAATCTTAAACCATGGTCAACATTGTCAAACTATGGTCAAATAGGTCAAACCTCGGTCAAAACAGTCAAACCTTGGTCAATGTAGTCAAATCTGGTCAAAGACACTTAAATTAGGACAAATCCGGTCAAAAACATTCAAATTGGGTCAAAACCTGATTTTAGGGCGCCCAATCTCTTTAGGGCGCCCCGAGGGTGGTCAAAAGCTGCCAAAAGGCAGCTGCAGCCTTGTTTAAGGCGCCCCTGTCATGCAGGGCGCCCTCCCACAGTCAGTCAACAGCAGAAAGCTGCACATACGGAACTACAGACCTGGTAAAGGCGCCCTTGTCCGGAGAGGCGCCCTTACCAGTGTCCTTCGGTGGTCAAAAGCTGCCAAAAAGGGCAGCTGCAGCCTGGTCAGATAGGGCGCCCTCGCCAGTCAAGGCGCCCTCGCGGGGAAGGGCACCCAAACTGCCTATAAAAAGGGGGCTCCCCTCCCCTTCTACTCCTCACACCCAAAACACTTCTCCTCCTATACTTTCTACCTTCCAACCCTCTCAAACTCTCAAGCTATCAAGCTCTCATCTTCAAGAATGCCTCCTCGAGCAAACCGATATTTTTTTTGTTTTGTTAATTCCCTTTCAATTTTTTTTTAACTAGCAAATTTCTTTAAGTATACATTCTTTCTCTTAGAAGACGCCGTCCTAATCAGGCAGAACCCGGTGCCCAACCTAGTCCTGATCCTAGGTTTCCCAACTTAGAATTGTGTAACAAGTTCGCTCGCACCACCTATAAACCTATAAAAACGAGCTACTTGAATAGACTATTCTTTACTCAATTCTGTCCCCTAGCTATGAACGTCATAAACTACTACCAACTGGACAATCTCGTATTCTGCACTCACCCAATCAATACTTCCTTATGTGCAGAATTTTACAATAATATCATTAGACAGGATAATCTTATATTCTCCACCATGGTTCAGGGTATTCCCCTAACTATCACACCAACTTTACTCAACCGATTTCTAGGACTACGACCCTCGCAGTCCACATTCTGTTGTTACCCTTCTAGGGAACCTCCCTTTGATGCTCCCTACTCTGAGATTACCTTAGATACATTGCACTCATATTTCTTTAGACAACCTGTAGCCAGACGATTTCAGTCTGTAGAATTAGAAGTGCAGGACTACGCCCTATATAGGGTCATAGTCCGATGTATCCTACCATTATCTACCAGGGACGTCACCACTATGCGTCCATTTCACGCCTTTCTACTGTATGCCATGATTCACCAGCTTGACATCGATATAGGACTTCACATCTTTCAGACTATCCTACACGCCTCCAGTGTTACCACACAAGGGCAAGTACGCACACCTTACTGCCACATTATCACATCCATATTACATCACCACGGCAAAAACATTACCGAGGGAGAGATGGCCGCCTTGACTGACTACGATGAAATAGGCTATAGAAACTTTGCCCTAGCGGGTATAGAGGTGTCCGGTACCGGGGTTCTATCCTGGAGACGTCGGAGAGCAGCTCATCAGATCGATTCAGACGAGGAAGTCGAGTACGACGTCGCAGACATAGCAGCTGAAGCTCGAGCCCATATAGACGCTCCACCGACACTCTATGAGAGAGTGACAGACACAGATACAGAGTCTCCGAGAGGAGGTCGAGGCTTATCATATAGAGCAGATGGACTCTCGCCGAGCTGATAGAGAGATAGCTGATGCACGATTCTTAGAGATGATGGCCCGATTCGATTCATGGCAGCCGGGCCCATCTGATCATCCCGGTCCTTCGTCTTAGATTTACATTGTACTCGTAACTATCTGACTTCCCCTACTCAGTAGGGTTGACTTGTGTTTGACTGGTTGACTATATTTGAACTTTGATTACCTGCTTTATTTACTATTGATTTAATTATGGATAGTTAGGATTGTGCTTTATAGAATAGAGTATCTCAATTTTTTTTTGCTCTATTTGATTTCAAAAATCAGTTTTCTAAAAATAGATTTTGAAAGATTGCTTTACTAAATTTCAAAATCAATTTTCATTTTTTTTACTTAGTTTTATTTTAAAACTACCCCCTTCAAAACTAGGGCATTTTCGAAAATGGACTTAGCATAGGCTCTAACCCTAGAACTGCATGCACCTATAGACTTAGAAGCCAGTATCTCACAAGCACCTTAGGGTACTTTTGATTGATAACCTAGAAAGGGTTGAGATGCTTAGGTCTTTGCCTCAATTCAAGATGCTTTAAGTCAGTGCATCTGCAGAAATTGGGGCACTAAATACAACTTTCATAGCAATCAAGTTAAGTGTCAAGTTTAGAAAATCTAACTTGAACAAAAACACTTAAACTTGACTAACCCTAGCAAAAACTACTGTTTATAACAGTTAGTAAGTAGCTAATTGGGTTAGACAGGCCCCTACAGAGAATTGATTGATTTAGTGTAAATTTAACTGATTCAGTACAGCAAAAATTTTACTTAAGTTCCTTTATTTATGCTGTATTTATTTGTTTTGATATATGGCAAAGGGGGAGAGATAGGAAAGGAGAGAGTAAAATTTTCCTTTCAAAATTTTCTTAAGTAAAATTTCCTTTCAAAAATTTTCTTAAGTAAAATTTCTTTTCAAAATTTTCTTAAACTCCATTCCTTATTCAAAAAGTATTCAAAAGTTTTTTAAATTTCTTAAGTTTTTTGGAAAATACTTAAGCTTTCAAAACTTGTTTTCAAGTTTTAACTTTTTGAAAATACTTAAGCTTTCAAAACTTGTTTTCAAAAGTTTTAACTTTTTGAAAAACACTTAAGTCTCTCAAAACATCTACTTAAGTTTTTCAAAAGTTTGCTAAGTAAGTAAGTTTTTTTTAAAAAAACTATTGAGTACCTTGAAACTTAAAAGCCTCAAACCTTTTAAAGTACTCAAAGATCATGTTTCAAAAAATTCCAATATATTTTTTCAAAAGTGCAACTTTTTACCCCACCAATTTTTGAAACATCTAGGGGGAGATTCCTTCCAGGGGGAGGGAACAAAACTTTAACTTTTTCATGTTTTGTTTAAACTTAACTTTTTGAACTAGGGTTGCCATAAATCAAAAGGGGGAGATTGTTGGTGCAGAAATGCACCTAAGTCAAACCTGTGTTTTGATAATGGCAACATAGGTCAAAAGTTAAGTCTTTCTTGTTTTCTAACAAGTTAAACAAGTATGCAGAAAAAGCCCTAGCGAAGGACTGCTAGGCACTGGCGAAGGACTGCCAACACCAAAAGCCCTAGCGCAGGACTGCTAGGCACTGGCGAAGGACTGCCAGCTCACAAGACCTGACAAAGGACCGTCAGGCAAAAGTCCAACCAAAGGAGCGGTTGGTATCAGGTAAACTCTCCCGAGTGGAGTAGGTGAGGACGCGTTCCCCGTCGAGGGAACAGTAGGCGTCGGTTCGACCTAGGGCTCCATTTTGGAGACCAAAGTCAGAACCAAACAGCTAAGGCTGTATAAAATAATTGTTAATTGTTTTGTTATGTTTTGGACTAACCCTTGATGCAGGACCGAAGGAACGTGTGTCTGCAACTCAGAGAGCCTCAAAGGAGTGAGGCAACAGCTGAGCAAGGCGCCCTAAGTGTCCAGGGCGCCCTCAAGGTGAACCAGAACCAAGCGAAGCAAAATAGGCTTCAGCTGCTTACTGGGCAAGGCGCCCTTAGCAGCGAAGGCGCCTTCGTCAGTGAAGCTGCCTTCAACAGCCAAGGCGCCTCCAGCTCTCTCTGCGAAGCCTCAGCTTTATCCACAGCTGAGTCTTCTGCGCGGAAAAAGTCAGCCGAGGCGCCCTCTGCGACCAGGGCGCCCCAGAGGTCAAACTTCATCCCTATTCCGGTGCGATAAGGCTTGACCGAGCGAAGCACGGATCGGGTGACACGTGGCAGGGCGCCCTCGACGACCAGGGCGCCCCTGGGTGCTATAAATAGCACCCCTCGACCCCAAGCTTAAAATGAACTTCGCTCCAACGCTTCAAAGTTCTTCTACGCTCTTGCCTTGCTCCAGAAACGCCTCACCTCGAGCCGACGACGTCCCGCTGCCCCAAAAAGATTCGATACACTCCGGACGTCGGTAACGAAGAACTTAGTACTTTATTATTAATTCATTGCAATCTCTTTTGTAATTAAAATTATTTGTAACCGATTTTGCGCGAATATAGTATTGCCCATAGTAAACGGTCAACGACCGTGGGCCTTGGAGTAGGAGTCGACACAGGCTCCGAACCAAGTAAAAACCTCTGTGTCTGTGTGCTTTGTTTCTTGTTTTTAATTTCCGCTGCGTACCTACTCTTATTCTAATCCGAAAGTTTTCCGATATTCACCCCCCCTCTATCGGGCTCCTCGATCCAACATGACTTTGGTGCATTCTGCACCAACAATCTCCCCCTTTTTGATTTATGGCAACCCTAGTTCAAAAAGTTAAGTTTAAATAAGCATGAAAAAGGTTAAATTTTGTTCCCTCCCCCTGGAAGGAATCTCCCCCTGGATTTTTCAAAAATTCGTGGGAAAAAACTTTACTCGTACTTTGAAAACTTAAGTTTTAGTTACTTAGAAATCTTTTAATAACTTAAGTTAAAAGTACATGAGAAAGTTTTTGAAGCATGATTTTTGAGTACTTTGAGGTCTTTAAGTTTTTAAGGTACTCAAAAGTTTTGAAAGTGTTAGCTTAAGTACGTAGTAGGATTTAAAAAAGCTTAAGTACTTAGTAAGATTTAAAAGGCTTAAGTACTTAGTAAGATTTAAAAGGCTTAAGTACTTAGTAAGATTTGAAACACTTTAGTATATCTGAAAAACTTAAGTATAAAGTACATTTGAAAAACTTTAAGTACTTAATAAAGTGCATTTTGGAAAACTTTAAGTACTTAAAAAAACTAAGTTCTTTGTAACATTGTACTTATAAAAATTTTGACACGCTTGAAAGGTTAGAGTACTTAGCAGAAATTTTGAAAGCTTGAGTAAAGATTTTGAAGGCTTTAAGAATAGCTTAAGTAAGAACATTTTGAAAAGCTTAGAATATTTAGCAAAATTTTGAAAGCAAAAAAAATTTTGAAAGCTCTTAAGTAAGAAAATGTTTAACATCTTTTTTTTTTTGAAAACTTTTTGAATGAGTAAAATTAAATTTTTTGTAAACTTTTTGAATAACGAAAATTAATTTTACTCTCTCGTTTCCTATCTCTCCCCCTTTGCCATATATCAAAACAGATAAGGCAATTTTCTAGTTTAAAAATAAGATTGCATAAAAGAAGTAAGTAAGATTTTGCTGTACTGAATCAATTTTTAATTTAGACTTAAATTAACTCAGTCAATTTTCTGTGTAGGGACCTGTCTAACCCAATTAGCTACTTACTAACTGTTATAAACAGTAGTTTTTGCTAGGGTTAGTCAAGTTAAGTGTTTCTGTTCAAGTTAGATTTTCTAAACTTGACACTTAACTTGATTGCTTTGTAGGTTGTATTTAGTGCCCCAATTACTGCAGATGCACTGACTTAAAGCATCTTGAATTAAGGCAAAGACCTAAGCATCTCAACCCTTTCTAGGTTATCAATCAAAAGTATCCTAAGGTGCTTGTGAGATGCTGACTTCTAAGTCTATAGGTGCATGCAGTTCTAGAGTTAGGGCCTAGGCTAAGTCCATTATCGAAAAAGCCCTAGTTTTGAAAAGGGGTAGTTTTGAAAAAATAAAACTAAGTCGAAAGTGAAAACTGATTTTGAAATTAAGTAAAATAGTTTTTCAAATTCTATTTTTAGAAAACTGATTTTTGAAATCAAGTAGAGCAAAAAAAATTAAGTTACTCTATTCTACAGAGCACAATCCTAACTGCCTTCTTAGTGAACTGAACTCAGATTCAGGTAGGGGTTTTGTGAATATATCAGCTAAGTTGGATTTAGAGTCAATATGTTTAAGTACTATTTCACCCCTGGCTACATGGTCTCTTCCAAAATGATGTTTGACTTCTATATGTTTGGTTCTTGAATGTTGGATTGGGTTTTTAGTTAAATTAATTGAACTTATATTGTCAATAAATACTTGAGTTTGGGTGTAGTTGAGCTGGAAGTCCTTTAGTGTATGCATCATCCACAAAAGTTGAGCTACACACTCTCCTAAGGCCACATACTCAGCTTCAGTTGTGGATAGGGCTACACAGTGTTGTTTTCTGCTGCACCAACTAACTAGACTCTGTCCTAACAGTTGGCAGCTTCCACTTGTGCTCTTTCTATCTAATTTACATCCAGCATAATCAGAATCTGAGTATCCTGTCAAATCAAAAGTTGAGGTCCTAGGATACCAAATTCCTACATTTAGGGTGCCCTTTACATATCTTAGTATTCTTTTTAGGGCTGCTAAGTGTGTTTCCTTAGCACAGGTTTGGTACCTAGCACACATCCCTACAGCAAAGAGAATGTCAGGTCTACTGGCTGTAAGGTACAGTAGGCTACCTACCATAATTCTATAGAGTTTGGGGTCCACTGGTTTACCATCAGGGTCACTATCTATTTTTACATTAGTGACCATGGGGGTACTTATACTTTTAGAGTTATCCATTTTAAATTTCTTTATCAATTCTTTAGCATACTTAAATTGATGAACGTAGTTTCCATCCTTAGTTTGTTTAATTTGTAAGCCTAGGAAAAAGTTAAGCTCACCAACTAAGCTCATTTCAAATTCATTTTCCATTATTTTGACAAACTCTTTTAGGAAGTTTGTGTTGGTGGATCCAAAAATTATGTCATCTACGTAAATTTGGGCAATGAATATATCTTTTCCTAGGGTTTTAATAAATAGAGTTGAGTCAATTTGGCCTTGTTTGAATTCTTTAGAAGTTAAGTAGGTTGATAAACATTCATACCAGGCCCTAGGTGCTTGTTTTAACCCATATAAGGCTTTAGTTAGTTTGTAAACGTGGTTAGGTTTGTCTAAGTCCTCAAACCCTGGGGGTTGTCCTACATAAACTTCTTCTTTAATGAATCCATTTAAGAAGGCTGACTTTACATCCATTTGATATAACTTAAATCCTTTATGGGATGCAAAGGCTAACAACATTCTAATGGACTCAAGTCTAGCTACTGGGGCATATGTTTCATCGTAGTCTAATCCTCTACTTGGCTGAAACCCTTTGCTACTAAGCGGGCTTTATTTCTGACTATTTCTCCTTGATCACTCAGCTTATTCCTAAAGACCCACTTAGTGTCAATGACGAATTTGCCCTCAGGTTTAGGTACTAATTCCCAGACTTGGTTTCTCTCGAATTGAGCTAGTTCTTCTTGCATCGCTATGATCCAATCAGGATCAGGTAGGGCTTCCTCTATAGTTTTGGGTTCAATTTTTGATATCATAGCTATTTGGCTAAGGTTCCTATAGGAGGACCTAGTCCTGACTCCTAGAGTCGGATCACCCACAATTTGATTAGTTGGGTGACTAAGTCTGGGTTTCTTTGTTCTTCTAGAGCTTGGTTCAGCCTCAGGTCCAGCTGGTCGGTTTGGTTCACTATTTGATTCGACTCTTCTATAAATAACTGAATTTTTGTGTTAGATTCGAATTTGACAAAAATTAATTTGAATTTGAATTTCAAAAATTGGCTTCCAGGTCTTGGCGAGGCACTAGGCCTTCTTTGGCCGTAGCCTTATGGGATCATCCACCCTTTCCTTGACAAAGCCTTTTAATGAAATTTCATTTTCAAAATTATTCTTTGAAAAATTTCTGGTCTAACTAGTTTGGGTCTTGGATCGGTAGCTTCGGCTAGTTTCGCCAAATTGGCTTCCCTAACGTACTATCATCTTACCTCCATCCAATACTATGTTGTCAAGTTTCAGTTAAGTGTGTTCAGTCCTTATACTAACCATTTCTAATTTTAAGCATGGTAAATTGCAGAAATTTTAAATAAACAATCAATCAAACAATTTGCAATCAAAAGGAATTAAATTTTAATGAACTATAAATATTGTTTTCAGTTTAGCTCCCCCTGGACTAAAGCCACGGTGATGGTTAGGCAAGATGTGAATCTTGTCCTTGGGGATCCAATACTGATTTGATCCAGTTGGTTGGTTCAGGCACAGTTTAGGTACCCATGCCTGAAGTTTTCCTCTGGACTGTTTCAGTACAGCCAAATACGATCTTTGTCGGGATTTGATTCGGTAGCCAAGTCCGGATCGATTTAGAACGGACTTCTGTTTCCCAAGAATCATGTCAAGATTTTTGGAACCAGAAGTAAATCGTTCTAAGACTGATCTAAGATCCTTAACCTGAGTTTTCAGGGAGGAGTTTTCCTTTTCAAGTTTTTCAACTTGAGTAGGAGTTCCTTCATGAACCTTCTCGGTTAAGGGTTTAGACTCAGCTCCCTCTTTCAGGAGTTTTACTTCCTGTCGGAGGGACTCGACTCGGAGTTTGGCTTTTGCCAAATCTCGAGAAAGAAACGAAATTAATTCACTTAATTGACATCTATTAAAACCAGTTACCTTAATTTCGCCGTCTTCTGTAAAAGTTAGCTTGCCGTCGTCCTGTTCTGATTCTGACTCAGTCTCGACTTTTTCTGAGGCGGTCAGGGCTAGTAGGTTTGACTGGGGTGCTTCCTCTTCTTCTTCTGAGGAAGATTCGTCCCAGGTTGCTTGGAGTGTCTTTTTCCTTCTTGTCTTCTTGGACTCCTTCAGATTTGGACATTCTGTCTTGTAGTGACCCTTCTTCTTGCACTTGTAGCAGGTTACGTTGGGCTTGTGTTTGTCATTTGATGGTTCAGCTGGTTCGTCCTTTCTTCGGCTTGTCCTCCGTGTGTTGGCTTGATTTTTTAATTTTTTGTAGTAGCTTCGGGCCAATCGGACCAGCTCAGATTGATCTCCTTCTTCATCTTCTTTATTTGAATCAGAGTTGGGCTCGGATTGAGGTTGAGGTTTCTTTTTTGTCGTTTTTCCAGTTTTTCCTGCAAAAAAGGCAATACTCTTCTTGGCCATATTGCAGTTAGTCTGCTCATGAAGTTCAAACTCAGAAAATAATTCATCTAATTTAATTTTGGAGAGATCTCTTGAAACCTTGTATGCATCTACCATAGATGCCCACAAGGTATTTCTAGGGAAAGAGTTTAGGGCATACCTTATTAGGTCATGGTTTTCGACCTTGTGACCTATCGTGTGAAGACCGTTCATTAATTCTTGGATGCGTGCGTGGAGTTGGGCTGCTGTTTCGTTGTCGGCCATCTTGATAGTGTACAATTTGTTCAGGAGCAGATCCCTCTTGCTGATCCTGGTGTCTGACGTTCCTTCGTGTAGCTCAATCAATTTTGCCCATAGCTCTTTGGCACTGTTGAAGGGGCCTACTCGGTTCAGCTCTTCCTTTGTCAGCCCGCATTGTAAGGTTTGTGTTGCTTTTGCATCGGCTTCTATTTTGCGTTTTAGGGTGTTGTCCCACTCCGAGTAGCTTTGTGGTTGTCCTTCGGCGTCTTTGGGGATCTCCAGACCGGACTGGATGATGATCCACTTATCCACCTGAGTTTTCAGGTGGACCTCCATACGACTTTTCCAGTAAGAAAAGTCTTCTCCACTGAAAAGTGGAGGTCTGGCGGTGCTGAATCCCTCTTGCATGACCATTTTAATCTGTAACAGAAAAACTAACAGAAAAATAAATTTTCCAAGACTAGGTCTTGGATTAGTAGTGCTGGATAAGGGAAATAAAATATCGAGGGGTGTTGCACCAACCTCGATTAACGAGAGAAAACAAAAATTCGAACGAAAAAAATATTTAAAAAAAATTCGAAAATAATAAAGAAAATCCGAAAAGAAATTTTCAAACTGGTGGTTGCACCAAGTTTGAACTTCCCCGCTCTAATACCACTTGTTGGATCGAGAAAACCGATAGAGGGGGGGTGAATATCGGTAATCGTTCGGACTTTCGTAAAGAGCACGTACGCAGCGGAAAAAAAAAATTAAAAGCACACAGCACAAAGACACAGTCGATTTACTTGGTTCGGAGCCTGTGTCGACTCATACTCCAAGGCCCACGGTCGTTGACCGTTTACTATGGACAATTCTATATACGCGCAAAATCAGTTTACAAAAATAGATTTACAAGTATAACACTATAAACTTTTAATAAAAAATCTCTTCTTTTACCGACGTCCGGTTGTAGGTTGACTTTCCAGAGCAGTGGGACGTCGTCGCTCGAGTTGGGCAGTTTCCGGAACAAGGCGTGAGCACAGAAGAGCGTGGAAGCTTTGGATCAAGGTTGTTGTCAAAGGCTTGGGCGTTGGGTGCTATTTATAGCACCCCGGGGCGCCCTGGACGTCGGGGGCGCCCTGCCACGTGTCGAGCGATCCGCTTTTAGCTCGGTCAGACGTTATCCCATCCGAATAGGGATAAGTTTGACTCTGGAGGCGCCCTGGTCGCAGAGGGCGCCTTGGCTGACTTCTTCCGCGCAGAAATCTCGGCTGTGGATAAAGATGAAGCTTCGCAGTCTTGGGCGCGGAGGCGCCCTGGCTGCTGAGGGCGCCCTGGCTGATGAGGGCGCCCTGGCTGCTGAGGGCGCCCTGGCTGCTGAGGGCGCCCTGCCCAGTAAGCAGCCGAAGCCCTTTTTGCTTCGCTTGGTTCTGGTTCACCTTGAGGGCGCCCTGGACACTCAGGGTGCCCTGCTCAGCTGCTGCCTCACTCCTTTGAGGCTCTCTGAGTTGCAGACACACGTTCCTTCGGTCCTGCATCCAGGGTTAGTCCAAAACACAATAAAACAATTAGTTTATACAGCCTTAGTTGTCTTGGTTCTGACTTTGGTCTCCAAAATGGAGCCCTAGGTCGAACCGACGCCTACTGTTCCCTCGACGGGGAACGCGTCCTCACCTAATCCTCTCTGGAGAGTTTACCTGATGCCAACCGCTCCTTTGGTTGGACTTTTGCCTGGCGGTCCATTGCCATGGATTGGATGCCGAGCTGTCCTTCGCCCGGTGCCTAGCAGTCCTTCGCTAGGGCTTTTTACCCTGGCATTCCTTCGCCAGGTGCCTAGCATTCCTTCGCTAGGGCTTTTGACTCTGGCATTCCTTCGCCAGTGCCTAGCAGTCCTTCGCTAGGGCTTTTTACCCTGGCATTCCTTCACCAGTACCTAGCAGTCCTTCGCTAGAGCTTTTTACCCTGTACACTAGAGTAACTTGTTAGACAACAAGTAAGACTTAACTTTTGATCTCTGTTGCCATTATCAAAACACAGGTTTGACTTGTTGGTGCAGAAATGCACCTAAGTCAAACCTGTGTTTTGATAATGGCAACATAGGTCAAAAGTTAAGTCTTTCTTGTTTTCTAACAAGTTAAACAAGTATGCATAAAAAGCCCTAGAGAAGGATTTCTAGGCACTGGCGAAGGACTGCCAGCACGAAAAGCCCTTGCGCAGGACTGCTAGGCACTGGCGAAGGACTGCCAGCTCACAAGACCTGACAAAGGACCGTCAGGCAAAAGTCCAACCAAAGGAGCGGTTGGCATCAGGTAAACTCTCCCGAGTGGAGTAGGTGAGGACGCGTTCTCCGTCGAGGGAACAGTAGGCGTCGGTTCGACCTAGGGCTCCATTTTGGAGACCAAAGTCAGAACCAAGACAGCTAAGTCTGTATAAAATAATTGTTAATTGTTTTGTTGTGTTTTGGACTAACCCTTGATGCAGGACCGAAGGAACGTGTGTTTGCAACTCAGAGAGCCTCAAAGGAGTGAGGCAACAGCTGAGCAAGGCGCCCTGAGTGTCCAGGGCGCCCTCAAGGTGAACCAGAACCAAGCGAAGCAAAATAGGCTTCAGCTGCTTACTGGGCAAGGCGCCCTCAGCAGTGAAGGCACCTTCGTCAGTGAAGGCGCCTTCAACAGCCAAGGCGCCTCCAGCTCTCTCTGCGAAGCCTCAGCTTTATCCACAGCCGAGTCTTCTGCGCGGAAAAAGTCAGCCGAGGCGCCCTCTGCGACCAGGGCGCCCCAGAGGTCAAACTTCATCCCTATTCCGGTGCGATAAGGCTTGATCGAGCGAAGCACGGATCGGGTGACACGTGGCAGGGCGCCCTCGACGACCAGGGCGCCCCTGGGTGCTATAAATAGCACCCCTCGACCCTAAGCTTAAAATGAACTTCGCTCCAACGCTTCAAAGTTCTTCTACGCTCTTGCCTTGCTCCAGAAACGCCTCACCTCGAGTCGACGACGTCCCGCTGCCCCAAAAAGATTCGATACACTCCGGACGTCGGTAACGAAGAACTTAGTACTTTATTATTAATTCATTGCAATCTCTTTTGTAATTGAAATTATTTGTAACCGATTTTGCGCGAATATAGCATTGCCCATAGTAAACGGTCAACGACCGTGGGCCTTGGAGTAGGAGTCGACACAAGCTCCGAACCAAGTAAAAACCTCTGTGTCTGTGTGTTGTGTTTCTTGTTTTTAATTTCCGCTGCGTACGTACTCTTATTCTAATCCGAAAGTTTTCCGATATTCACCCCCCCTCTATCGGGCTCCTCGATCCAACAAGTGGTATCAGAGCGGGGAATTCAAACTTGGTGCAACCACCAGTTTGAAAATTTTTCGGATTTTCTTTCGCTTTCTCTCTCAATTTTTTTTCTTCGTTAAATATTTTCGTTCGAATTTTTCTTTCAAGGTTGGTGCAACACCCCTTGAAATTTGTGTTTATTTATTCTTCCCGCACTACTAATCCAAGACCAAGTCTTGGAATTTTTTTTGTTATTTACTATTTCAGTAACAAATGGCCATCCAAGAAGGCTTTAGCACCGCCAGACCTCCACTTTTCAGTGGAGAAGACTTTCCTTACTGGAAAAGTCGAATGGAGGTCCACCTGAAAACTCAGGTGGATATGTGGATAATCATCCAGTCTGGACTGATGATTCCCACAAATGCTGATGGCGTATCGCAAAACTACTCAGAGTGGGACACTGCCCTTAAACGCAAAATTGAAGCTGACGCCAAAGCAACTCAGACCCTCCAATGCGGACTAACGAAAGAGGAGCTGAACCGCGTAGGCCCTTTCAACAGTGCCAAGGAGCTATGGGCTAAACTGATTGAGCTCCACGAAGGAACTTCAGATACGAGGATCAGCAAACGGGATCTGCTACTGAACAAGCTCTTCACCATCAAAATGGCAGATAACGAGACAGCAGCCCAGCTCCATGCCAGAATCCAGGAATTAATGAACGGTCTTCACGCAATAGGTCACCAGGTTCAAAACCGTGATCTTATAAGGTATGCCCTAAACGCGTTCCCTAGGACCACCTTGTGGGCATCGATGGTAGATGCATACAAGGTCTCTAGGGATCTTTCAAAAATTAAGTTAGATGAGTTATTTTCTGAACTTGAACTGCATGAACAGACTAACTGCAATTTGGCCGAGAAAAGTATAGCTTTCTTTGCAGGGAAAACAGGAAGAACGACTAAGAAGAAAACTCAAGTTGAACCCGAGTCTACCTCAGACTCAGAAACAGAAGATCAAGAAGGAGATCAATCTGAACTGGTCCGGCTAGCACGAAGCTACTACAAAAAGTTGAAGAACCAAGCCAACACACGGAGAACAAGCCGAAGAAAGGATGAACCAGCTGAACCAGCAACTGACAAACACAAGCCCAACGTAACCTGCTACGAATGCAAGAAGAAGGGCCACTACAAGACTGAATGTCCAAGTCTAAAGGAGTCCAAAAAGACCAGAAAGAAAAAGGCACTCTAAGCAACCTGGGACGAGTCTTCCTCAGAAGAAGAAGAAGAAGCACCCCAGTCCAATCTTCTAGCCCTGACCGCTTCGGATCAAATCTAGACTGACTCAGACTCGGACCAGGACGACGGCAAGCTGACCTTCTCCGATGACGGCGAAATAAGGGTAACGGGGTTTTCAAAATTGCAATTAAATTCTCTTATTTCATATCTATCCCGAGATTTGGCGAAAGCCAAACTCCGAATCGAGTCCCTCCGACAGGAAGTAAAACTCCTGAAAGAAGGAGCTGAGTCTAAATCCTTAACTGAGAAAATTCAGGAAGGAACCCCTGATCAAGTTGAAAAACTTGAATCAGAGAATTTCTCCCTGAAAACTCAAGTTAAGGACTTAAGAACAGCTTTAGAACAATTCACTTCTGGTTCCAAGAATCTTGATATGATTCTTGGAAAATAGAAGTCTGTTCTAAACTGATCCGGACTTGGCTATAGAACCAAATCTCGGCAAAGATCTTACTTTGCTGTACTGAACCAGTCAAGACCTAAGGTTCAGGCATGGGTGCCAAAACTGTGCCTGACTAAACCAACTGGTTCAAATCAATTTTGGATCCCCAAGGACAAGATTCACATCTTGCCTAACCCATACAGAGGCTTTAGTCCAGGGGGAGCCAAAATCAAAACAATTTTCATTATTAGATAATTTTTTTTTGTTTGATTGCTTGTTTATTTAAATTTCTGCAAGTTGCCATGCTTAGAAGTAGGAATGGTTAGACTTAAGGACTAAATTACTTGAAATTTGAAAACATAGTATTGGGAGGAGGTGAGATGATAGTACGTTGGGGAAACCAACTCTAATAAGATCAAGTCTACTTGGTCTATTTAGACTGGTGAAACCAGCCGAAGCTACCGATCCAAGACCCAAGCTAGTTAGACCAGAAAATGACCTAATTTAATTTGAAAATGAAATTTCATTAAAAGGCTTTGTCAAGGAAAGGGTGGATGATCCCATAAGGCTACGGCCAAAGAAGGCCTAGTGCCTCGCCAAGACCTGGAAGCCAATTTCTGAAATTCAAATTCAAATTATCTTTTATCAAATTCGAATCTAACTCAAATTGCAAATAATTTCATATTCTAATCTGCTTTCAAAATTTCTATTTTTAAAACTTATTCTCTTTCAAAAATCAATTAATCTATCTTTTAAAATTTCTGCTTTCTAAAACTTTTTTAATCAAATCTGTTTTCAAAACTAAAATAACTTTTTCAAAATAAATTAAAATTCCTTTTCAAAATTAATTTTTACCCTCAAAACTGTCTCACAAAACCTATAAGGTTAACGTGATTGAAAATCCTAGATTTGGGTGAGACAGTAAAAGTAAAACTTAATTATGATTCCCTTAATACCAGTGTTGTGGTTAAATCTTAAACCATGGTCAACATTGTCAAACTATGGTCAAATAGGTCAAACCTCGGTCAAAACAGTCAAACCTTGGTCAATGTAGTCAAATCTGGTCAAAGACACTTAAATTAGGACAAATCCGGTCAAAACATTCCAAATTGGGTCAAAACCTGATTTTAGGGCGCCCAATCTCTTTAGGGCGCCCCGAGGGTGGTCAAAAGCTGCCAAAAGGCAGCTGCAGCCTTGTTTAAGGCGCCCCTGTCATGCAGGGCGCCCTCCCACAGTCAGTCAACAGCAGAAAGCTGCACATACGGAACTACAGACCTGGTAAAGGCGCCCTTGTCCGGAGAGGCGCCCTTACCAGTGTCCTTCGGTGGTCAAAAGCTGCCAAAAAGGGCAGCTGCAGCCTGGTCAGATAGGGCGCCCTCGCCAGTCAAGGCGCCCTCGCGGGGAAGGGCACCCAAACTGCCTATAAAAAGGGGGCTCCCCTCCCCTTCTACTCCTCACACCCAAAACACTTCTCCTCCTATACTTTCTACCTTCCAACCCTCTCAAACTCTCAAGCTATCAAGCTCTCATCTTCAAGAATGCCTCCTCGAGCAAACCGATATTTTTTTTGTTTTGTTAATTCCCTTTCAATTTTTTTTTAACTAGCAAATTTCTTTAAGTATACATTCTTTCTCTTAGAAGACGCCGTCCTAATCAGGCAGAACCCGATGCCCAACCTAGTCCTGATCCTAGGTTTCCCAACTTAGAATTGTGTAACAAGTTCGCTCGCACCACCTATAAACCTATAAAAACGAGCTACTTGAATAGACTATTCTTTACTCAATCCTGTCCCCTAGCTATGAACGTCATAAACTACTACCAACTGGACAATCTCGTATTCTGCACTCACCCAATCAATACTTCCTTATGTGCAGAATTTTACAATAATATCATTAGACAGGATAATCTTATATTCTCCACCATGGTTCAGGGTATTCCCCTAACTATCACACCAACTTTACTCAACCGATTTCTAGGACTACGACCCTCGCAGTCCACATTCTGTTGTTACCCTTCTAGGGAACCTCCCTTTGATGCTCCCTACTCTGAGATTACCTTAGATACATTGCACTCATATTTCTTTAGACAACCTGTAGCCAGACGATTTCAGTCTGTAGAATTAGAAGTGCAGGACTACGCCCTATATAGGGTCATAGTCCGATGTATCCTACCATTATCTACCAGGGACGTCACCACTATGCGTCCATTTCACGCCTTTCTACTGTATGCCATGATTCACCAGCTTGACATCGATATAGGACTTCACATCTTTCAGACTATCCTACACGCCTCCAGTGTTACCACACAAGGGCAAGTACGCACACCTTACTGCCACATTATCACATCCATATTACATCACCACGGCAGAAACATTACCGAGGGAGAGATGGCCGCCTTGACTGACTACGATGAAATAGGCTATAGAACTTTGCCCTAGCGGGTATAGAGGTGTCCGGTACCGGGGTTCTGTCCTGGAGACGTCGGAGAGCAGCTCATCAGATCGATTCAGACGAGGAAGTCGAGTACGACGTCGCAGACATAGCAGCTGAAGCTCGAGCCCATATAGACGCTCCACCGACACTCTACGAGAGAGTGACCCGTATGGAGACACAGATACAGAGTCTCCGAGAGGAGGTCGAGGCTTATCATATAGAGCAGATGGACTCTCGCCGAGCTGATAGAGAGATAGCTGATGCACGATTCTTAGAGATGATGGCCCGATTCGATTCATGGCAGCCGGGCCCATCTGATCATCCCGGTCCTTCGTCTTAGATTTACATTGTACTCGTAACTATCTGACTTCCCCTACTCAGTAGGGTTGACTTGTGTTTGACTGGTTGACTATATTTGAACTTTGATTACCTGCTTTATTTACTATTGATTTAATTATGGACAGTTAGGATTGTGCTTTATAGAATAGAGTATCTCAATTTTTTTTTGCTCTATTTGATTTAAAAAATCAATTTTCTAAAAATAGATTTTGAAAGATTGCTTTACTAAATTTCAAAATCAATTTTCATTTTTTTTACTTAGTTTTATTTTAAAACTACCCCCTTCAAAACTAGGGCATTTTCGAAAATGAACTTAGCATAGGCTCTAACCCTAGAACTGCATGCACCTATAGACTTAGAAGCCAGTATCTCACAAGCACCTTAGGGTACTTTTGATTGATAACCTAGAAAGGGTTGAGATGCTTAGGTCTTTGCCTCAATTCAAGATGCTTTAAGTCAGTGCATCTGCAGAAATTGGGGCACTAAATACAACTTTCATAGCAATCAAGTTAAGTGTCAAGTTTAGAAAATCTAACTTGAACAAAAAACACTTAAACTTGACTAACCCTTAGCAAAAACTACTGTTTATAACAGTTAGTAAGTAGCTAATTGGGTTAGACAGGCCCCTACAGAGAATTGATTGATTTAGTGGTAAATTTAACTGATTCATTACAGTAAAATTTTACTTAATTCCCTTTATTATGCTGTATTTATTTGTTTTGATATATGGCTAAAGGGGGAGAGATAGGAAAGGAGAGAGTAAAATTTTCCTTTCAAAATTTTCTTAAGTAAAATTTTCCCTTTCAAAAATTTTCTTAAGTAAAATTCTTTTCAAAATTTTCTTAAACTCCATTCCTTATTCAAAAAGTATTCAAAAGGTTTTTTTAAATTTCTTAAGTTTTTTGGAAAATACTTAAGCTTTCAAAACTTGTTTTCAAGTTTTAACTTTTTGAAAATACTTAAGCTTTCAAAACTTGTTTTCAAAAGTTTTAACTTTTTGAAAAACACTTAAGTCTCAAAACATCTACTTAAGTTTTTCAAAAGTTTGCTAAGTAAGTAAGTTTTTTTTTTAAAAAAACTATTGAGTACCTTGAAACTTAAAAGCCTCAAACCTTTTAAAGTACTCAAAGATCATGTTTCAAAAAATTCCAATATATTTTTCAAAAGTGCAACTTTTTACCCCACCAATTTTTGAAACATCTAGGGGGAGATTCCTTCCAGGGGAGGGAACAAAACTTTAACTTTTTCATGTTTTGTTTAAACTTAACTTTTTGAACTAGGGTTGCCATAAATCAAAAAGGGGGAGATTGTTGGTGCAGAAATGCACCTAAGTCAAACCTGTGTTTTGATAATGGCAACATAGGTCAAAAGTTAAGTCTTTCTTGTTTTCTAACAAGTTAAACAAGTATGCAGAAAAAGCCCTAGCGAAGGACTGCTAGGCACTGGCGAAGGACTGCCAGCACCAAAAGCCCTAGCGAAGGACTGCTAGGCACTGGCGAAGGACTGCCAGC
>JAGFNQ010004789.1:0-21634 GCA_024364735.1 Boesenbergia rotunda | reverse complement strand
CCGTTCCTCATCGCGCAATCGAAGGAACCACCACCATCTCTCTTTTTCCTTTCCCTCATCGTCGTCGACACTTCTCCACACGCGATCCTCTTCCTCTCGCTCATGTGTTGCCGCAAGTGCGAGCGGCGTCACCGATCTGCGGTTGACCCTTCTTCACCTCTTGCCGAGCGAGTGACGCCACCGGAGGGACTTCACCGGGATCTCCTCCTCACCCGACCGACATCGGCGACCCTTTCCCCATCCCTTCTACCCTGTGCAGTTCCTTTCCTCACCGTGCGTAGTCGCCACCTCTCGTCTTCCTCTTTTACACGCGATTTGGTTGGCGACTGCGCCTCCTTAGGCAGTGGAGCGCTCTTCCCCGAATCCCGAATAGGTGAGTTGTCAGGTATAGGATTGCTAGTTCGTGGATTCCAATTGAAGGTTGATTGTTGGGTTACCGCAGTTTCTCCAGCAGAGTGGTTGGCAACGGATTTGATCGGAGTTTGATCGAAGCATGGGAGCTGAGGTAAGTAGTTCATTGTTTAGGGTTCGTAGTAGAATTGATTGATATGTTGGTGTTAATGTTTAGTAGGTTAATAAATTGATTAATGATGATTAACTGTATAGATTTACTATGGTTCTATGAGTTTTAATGTGGCAAGTTCAAGGATATTGAATTGTGCGTCCCAGAGGATTTGGGTTTGTCGTCTTTTCCGATCCCTCTATGCTCGATTGTGTCCTCCAGGACAAGCACGTCATTGATGGCCGCACTGTGAGTTTTGTTCTCCCGGATTCCTCTATTCTGTTTTTGTTGATTTCTCTGCATCTAGGTTTCCTGATTTTAGATTTGACTTGTTCAGAGCCAATGAAAAAAATGAGTTTTTGAAGAGGTGTTTAGGAATGTTTTACCCGTATGTTACATCAATTTTTATGGTTGTTTGTCATTTCCACTTAATGTTTTGATGCGCGAACGATGGCTAACTTGAATAGTCAGAAAATTAGGCCTTGCATTTTCTAGTCATTCTCGACATGGCTGTCTAGTTGATGTTTAGTTGGTTCTCCTTGTTGGTAGATTTTGTGTATCTTCCTTTGCTTGGCTCCATTGAAAAATGAAATTGTTTTTTCCCTGTCAAGCTTATCTATCTTCCATATCTTTGTTATGTGTATTTGCTTGGTTAAACTAATTTCTTTATGTAGATTGTCTTCCATTGACATTGGTTTGTTTATTTTATGAATGACAGATATTAGAAAGAATACTTAGACCTTTGTTTCTGTCAATGATAAGCACTTGCTTGTTTATTTGGTAATTTCCCATAGGTACTTTTTTAGTCCAGATAAACAATTATTCAGTTACTTTGTATCGTTCATGATTCATTTATTTCCCTTAGCCTAGGATTTTGTTAGCTTCTTGAATGTTGTTTTCATTAAGAGAAACTCTGTCCTGATTGTGTAATGTTTATTGGAAGTGAACGAACCAATCTTGAGAAATGTAGTGTTAAAATTATTCTTTATGCTTGCTATTCATTGTTCTTACTTTAATGACATCTGATTTTCTTGTATTTTGTTGGTTTTTTCAACTTGGATCATTTATAAATGTGATATGCGGATATAAGATTGTGTAATTTTTGTTGGAAGTGAACGAACTAATCTTGAGAAATGTAGTGTTTAAATTATTTTTCATGTTTGCTATTCATTGTTCTTACTTTGATGGCATCTGATCTTATATTTGTTGGGTTTTTCTATTTGGATCATTTATAAATGTGATACGAGGAGATAAGACAAATTTTGATTTATATGGGGTATGTTATGTCTAACATACAATGTTTGTTTGTATATTTATATTTTTTTTTGAAACTTGTCCATATCTTGAAACATTTCTAACCAAGTTATATAATATTTGAGTGCAGTCATCTCTACAAATATTTGAGGGACAAAGACAGGGCTGATTATATTTCATATATGGATCCCGACTACATACCTACATGTCCACTTGGCAAAGATGGTCGTGACTTATCACAAAATATTGTCGATCAGTTGAAAGCAATGTGTAGAGATAGCATTTGCCTCATCCCATATAACACTGGTTAATATTTTAGCTATTTATTGATTTTTACTACATACTAATTAATGCTATATTTTCATTTTTTTCAGGTATCATTGAATTTTGACTATCGTCAATGAAGATAAAAATATGATATATTTATTGGACTCTATGTCAAACAGAAATCGCGACGATGCATGGAAAACTATAGTGACCAAGTAGGTAGTAGATTATGTTGATTTCGAATGCATTCACTTATAAATATGGTAAAAATAACTTTTTTACTTTTTAAAATGTAGTGGGGTTAAGGTATACAATGCCTCAAAGGGTATCTCTAAAGGACCAGGTTTTAAACAATTAATAGTATGTATTATGCTTATGTATAAAGATATGAATGGATGGTTCTTATAACTTGGATTGTGACCATTACATTATCTTTTCTATTTCATTGTAGGGTAATTTAAAACAAAGTGGTTCTATTGAATGTGGATATTGTGTGATGAGATACATGAAAGAGATAATTGAATGTGAAAATCCACAGTTGAAGAAGATGGTAATATTTTTTTATTATATGCTTTGATTTATGATTGAGATAAACTATTATAGTTGGATGAATCTAATGCATTTTGTATTTTTGCATAAAAGTTTGCAGAAACAATCAAGAATCAATAATACTAACAATCAGAATATGATGATGTCAGAAGTGAATGGAGTGAATTCGTCTACTCATATGTAGGTGTCTAAATTAGAGGTGTATTTAGGATACATATTTTGTTCTTTCATTATGGATTTTGGATATACTTGTGGATATATATTTTGATTATATATACTTGTGAATTTATGGATATATACTTGTGCATTGATGAATTCGTTAATATATATTCATCATTTTGAATGAGCAATTGTTTAATCTAATTAATGCATTTAAGTTGTATATATATATATATATATATATATATATATATATATAGGAATATTATTTTATAATAAAATATTGTTTAATTTTAATGAAGTGAAAAATATATTTGCTTCGACAATTAATGTAAACTGTGAAGTTACATATCATCTATTACTTCGTCGTATTACAAAACTAATAAAGCAACAGATATTTTTTTACTTCGACAATTAATTTAAACTGTAAAGTTATATATCATCGATTACTTCAGTACTTTACAAAACCAACGAAGTAAAAGATAAGTTTTTATTTCAGAATCGGTGTAAATCTGAACCGGTTTGCCTCTTTGAACCGGTAAAAGACTTCGCTATTTTCATGGATATGACTTCGGTGATATAACGAAGTAAAATAATCCCTTTTTTACTTCACGTGCGTCTACTTCAGTAATTATCTATCTATGACTTCGATGAATATATGAAGTAAATTAAGAAAATTCTACTAGTGTTACTTTTGCCAACCGGCTCCTTCAGTTGGACTTTTGCCCGATCTTCCAGATCAAGACTTCGGTGCCCAGTCCACGACTAGGACTTATTGCCCAACCCTTGGTCAGGTCTTCGGTGCCCAGTCCACGACCAGGACTTATTGCCCAGCCCTTAGTCAGGACTTCGTGCCCAGTCCACGACCAAGACTTATTGCCCAATTCCTCGAACCAGGACTTCGTGCCTAACCTTCGGTCAGGTAGTAGGTGCCCAGCTCTCGGCCAGGACTTAGTGCCCAATTCCTCAAACCAGGACTTCGTGTCTAGGTTAACTAGGACTTTTCTTCTCTTTGATAAAGACTTCTTTTGCTAGTCATATTAATCCTGACTAGACTTCTCTTCTGCCAAACATCAACTCCTGTTTGGCTCACTCCTTGGTCTAACTGACCAACCCTGGGTTTTCTGCTAAACATCAGATCCTGTTTAGCTGACCCTTGTTATTAGTGATCAACCCTTAGTATATTAACCAGATTAAATCTAGGTTTGATCATTTTGCCAAACATCAGGTTCTGTTTGGCTAACCCTTAGTCATCTTAACCAACCCTGGATTTTCTGGTACCTTTGTCAACCTGATCAAACCTGGGTTAACCCTACCAAACATAAGGTCCAGTTTGGTTTAACCTTTGATCACTTTGACTAACCCTTACCTTGTCTAACACATATTGTTACTAACTTAAGTATATTGTTAAACATTTAAACATTTAGAGGAAGACATCATTGATGCATCTTGCACCAACAACATAGTCTTTTAATATAAGTCGGAGATTATTAGGATGTATACTAAAAGCCTAGCTTTTGTATGAACATCTATATTTTGGAATGTGAATCACATGATCATTGTTTGCCTTATATATTTCATATATACATGCTATTGTCTAATGCTTTACATTATATATAACATGGTGTGTGGTGTCACACAGAAGATCATGTAATCAATCCCTTGTAGAGTATAAGTAGAGGCTCACAACCTAGATGGTTTTGGACAAACTATTGGCATGGTTGTAGTGTAATTTAGTATTGGTTTATCTTGACCATAGAATTACACTAGTACACTTTGTGTGTATTGAGCATGACCGATATAGAGGTGATTCAATTTATACTGACTATATAATTGAATCAGACCTTAGATATTATGGTGTACATTCTTTTAATCCCGATATAATAACGACCACATGTACTTAATATCTATTTCTTTGATTTATCAATGGATGAGATTTATTTGTTAAATCGATAGGCCCGGTAAGTTGGGAAATAATATTATTTACATGGTGTGTCGTTGATTATAAAAGGAAACCGTATCCTGATGCGTCAGGTTGATGATGCCCCCTTGAGGAGCTCATAAAGCTCATCATATTAAATCCTGCAGGTGGACTTGGTCCGACATGATAATAAGGTTGAGTGATACTAGTCATGGAGTTAGATATTAATTAATTAAATTATCAATAATTTAATTAATTAATAGACATTCGAGATCTAAAACATGGGGAGAATTTGTACACATAATAGGTGGAGCCCATATTTATTTATGGGAGTTGGTGAGGTAGATCAATGATGATTCTTTAGTGGATTGGATCATCATTAATAGATCGGGCTTTGATCCATTAGATGGCCAAGACCCAACTCCTCTTCATGGTCCCTATTGTAGCCTATAAATACCTCATGTGTCATGAGACCAAGGCAATCCATCCAACACAACCCTATGTCTCTCATTATTTTCCTCCTCTTGATCTTTTCTCTCTCCTAGGTCTTGGGGTGGCGCCGATGGTGAGGAGAAGGAGAACTCACGGTTTGAAGAAGAGGAAGTCATCTCTTCTTCTTCTTCTCATCCCTTCTTCTTTCTCCCTTGGGTGTACACATCAAAGAAGGAGAAGGATCGGTTGGTGGCAAAGAGATCTCTCCATTTTGGCGCCGGCGGCAAGGAGAAGAGGAGGAGTGGCTTGCGGCTAGGTCTTGTGGGAGGTTGTCTTTCTACTTCCCCTTCTTCTCTTTCTCTTCCTATCATCTTCCTCCTTAGGTGTGCGGCTAGGGAAAGAAAAGGTGAAGATCATCTGGCCGCGGCAACAAGTGGTGGAGGACTTGGTCGGCGGCGCAAGTTCAAGAGAGGAGGGTTACTCTTCCTCTAGGGCTCTCGACGCAAGTTTGGTGGGAGATGAAGGAGGTCTTGGTGACTTCGTTTCTTGGAAGATCGTTGCCCACTCGACGTCCAAGAAGAGGTTGGGTCACACAATAGAAGATTGCGAGGTAAACAAGAGGTATACTTCTTGTTTTGGTTCCTTTACATCTTGTATTATCATATGTTTATATTTCATGTTGATAATTATCTTGGACCCCGATGATAAACACAAAAATTGACGATCCATTCATCATCTATTCCGTGGCTAATTGGTTGGACGAGTTAGATGACTTGAACAACAAGTTTGTTCAAGTGGTCACTCGAATCAATTAGTACGATGATGAGTCGGTTGTTTGGGAAATTATTTTCCATTCGGATTGGTTTCAATTAATGAAATTTTAATCCGAGGACATGGAGAGGTTTCCCATGTGCAACCGAAACCCAACATCTCCTTTATTGTTTCCTTGTATGTACACTCAGGAGGTCAGAGATGATTCAGATAAAGGATCCAAATGCTGATCCTACAAAAATTTGCACACCTAACAAAAGAGTACAACTCCCAAACACATGTAAGATAAGAAATGATAAGAAACATATCAAGTCTATTTGTGCATGAATTAGAAAATGAATCACATCCTACAAAATTAAAAGGAGATACCTCTATTAAATTTTTTAAAAGATCTTCATGAATACTCACCTTGTATCGCTAAGAGTTACTTGAGAATTTCAAATAAGTAGATGTGATTTTCTCATGTCCTTGTAGTTGTGGCTCTATCTCTGGTTTTGATGGTGGTGTTTCTGAAATTGGTGATTCTTGGGGCTTTGCTTCCATTGCACAAGTCCCTACATATGTATCCTCAACCATTTCAGCCCTAACTTCTCCAGTGGTTGAGTAAGCAAAGAAGGTGATCCTTGGGACGTGTCTTCCAATTCATGGGTCGCTACACTTACATTCACCATATCAACTGTTGGATCGAGAGAAACGATAGAGGGGGGGGTGAATATCGTTAAACGCTTTTCGGAAAAAACTAGAGCAAGTACGCAGCGGAATCAAAACAATCGCGAACACAAGTAGTTTTACTTGGTTCGGAGCCTAGGTCGACTCCTACTCCAAGGCCCACGGTCGTTGACCGTTTACTGGGGGCAATTCTATATGTGTGGAATAATTCTTACAAAAAGATTACAGTAGTAGTATAACAGAAAATGAAATGACAGTTCTTCGTTACCGACGTCCGGTATGGGATGTTTCTCGGAGCAGAGGGGCGTCGTCGGCGCTTGTGTGTCGAGTTGGGAGGTTTCTGGAGCAAAGCGCAGGAGCAGAAGAATGTAACAGCGTTGAAAGAAGTGTTGTGTTGAAGCCTTGGTTCGAGGGTACTTTTATAGCAACTGGGGGCGCCCGGAACGTCGGGGGCGCCCCCCCACGTGTCAGCCGATCCGACTTTCACTCGGTCAGCTTCTGATCCCTTCAAACTCGGGATCAGATCTTGACGAGGGCGCCCGGGATGCTGGGGGCGCCCGGGTTGACCGGGTCTCCTCTTATCCGCTGGCTTCGCTGGGTTTGGCTTTGTTATCTTCAATTGGGGGCACCCAGGACGCTGGGGTCGCCCGGGAGCATGGGGGCGCCCGGGAGCACGGGGGCGCCCTGCCCATAAGCTGCCGAAGTTTCCTTTGCTTTACTTTGTTTTGTGTTCACCTTGGGGGCGCCCGGGACACTCCGGGTGCCCTGGTCAGCTGCTGCCTCACTCCTTTGAGGCTCTCTGAGCTGCAGACACTCGTTCCTTCGGTCCTGCATCCAGGGTTAGTCCAAAACAACATAAAGCAGTAATATGTTAGATTATACAGCCTTAGCTGTCTTGGTTCTGACTTTGGGCCTCCAAAATGGAGCCCTAGGTCGAACCGACGCCTACTGTTCCCTCTCGACGGGGAACGCGTCCTCACCTACTCATCTCGGGAGAATGTACCTGATGCCAACCGGCCCCTCCGGTTGGACTTTTGTCTAGTGGTCCTTCGCCAGGTCTTGGTTACCAAGCTGTCCTTCGCCTGGTGCCTAGCAGTCCTTCGCTAGGGCATCAGTACCCTGGCATTCCTTCGCCAGTACCTAGCAGTCATTCGCTAGGACTTTTTACCCTGGTATTCCTTCGCCAGTGCCTAGCAGTCCTTCGCTAGGACTTTTTACCCTGGCATTCCTTCGCTAGTGCCTAGCAGTCCTTCGCTAGGACTTTTCCTGCACACTTGAGTAGCATGTTAGATAACAAATAAGACTTAACTTTTGAACCCTTTTGCCATTATCAAAACTCAGGTTCGACTTGGGTGCTTTCTGCACCAACAATCTCCCCCTTTTTGATTTATGACAACCCTGGTTCAAAAAGTTAAGTTAATCAGAGCAAGTAAAAATTAAATTTTTTGTTCCCTCCCCTTGGAAGGAATCTCCCCCTAGATTTTTCAAAACTTCGTGGGGTTTTTGAAAATGAATTCTAAGTTTAAGGATGGGATTTTATTTAGAATAATTTTCAACAAAAAATAATTTTGGTTGTTTATTTTGGAGAACTTGTAGAATTTTTTTAAGTTTAAATACTTAGAAACCTTAAGAAGGATTCTGAAAACTTAAGTTTGAGTACTAAGGAAAATTTTGACGCCTTAAGTTTAAAGTACTTAGTGAAATTTGAAAAACTTAAGTACTTAGGAGTACTTTTAGGGATGTTTTGAAAAACTTAAGTACTTTAGAAAAGTTTTGAAAAACTTAAGTACTTAGAAGAGTTTTGAAGAACTTAAGTACTTAGAGGAGTTTTAAAGAACTTAAATACTTACTAAAGGTTTAAAGGACTTAAGTACTTAGAAGAGTTTTGAAGAACTTAAGTACTTAGAAAACTTTGGTACTTGGACAACTTTAGTACTTAGATAGGTTTTGAAAAGCTTAAGTACTTAGGAAAGGTTTTGAAAATCTTAAGTACTTAGTAAAGTTCTGAAAAACTTAAGTACTTAGTAAAGTTCTGAAAAACTTAGGTACTTAGTAAAGTTCTGAAAAACTTAAGTACTTATTAAAGGTTTAAAAGACTTAAGTACTTAGAAGAGTTTTTTAAAAGAGCTTAAGTACTTAGAAAATGTTTGAAAAATTTAGTACTTTTGAAAAATTTAGTACTTTTGAAAAACTTAGTATTTTTGAAAAATTTAATTAAGTACTTTTTGAATAAAGGATAGAGTTTGAAATTTTGAAAAAAAATTTTAGAGTTTGAAATTTTGAAAAAAAAAATTTAGAAAATAATTTTAAACTTTCTCCTTTCCTATCTCTCCCCCTTTGCCATATATCAAACACAAATAAATACAGCAGAAACAAAATAATTTAATTGCATAAAGGAAAATAACTTGCATGATTTTGCTGTACTGAACCAATTCATGATGAGAATTAAGCCAAATCAGTTTCATTTTCCTCTTTTAGGGACCTGTCTAACCCAATTAGCTACTTACTAACTGTTATAAACAGTAGTTTTCGCTAGGGTTAGTCAAGTTAAGTGTTCTGTTCAAGTTAGATTTTCAAATCTTGACACTTAACTTGATTACTGTGTAAGTTGTATTTAGTGCCCCAATTACTACAGATGCACTGACTTAAAGCATCATGAATTAAGGCAAAGACCTAAGCATCTCAACCCTTTCTAAGTTATCAATCAAAAGTACCCTAAGGTGCTTGTGAGATGCTGGCTTCTAAATCTATAGGTGCATGCAGTTCTAGGGTTAGGGCCTAGGCTAAGTCCATTTTCGAAAAATCCCTAGTTTTAAAAGGGGTAGTTTTGAAAATAAAGCTATGTCGAAAAATTTATTTTAAAATTTTTCAAAACTAAGTAAAAGCTGATTTTGAAAGCATTTAAAAATTTCTTTAAAACTGATTTGAGTAAGAAAACCAATAGTAGACTTAATCTATTCTACCAAGCATAATCCTAAATGCCTTCTTAGTGAGCTGAACTCAGACTCAGGTAGGGGTTTGGTGAATATGTCAGCTAAGTTGGATTTAGAGTCTACATGCTTAAGGACTATCTCACCCCTAGCTACATGATCTCTTACAAAGTGGTGTTTAACTTCTATGTGTTTAATTCTGGAATGTTGGATTGGGTTCTTCGTCAGGTTGATTGAGCTAATATTGTCAATGTAGACCTGAGTTTGGGTGTAGTTGAGCTGGAAGTCCTTAAGAGTGTGCATTATCCATAAATGTTGTGCTACACACTCCCCTAAGGCTACATACTCAGCTTCAGTTGTGGATAGAGCTACACAGTGTTGTTTTCTGCTGCACCAACTTACTAGACTATTTCCTAATAGTTGGTAGCTTCCACTTGTGCTCGTTCTATCTAATTTACAACCAGCGTAGTCAGAATCCGAATATCCTGACAAATCAAAAGTTGAGATCCTAGGATACCAAATCCCTACATTTAGGGTGCCCTTAACATATCTTAGTATTCTTTTTAGGGCTGCTAAGTGCGTTTCCTTAGCACAAGTTTGGTATCTAGCACACATTCCTATAGAAAAAAGGATATCAGGTCTGCTGGCTGTAAGGTACAGTAGACTTCCTATCATACTTCTATAGAGTTTAAGGTCTACTGGTTTTCCATCAGGGACACTATCTATTTTTGTATTAGTGGCCATGGGGGTACTTATTGTTAGTGATATGAGAGAAGTATCCTAAGGCAATCGCCTTGTGATTGTAAACATTTATTTTAATAAATGATAATTCACTATTTGAGTATACATGTTTGTGTATTTGATTGGGATCTTAAACTCATCTACTGAATGTCCGCAATACAATTCACAGCATAAGAGAATTTGTGATGAGATCACAACTAGTGATTATCTCTACATGTGTAATTGTGAAGTATTGAAAATATCCCTAGTCGATGAATTGATAAAAACGGACACTATCAATTCTGTTGAGACTAGCATGGGTTATTCTCTAATCAGTTGATTCTCACTGGCTGGTGACATTGGGATGTCCGGAGATAAACATGGATGCTAGTTAAGGGAACTAGTTCATTGGAGTGACTAGCTGTAAAACTTCATATGGTAATCTATATAGATATGTCAGTGAAGTTCTTACTGCAGTTTAAGTGCGATGTTCCTTTGACTTGCGGCGTTTAAGTCATCTTGGTCATGGAGACTTATACTTTAACATCTTAAGCAAGCATCTCCAAGGAGGTGTGGACCCAGGATGATTGGGTATAAGCCGAAGTGCCCGAAGATGTTTGAACAGCCTACAAAGGATTCACCACTCCTTGCGAGGAGATGTATACCCAGGCCTATCGTCGGATTGTTACTCAAAGCCTCTGGCCAGAGCATGTCATGTTTAGAGTATGAGTCTCTTAAATACATGAGAGTAATTAGAAATCCAAAGGACGAGAAAGACACTACTTGGGCTAGGTGTGACATAGTCAGCCTAGTGGGGACTGACACACACAGACCATGTCCTGAACCAAGTGGGTATAAGATGGTGAAGGGAATGAGACACGATTCATTAGAGCTGCTGAAGGGTTTCAGAATTACTTCTGAGGTCAACCGTTGATCTTTCGATTAATTGGGGGTCATGATGTACTACTAGGTGCCACTCATGATCGTTCTATAATTAGTTGATTATAGACGGCCAACATAAATCGAAAGCCTATTTAGTCACACGCACTATGAGTAATCCGAGGGATTTAAAATGAGTTGAAAATTGGATTTTCCAATCAAGAGAAATAAGTCGAACCTGAATTAATCAGAGGCGCAATGGAAGCTTAAAATGGCTAAGTCTTTTGAAGGCTTATCGGGCGAATTAAATGAGTTTAATTTGCGAGGGATTGGGCTTGAAGTGGCCGGCCAAAGAGGGTGCCCACCCTCTTTGGTTTGGCCGGCCACAATAAAAGAGAGAACCAATTTATTTGGTTTATTTTATAAAATAAATCAAGTGCGATTTATTTTATAAATTATAGATAAATAAATTTGTATAAATAAATTTATATAAAGAAATTTATAGAAATTTATTCTTTTTTATAGAAATTAAAATGATCCATGGAATGGTTTATTTTAATTTTATAAAATCAATTATGAATTGATTTTTCCATAATAAGAAAATTTATAAATTTCTGGTAAAATTTATTCCATAATAAAAGGAGAGATGTATTTGTTTTATTATAAAATTAGTTATAATAAAAACTTGGTTTAAACGAAATAATTCATAAAGAAAATTTATAGGATAAATTTCTTATGAAAAATTTCGTTAAACGGGAGACTTGGCAAGGGAGAGGCTACTATATAAAGGAACCAAGGCTAGGCTTGATTTCCTTAATAGATCGAGTAATCAAGAGATCTAGTAGCTCTCTCCCTCTCTCTCTTATTCTCTCCTTCTCCTTTCCACCTAGGGTCGGCACCCTCCTCTACTTGCTAGGGCCGGCGCATATCCACCCTAGGGCCGGCGCACCACTCTCCCTTGAGGTTGCCGTGGGTCATCATCACCAAGGAGAAGCCAACCAAGAAGAAGAAGAAGAGGATCGCAACTCCTTCCTTCCCGGAATTTAGGTTCCGTTTCTTGGTGGTTAGTTTCCTTTCTTCTCTCTTGATCTTCTAGTTGTGCCATTAGAGAATCTAGTAGTTCTCGTCGGCACAAAACTCGTGACTTTGCGAAGTCATCCCGAAGAGAACTCGGCGTGGACGCGAATAGAGGCGGAGCTTCCAAGGGACGCTACGGTTGTATCTCGTCCCTTTCTTCGAGTTACGCAAGGTACAAAGTAAATTAGTTTATTTTTCCGCAAAGTTTTAATTTATGATCATGTCCACACATCATAAGGTTGCATGCTAGATACGTGGTTAAAATAATTTGAGAAATTATTTTATGCTAATTCTTCCGCTGCACGTAAAAATTTAAAATTTTACGAACCCGTATCCTTGTCAACAAGCACCCGGTCCCAACACTTATGCTTTTAGAGTTATCCATTTTAAATTTCTTTATTAATTCTTTGGCATATTTGGATTGATGAACATAGTTTCCATCTCTAGTTTGTTTGATTTGTAAGCCTAGAAAAAAGTTGAGCTCACCTACTAAGCTCATTTCAAATTCATTTTCCATTATTTTGACAAATTCTTTTAGAAAGTTTGAGTTGGTGGACTCAGAGATTATGTCATCTACGTAGATTTGGGCGATGAATATATCTTTTCCTAGGGTTTTAATAAATAAGGTTGAGTCAATTTGTCCTTGTTTAAATTCTTTAGAAATTAAGTAAGTTGATAAGCGTTCATACCAGGCCCTAAGTGCTTGTTTTAGTCCATATAGTGCTTTAGTAAGTTTGTAGACGTGGTCAGGTCTTTCTAAGTCCTCAAACCCAGGAGGTTGTCCTACATAAACTTCTTCTTTAATAAATCCATTTAGAAAGGCTGACTTTACATCCATTTGGTATAGCTTAAATCCTTTATGGGATGCAAAGACTAATAACATTCTAATGGACTCAAGTCTAGCTACTGGAGCATATGTTTCGTCGTAATCTAATCCTTCTACTTGGCTGAATCCCTTCGCTACTAAGCGGGCTTTATTTCTGACTATTTCTCCTTGATCATTTAGTTTATTCCTAAAAACCCACTTAGTGTCAATGATGGATTTGCCTTCAGGTTTAGGCACTACTTCCCAGACTTGGTTCCTCTCAAATTGGGCTAATTCTTCTTGCATAGCTATGATCCAATCAGGATTAGGTAGGGCCTCATCTATAGTCTTAGGTTCTATTTTTGAAATCATTGCTATTTGACTAGGGTTTCTATATGAGGATCTAGTCCTGACTCCTAGAGTTGGATCACCCACAATTTGATCGGTTGGGTGACTAAGTTTGGGTTTCTTGGTTTTTCTAGAACTTGGTTCAGCCTCGGGTCCAGCTGGTCGGTTTGGTTCATTATTTGATTCAAGTCTTTGAGCTGGTTCAATTATTGGTTCAATAATTGGTTTATTTGACTCACTAGATGGTTCAATAGTTAGTTCGTTTATGAGTTCAATTAAAGATTCACCAATTTATTGAGTATCTTCTTGATCAGTGTTTAATGAAGTTAGATTTGGTTTTGAGTTAATTTCTTCATCAAATATTAGGTTGGTTGTTTCTTCGATTTTCTTGGTTTGGTTGTTGTAAACCCTGTAGGCTCTACTTGTTGTTGAATATCCTAGGAAGATACCTAGGGTTGACTTAGACTGAAATTTTCCTAGGTAGTCTTTGGTGTTTAGGATATGGACTTTGCATCCAAAGACCCTTAGGTAGTGTAGATTTGGAAGTCTATGGTAATATAGTTCATAGGGTGTTTTGTTATGTCGCTTGTTGATTAGAACCCTATTTTGGATGTAGTAAGCCGTACTAATTGCTTCTGCCCAATATTGGTTGGCTAAGTTAAATTCATTGAGCATAGCCCTAGCGGCTTCCTGTAAAGTTCTATTTTTTCTTTCCACTATCCCATTCTGTTGGGGGGTTCTAAGACATGAAAATTCATGTATGTATCTATTTACCTTACAGAATTCCTCGAACCGTTGATTTTCAAATTCTCCCCCGTGGTCACTCCTAAGTCTTTTGATTTTAGGATCGTTTTGATTTTCAATTAACTTACAAAATTCATTAAATAGGTTTAGGGTTTCATCTTTGGTTTTTAGAAATCTAACCCAGGTAAACCTAGAGTAATCATCAATTATGACTAAGCAGTATCGGTTTCTGCTTAGTGACTTGGCTCCATGTGAATCAAATAGGTCAAGATGCAGGAGCTCAAGTGTGGTTTGAGTTAGTTCAGATTGAATTAGTTTGTGATTAGATCTGGTTTGTTTACCTTGATTACATGATTCACATATTAGGTTTTCATGATTTTTAATTTTGGGGATACCTTTAATTAAGCCAAGTTGGGTGATTTTTGAAATAATTCATAGGTTAGTATGACCTAATCTCCTATGCCAGAGGTTTGATTGTTCTAACTGAGTTAACATGCATTTAGGTATTAAGGGAAGGTTTATAGTGTAAACATTATTTTTCCTAGTGCCCTTAAGCATGATTTCTGAGTCTTGTACGTTTCTAATCAGGCAGTTAGAGTTGTTGAAGGTGACTATATAACCAGAATCACATAGCTGACTTATGCTAAGCAAGTTAAAATTGAAGTTTTCAACCAAAAGAACTTTCTTAATCACAAAGTCAGATTTAAGTTCAATATTACCTGACCCAATTACCTTGAGTGTAGCATTGTTGCCAAATGCCACTGAGCCTAGGTTCTTGAACTTGAGTTTGGTGAATTTCAATTTATCTCCAGTCATGTGTCTGGAGCAACCGCTATCCATCATCTATTGGTCCAAATCTTTATGTTCCTACACATAAAGAGTTTTGGTGATTTGGATCCAATTAGAATTAGGAATAGCTTAAATTGACTTTCACAACCTAGTCTGTCTCACCCAATCTAGGGTTAGCAATCACGTTAGCCTTATAGGTTTTGTGAGACAGGTTTTGGTAGGTAAAATTATTTTGAAAAATTATGATTTATTTTGAAAAACTTGAATTAATTTTGAAATCAATTGAATTTATTTTGAAAGGTGAGTTTAAGTCTATACGTAGCTGAAAATTTGTGTTAGATTTGAATTTGAATTTCAAAAATTGGCTTCCAGGTCTTGGCGAGGCACTAGGCCTTCTTTGGCCGTAGCCTTATTGGATCATCAACCCTTTCCTTGACAAAGCCTTTTAATGAAATTTCATTTTCAAAATTAATCTTTAAAAAATTCTGGTCTAACTAGTTTGGGTCTTGGATCGGTAGCTTCGGCTAGTTTCACCAGTCTAAAGAGACCAAGTATACTTGACCTTATTAGAATTGGTTTCCCTAACGTACTATCATCTCACCTCCACCCAATACTATGTTGTCAAGTTTCAGTTAAGTTTGTTCAGTCCTTAAACTAACCATTCCTAAGTCTAAGCATGGTAAATTGCAGCGGAAGAATTAGCATAATAATTTCTCAAATTATTTTAACCACGTATCTAGCATGCGACCTTATGATGTGTGGACATGATCATAAATTAAAACTTTTGCGGAAAAGTAAACTAATTTACTTTGTACCTCGCGTAACTTGAAGAAAGGGACGAGATCCAACCGTAGCGTCCCTTGGAAGCTCCGCCTCTATTCGCGTCCACGCCGAGTTCTCTTCGGGATGACTTCGCAAAGCCATGAGTTTTGTGCCGACGAGAACTACTAGATTCTCTAAAGGCACAACTAGAAGATCAAGAGAGAAGATAGGAAACTAACCACCAAGAATCAGAATCTAAATTCCGGGAAGGAAGGAGATGCTATCCGCTTCTTCTTCTTCTTCTTCGGCTCCTTCTTGGTGATGGTTGCTTGCGCCGGCCCTAGGTGGAGGAGCTTGGGCGCCGGCCCTAGGAGGAGGGGATGTGGGCGCCGGCCCTAAGGGGAAGGGAGAAGACAATAAGAGAGAGAGAGAGAGAGGGAGCTACTAATCTCTTGATAACTCAATTGATTGGAATTCAAGGCTTGCCTTTGGTTCCTTTAAATAGTAGCCTCTCCCTTTCCAAGTCTCTCTTTTAACGGAATTAACGGAATTAGTTTTCATAAGAAATTTATCTTATAAATTCTCTTATGAATTATTCCGTTTAAACCAAGTTTTATTAAAACTAACTTTATAATAAAACAAATTCATCTCTCCTTTAATTATGGAATAAATTTTACAAGAAATTTATAAACTTTCTTTTTATGAAAAAATCAATTCATAATTGATTTTATAAAATTAAAATAAACCATTCCATGGATCATTTTAATTTCCATAAAAGAATAAATTTCTACAAATTTATTTATATAAATTTCTCTACACAAATTTATTTATCCATAATTTATAAAACAAATCGCGCTAGATTTATTTTATTAATTAAACCAAATAAATTGGTTTCTTCCCCTTGTTGTGGCCGGCCAAATCAAAGGGAGTTGGCACCCTCTTTGGCTGGCCAAATCGAGCCGAACCGATCGTGAATTAAACTCATTTAATTCGCCCAATAAGCCTTCAAAAGACTTAGCCATTTTTAGCTTCCGTTGCGCCTCTGATTAACTCAGATTCGACTTATTTCTCTTGATCGGAAAATTCAATTTTCAACTCGTTTTAAATCCCTCGGATTACTCGTAGTGCGTGTGACTAAATAGGCTTTCGATTTATGTTGGCCATCTATAATCAACTAATTATAGAACGATCATGAGTGGCACCTAGTAGTACATCATGACCCCCAATTAATCGAAAGATCAACGGTTTGACCTCAGAAGTAATTCTGAAACCCTTCAGCAGCTCTAATGAATCGTGCCCCATTCCCTTCACCATCTTATACCCACTTGGTTCAGGACATGGTCTGTGTGTGTCAGTCCCCACTAGGCTGACTACGTCACACCTAGCCCAAGTAGTGTCTTTCTCGTCCTTTGGATTTCTAATTACTCTCATGTATTTAAGAGACTCATACTCTAAACATGACATGCTCTGGCCAGAGGCTTTGAGTAACAATCCGACGATAGGCCTGGGACATCTCCTCACAAGGAGTGGTGAATCCTTTGTAGGTTGTTCAATCATCTTCGGGCACTTCGGCTTATACCCAATCATCCTGGGTCCACACCTCCTTGGAGATGCTTGCTTACGATGTTAAAGTATAAGTCTCCATGACCAAGATGACTTGAACACCGCAAGTCAAACGAACATCGCACTTAAGTTGCAGTAAGAACTTCACTGACATATCTATATAGATTACCATATGAAGTTTTACAGCTAGTCACTCCAATGAACTAGTTCCCTTAACTAGCATCCATGTTTATCTCCGGACATCCCAATGTCACCAGCCAGTGAGAATCAACTGATTAGAGAATAACCCATGCTAGTCTCAACAGAATTGATAATGTCCGTTTTTATCAATTCATCTACTAGGGATATTTTCAATACTTCACAATTGCACATTTAGAGATAATCACTAGTTGTGATCCCATCACAAATTCTCTTATGCTGTGAATTGTATTGCGGACGTTCAGTAGATGAGTTTAAGATCCCAATCAAATACACAAACATGTATACTCAAATAGTGAATTATCATTTATTAAAATGAATATTTACAATCATAAGTCGATTGCCTTAGGACACTTCTCTCATATCACTAACAAACTCCCACTTGGCCTAATGTCAATCGCTACGGTATCCAATACCACATGCTCTAACATGACCCTCAAACTTGCTCTGAGGCAAGGCCTTAGTTAAAGGATCTGCTAAATTCCTTTCAGTGGGAATTTTCTCAATTTGTATGTCATTCCTACTTATAATCTCTCTGATCAGATGATAGCGGCGAAGCACGTGTTTGGATCGCTGATGAGACCTTGGTTCCTTTGCTTGTGCAATAGCTCCATTGTTGTCACAGTAAACCGGCACTGCTTCATCAATGGTTGGAACCACGCCAAGTTCGGAGACAAACTTCTTGATCCAGACTGCTTCTTTTACTGCTTCCGAAGCTGCGATATATTCCGCTTCCGTGGTAGAATCCGCTACGGTGTCTTGTTTGGAACTTTTCCAACTTACTGCGCCTCCATTCAAAGTAAATACGTATCCAGACTGAGATTTAGAGTCATCCTTATCTGTCTGGAAACTGGCATCCGTATACCCACGTATTACCATATCTCCTTCTCCATATATTAGGAACACATCCTTAGTTCTCCTTAAGTACTTAAGGATTGTCTTGACAGCCGCCCAATGATCCATTCCTGGATCCGACTGGTATCTGCTTGTGACGCTCAAAGCATACGATACATCGGGCCTTGTACATAACATAACATACATGATAGATCCTATCGCGGATGCATAGGGAATCTTATTCATGCAAATCCTCTCGTCTTCTGTGCGTGGACACATAGACTTTGAATGGTTGATCCCATGCCTGATGGGAAGGTAACCTTTCTTGGATTCTGATATGCTAAACCTTTTTAGCACTCGGTCTATATACGTAGACTGCGAAAGACCAAGCAACCGTTTTGATCTATCTCTATAGATTCTAATCCCAAGGATATAGGTTGCTTCTCCCAGGTCTTTCATGGAGAAAGTTTTGGACAACCAAATTTTAACTGTCTGTAAGACTGATATATCGTTTCCTATAAGCAATATGTCATCGACATATAGCACTAGGAATACGACTGCACTCCCACTAACCTTCTTGTACACACAAGGTTCGTCAGGATTTTGTGAGAAATCAAACTCTTTGATTGTCTCATCAAAACGGATGTTCCAGCTCCTGGATGCTTGCTTCAGTCCATATATGGATCGTCGAAGCTTGCATACTTTGGTTTTATCAACCGATGTGAAACCTTTAGGTTGTATCATGTATACATCCTCAAGTAGGTTTCCATTAAGGAAAGCTGTTTTCACATTCATTTGCCATATCTCATAATCATAATGAGCTGCTATGGCTAGGAGCATCCGAATGGATTTAAGCATAGCTACTGGCGAATAGGTTTCGTCATAATCAATTCCTTATTTTTGACGATATCCTTTTGCCACTAATCTAGCCTTAAAGGTAACTATATTACCTTCCATGTCGGTTTTCTTCTTGAAAACCCACTTGCACCCTATGGGCTTAATCCCTTCAGGTGGGTTAACCAAGTCCCATACTTGATTTTCGTACATGGAATCCATTTCCGACTTCATGGCTTCAAGCCATTTGTCCCTTTTTGAACATTTCAGAACATCTTCATAACTGATAGGTTCGTCATCGCTTATGAGTAACACGTCATTCGATTCGCTTATGAGAAGTCCGTATCTCTCTGGAATATTGCGTGTCCTATCAGACCTACGAAGAGGTGGTGTTGTTTTAGGTTCAACTGATAGCTCATCATTATGAGGTATTAGTTGTGGGTCTAGACTAGGTGTCTCTGTAATGTCTATTGGAGTTTCATGAACTTCATCAAGTTCAATGTCACTCCCACTGTTTTCTTGTAAAAGAAATTCTCTTTCCAGAAATACAGCATGCCTTGAAACAAACACCTTTTGTTCCAAGGGATGATAGAATTGGTAACCCTTCGTTTCCTTAGGGTATCCAATAAATAGACATTTATCAGACTTAGCATCCAATTTGTCTGATACAGTCCGCTTCACATAAGCGGGACAACCCCATATCTTAAGGTGAGTTAAGTGGGGTTTCTTACTATTCCATGTCTCATATGGAGTAGTAGAGACTACCTTGGTCGGGACTCTATTTAGCAAGTAAACAGCTGTCTTAAGTGCATAGCCCTAAAAGGATTTTGGAAGAGTTGCATGATTCATCATAGACCTAACCATGTCCATCAAGGTTCGGTTGCGCCTCTCAGATACACCATTATGCTGTGGTGTATATGGCGGAGTCTATTGGGACAGTATCCCATTGTCCCTAAGATAATCTTGAAACTCTTGACTTAAGTATTCACCACCCCGATCGGATCGAAGTATCTTAATACTTTTGCCAAGCTGTTTCTCTACTTCATTTCTGAACTCTTTGAATTTCTCAAAAGCTTCAGATTTGTGTTTCATCAAGAACACATACCCGAATCGTGAGTGATCATTGATAAAGGTGATGAAGTAGCTATAGCCTCCTTGTGCAAGAGTTGACATTGGTCCACATACATCAGTATGTATTAGACCAAGCAATTCTTCCACTTGATTACCTTTTCTAGAAAAGGGTAATTTGGTCATCTTGCCTTTTAAGCATGATTCGCATGTATCAAATGAACCGGGTTCAAATGATTCCAGAATTCCACATCGGTGTAATTCGGTCATGCGTTTCTTACTTACATGGCCAAGACGGCAATGCCAAGTGTAGGAGTCTATTTGATTATCTATTCGAGCACGTTTGTAGCTAACTTCGATATTGAAAACGTCACTGGATAAATCTAACGTGTAGATACCATTGCACAAAGTTCCATTCCCATAAAGAACTCCATTTAAAGTTATGTAACAACAATTGTTACTAAAAGTTAAATGATAACCCTTTTCATTCAAACATGAAATAGATACAATGTTCTTTATTAACGAAGGAACGAAATAACAATTTTCCAATTCTAAGACACGTCCAGTGGGGAGCTTTAGCAAATATGTTCCGATGGCAACAGCAGCAATCTTTGCTCCATTTCCAACTCGCAAATTCGCTTCTCCTTTGACGAGTCTTCTTCTATTCCTTAGCCCCTGTATGTCATTACATATATGTGAGCTATACCCAGTATTAAGTACCCAGGTATTTGAGGAAATAGAGTGACATTCAATAACGAAGATACCTGAAGAGGATGGGGCATCGGATGCCTTATTCTTCAAGGACTCAAGATAAACCTTGCAGTTTCTTCGCCAGTGACCCTCCTTGCCACAATGATGACAAGTTCCTTTTGATTTCTTTTCAGTCTTTTTGGCCTTTTTCTTCTTCCCTTTATTCTGTTCATTGGCCTTCCTCTTAGAACCTTTCTTCGAGGAACCAACTAACAGTACCGTCTTTTGATCCGGCTTTACAGAAGGCTCCACAGTCTTCAGCAGGTTGAGCAACTCAGGAATGGTGGTCTCTAGTTTGTTCATCCGATAGTTCATCACAAATTGTGAATAACTTTTGGGCAAACAACTCAGAATTAAGTCAATACTTAGTTCATGATCCATTGCAAAACTGAGTGTGCTCAGTCGCTCAATGTACCCCAACATCTTTAACACAAACTGCGAGGCAGAAGTGCCTTCTTGCATCTTAGTGGTGAAGAGGAGTCTGGAGACTTCGAACCTTTCGGATCTCACCTGCTCTTCAAACAACTCATTAAGATGGAAGATGATGGTATAAGCATCCAAATGCTCATGCTGCTTTTGCAGCTCAGGTACCATAGAGGCTAGCATGATGCAACTCGCAAGTTCAGAATCGGTCACATGTTTCTGATAGGCCACTAGCTGGTCTGGAGTTGCACCTTCTGGAGGATGGGTGGGAAGTTGATCTTCAATGACATAAGCAAGCTTCTCTGCCTTGAGGACTATCCTCAGGTTTCGAATCCAGTCCATGAAGTTTGGCCCAGTCAGTTTATTGGTGTCCAAAATGGAACGCA
>JAGFNQ010004788.1:25692-184275 GCA_024364735.1 Boesenbergia rotunda | reverse complement strand
TGATTTTATTCATGTGCATGATAGTTTAGGTTGCCATGATATAATTATGTTTATGCCAAGTTAGAATGCCAAGTTTATGCTCATGTTAGTAAGAATGTTTATGAAGTTATGTTTGTTATGTTTATGTCTACGCCAAGTATTGTGCCATGCCATGAAGGTTTATGGTTATGTTTATGCTATGCTATGAAGATGATTATGTTATGTTTACGCCATGACGAATGTATGCTAAGTGATGAAAAGGCTTATGTTCTAAGTAAAGCACTAAGTATGTAAAGCACTAAGTATGTAATGGCTTATGTGCTCATGAATGAATGATGAATGGTTTTAGTGAGTAGGAAAGAGTCTTACTAAGCTTGTGTGCTTATAGTCTTATTTCCTTATACCGCAGATCACGCAAGGGGACAGTAAGGAAGCAGCAGGAGGGCATCAAAGAATGTGTGTGATAGTGACTTGGCCAAGGAGCAATATGGTTGCTCGTCTCATGATAGAACTTTATCTTTACTGTTATGTGTTTAAGTATGACTCTATGACATGATACTAAGTATGACATGATGCTAAGTATGACATGATGCTACGAATGACATGATGCTAAGTATGATATGATGCTAAGTATAAAGTTACTACGCTAAGTTCCCATGTTATAGTTCTAGAAATGGTAGTAAGTGCATGTAGGAGTAAGTTAAAGGTTTCCGCTGCATTATGATGTCTACATGCCCTAAGTATGTTAACGTAACGCCGCTTTAGGAAAAAAAAAAGGCGGGCGTTACAGGTTGGTATCAGAGCAGTAACCATCTCACTACACACACATCAAGCCCTCTTCCGGCAGCTTCCAAGTATGTAACCGTTTACATATCTGATAGTAGTAAGATGTTTTATGATTTTATGATATGCGAGTATGAACGATATTTATGATGAAAAGTACGTTACGATATGTAACGACGAAGGATACTTTATCTTAGTTTAGGAATTAAATATTTAGAATAATATAGGCGTAGAAAAGAAACTATAATTTATGATATTATGTATAATCTATAATATAGTCACATGTAGAAAATTATCTGATAGCCTACCCACAGGAGATTATAACACTCTCACCTATGTTAGCGTATAGCATTAGTTCCATGATATTAACACTGATATAATTAATAGTATAGGTCATATGGTATAACTTAGGTAGGGTTCTAATTATGTTAACACTTATTATAGGTTATGGGTCACTGATATCTTATATATAATATATAAGACTACCTTAAGTTATTTTATGGTAATATAATAAGTAGGATCTCACCTATTCTATAATAATCATACAACTAATATAATTCGTAACTCGGACTGAGAACTAGTATTCGGAAGCATACTATTATTAGGTTTACCCATAATTAAAATAAGTATATAACTATGATATATGCATATAATTATATCATGGAGTTAATAATGGCATTAGCCAATGATATGTCAAGGAGATAATCAGTACTTCGATATATACAGCGATGCTTCCAAGCTAAGACTTGGAGCTGTACTTAGGCAGAGGGGTAAGGTCATTGCTTATGCCTCTAGGCAACTCAAGGAACATGAGCAGAACTACCCCACTCATGATCTGGAACTGGCCGCGGTGGTCTTCGCTCTTAAGATATGGAGGCATTATCTGTACGGAGCGCAGTGTTGAATTTATACAGACCCCCGGAGTCTGCGATATTTCTTCACTCGGACAGACCTGAATATGAGACAACGCCGATGGCTTGAGTTGGTGAAGGACTATGACTGCGAGATCTTCTACCATCCGGGAAGGCAAACAAAGTGGCCGATGCACTCAGCCGGAAGTCAAGTGCCACCTTGATGTCCATATCTAAATTATCCCGACCACTCGAAAGAGAAATGATGAATTTTGGGGTCGAAGTCATCTCCGGGCGGTTTTCCACCATGACAATATCACCCATGCGGTTTGAGAACATAGTGGAAAGACAAGATGGTGATCTGAGTCTTCAGAAAATAAAACAGGAGATCCTAGAAGGAAAGGGCGATGGTTTTCATATCGCCAAAGGGGGAGTACTTTACCTCAGGGATCGTCTATGTATCCCTAAGGATCCGGAGCTTCGAAAGGAGATACTGGCAGAAGCTCACGGAACCCCTTATTCGATGCATCCAGGATCCACCAAGATGTATCAGGATCTGAAAGAGAAGTTTTGGTGGTCAGGTATGAAGAGGGATGTGGCTCAGCATGTTAGTACTTGCATGACTTGCCAGCAAGTAAAGGCAGAACACCAGCAACCCGGAGGAGTTCTGCAGCCACTTGCAATTCTAAAGAAGGAAATGGGGCTCACAACGGATGTCATAGACAGCACCACCCGAGCTATACAGAATATCCGACAACGGATAGAAACTGCTCAGAGCCGGCAGAAGAGTTATGCCGATGTTCGGCGCAGACCACTGGAGTTTAATGTTGGAGATTGGCTGTTTTCTGAAAGTGGCTCCTATGAAAGGGGTGACAAGATTCGGGGGGAAAGGAAAGCTAAGTCCGCGTTATGTGGGGCCGTACCTGATTCTGAAAAGAGTTGGTAAGGTGGCATACGAGCTGGAGCTACCTTCAGAGATGTCAGGTATCCATAACGTATTCCATGTGTCCCTGCTTAAAAAAGTGTATCCCAAATATGGACCGAGTGATCGAGCCGCAGATAGTGCAAGTACAAGAGGACCTAAGTTATGAGAGCAGACCCATTCAGATTTTGGATAGGGAGGTCAAGAAGCTGAGGAGTAAGGAGGTGCCCTTAGTCAAGGTCTTATGGCAAAGCCAGCGGTTCGAGGAAGCTACCTGGGAACGCGAGGACGAGATGAGGCGCAAGTACCCGGAGCTGTTCTAAGTTCGAGGACGAACTTTCACGAGGTATGGAGAATTGTAACGACCTGGAAAATTCTCTTAATATTTATTTAAAATATTGAGCATGACTAGATAATTTTCTAAGGAACCGAGGAATATTAATGCGAACTTTGGTCTAGAAAATCCATGTTTTCTCTTTTAAATTGAGGAAACTAAGTACTAATGGGCCTTATGTGGGCTTTTTAGTACCATGATTATGGGTGGATTTTAGGGAATAATTAGTATAAATATAAATAGGATTTAATTAGGCATATTACATGATTATGGATAAGTCTTGGCCTAATTTTTCCTATTTTAATGGAGAAATAGAGAAAAACTAGGTACTAATGAGCTTTAAATGGGCTCCAAAAATGGGTATTAATTAGGTAAAATTAATATAAATTAGGTAAAATTAATATAAATATAAAATAATTTTATTTAGGAATATTGGCATAATTATGGGTGATTTTAGGGGGATTTTCAGAATTTAAGAAATAAAAATAATAAAATAAATGAAATGAAAATAAAATAAAAATAAAGGTGCATGAGCCAAGGATTGAATCTTGGACCTCTTATACAACCATGTAAGCCTTAACCAACTCAACTAGTAAGGGATTTCTATGAGGAAATGAAGTGGATATAAGTTGAGATTAAGAAGAAGATGAAGAGTCATGGAGAGACTCTTCATTCACCACCTTAATGGGTTATAAAGAGGGGGGTTTTGGGAGTTATTCTCTTCTCTCCATCAATTGCATTCTCTTCCTCCTTCTTTCTCATCATAGACGAAATCTACAAGGGAGATTTTCCCTTGGGAAAACTCCACAAGAAGGTCCTACCACCAAGATCTAAAGGTTTCCTAAGGTTCCAAGGCTAGGGGTGATGAAGAGACAACAAGTCTTCCTTCTTCTTCCCATCTAAGGTCTAAAAATCAAGAAACCCCAAGGTAAGACTCCCTCACCTGTGGTATAATAGTTCCCTATGATTTCCATGATTTTTAGCATGATATATTGGTTAGTTTTCGAATTTGATGTTGAAAGGAAAGAAAACCAAGACCCTCATGCTTAAGGGTATCGGCCACCATGTTTTACAGGTCTATAATTATGCTAAAAATCATGATAATGTTATTTAATGTTCCCTTATGATGTGTAGAGGTTAAGTACAATTTTTGGGAATTTTTGGAGCACCCTAGAACACCCTAGGATTTCGGCCAACATGAAAGAAACCAAAACTAAGAACCTTAAGTTTAAGGGTTTCGGCCACCATGATTTACAGGTCTGTAATTATGATAAAAATCATGATAATGTTATTTAATGTTCCCTTATGATGTGTAGAGGTTAAGTATAATTTTTGGGAATTTTTGGAGTACCCTAGGACACCCTAGGGTTTCGGCCAACATGAAAGAAACAAAACTAAGAACCTTAAGTTTATGGGTTTCGGCCACCATGATTTACAGGTCTATAATTATGAAAAAAATCTTGATAATGTTATTTAATGTTCCCATATGATGTGTAGAGGTTAAGTATAATTTTTGGGAATTTTTGAAGTACCCTAGGACACCCTAGGGTTTCGGCTAACATGAAAGAAACAAAACTAAGAACCCTAAGTTTAAGGGTTTCGGCCACCATGATTTAAAGGTCTATAATTAAGCCAAAAATCTTGATAATGTTAATTTATGTTCCCTTATGATGTGTGGAGGTTAAGTATAATTTCTGGGAATTTTTGGATTACCCTAGAGACCCTATATGTTTCGGCCAACCTCAAGGACCCAAGGGTTAGGGTTGAGCCTTTAACTTCAAGTATATGTTTATGTGTTGCCATGATATAAGGGTGATGTAGGGAACCATGTTAAGTTATATGCCCATGCTATGCTAAGAACCATGCTAAGTGATTATGTATGTTCATGATATGAATGATGCCATGATAAGTATGATAAGTTTATGTTCAGGATATGAATGATGTCATGATAAGAATGATAGGGTTATGATCACGATAAAAATGATGCTATGATATGTTAGGTTTATGATATGAATGATATGCCATGTTTTATGAATAATATGCATGTATGTCATGTCTTATGAATGAAGTTAAAGTACATGCCTTTAAGGCATAGCTATGATGTTAAGTATGATGAATGACAAGTATGATGAACGACAAGTATGATGAATGAAAGATGATGCTTATGCCTTTAAGGCATAAATATGCTAAACGGCACGGTCGATGGTTGACGGTACGACGGTCGAGAGGACTGGTAAATGGGCCGGTAGACGGGTCGAGCCGTAACAAGTTATGCTATGTTAAGTATGCTATGAATGAATGATGAATGATGAAGCATGAAAAGTATTTTACTTTATGTATGGGCTTGTACCGGACCGAAGTATGGGTCCAAGGGATGGGCACCTTAAGAACGCCCCGGTTTTGGACTACCGAAGTTGTCCACGGTTCTGGCCCTACCGGAGCTGGGTAACAGGGATGGGCACCTTAAGAATGCCTCGGTCCGGGGACTACCGACTATGCTGTCCTTATCCTAGTAGGTCGAGGCTAGCTACCTCGTATTTACTTAGGGATGCGCGCTTATGATGTATGTATGTGGTACAAGCCAGGGCCCAATGATATGATGAATATGTTTAAGCATTAAAAGTATGTTTTAAATGGTTAAGCATCCATATATATATGCAATTGTCTCATGCATTCATCCATGTTATGCATTATAATTATGATAAGAATATTATGCAAAGTATGTTTATGCAAAGCAAGTTTATGCAAGATATGTTTATGTAAATGATTTTGTTTATGCTCATGTTACTATATGATGCCATGATTTGATTGTGTTTATGCTAATTTAGAATGCCATGATTTATCTATGTTCATGTTAGTTTAGGATGCCATGATTTATTTATGTTCATGCTAGTTTAAAATGTCATGATTTTATTTATGTGCATGATAGTTTAGGGTGCCATGATTTAATTATGTTTATGCCAAGTTAGAATGCCATGATTTGATTTATGTTCATGCTAGGTTAGGATGCCATGATTTAATTATGTTTATGATAAGATAGTATGCCATGATTGGATTTATGTTCATGCTAGTTTAGAATGCCATGATTTAATTATGTTTATGCTAAGTTAGAATGCCATGATTTTTTTATGATGTCCATACCAATTTATGATGCCATGTTCTAACTATGTTATACTGAGATAGGACGCCATGATTTTATTTATGTTCGTGTTAAGAATGTTTATGAAGTTATGTTTGTTATGTTTATGTCTACGCCAAGTATTGTGCCATGCCATGAAGGTTTATGGTTATGTTTATGCTATGTTATGAAGATGATTATGTTATGTTTACGCCATGACGAATGTATGCTAAGTGATGAAAAGACTTATGTTCTAAGTAAAGCACTAAGTATGTAAAGCACTAAGTTGTAATGGCTTATGTGCTCATGAATGAATGATGAATGATTTTAGTGAGTAGGAAAGAGTCTTACTAAGCCTGTGTGCTTATAGTCTTATTTCCTTATACCGCAGATCACGCAAGGGGACAGTAAGGAAGCAGCAGGAGGGCATCAAAGAATGTGTGTGATAGTGACTTGGCCAAGGAGCAATATGGTTGCTCGTCTCATGATAGAACTTTATCTTTACTGTTATGTGTTTAAGTATGACTCTATGGCATGATACTAAGTATGACATGATGCTAAGTATGACATGATGCTACGAATGACATGATGCTAAGTATGATATGATGCTAAGTATAAAGTTACTACGCTAAGTTCCCATGTTATAGTGCTAGAAATGGTAGTAAGTGCATGTAGGAGTAAGTTAAAGGTTTCCGCTACATTATGATGTCTACATGCCCTAAGTATGTTAACGTAACGCCGCTTTAGGAAAAAAAAAAAAGGCGAGCGTTACAGCATAGGCCTTGGATGTACTGACCCTGGGGGGTCGGGAACCAAGTAAAAATCTCGCGTGTCCTTTGTTTTGTTTTTTCTTCGTTCTATTTATTTTCCGCTGTGCTACTAATATTCTAAGTTTAGAACGAACGAGTTTTCCACGAAAGGTTTTCACGATCGATATTCACCCCCCCTCTATCGACGGCACCGATCCTACAATTGGTATCAGAGCCGAGCCGCTCTTCACCGGACTAACCGCCGACAGAGCAAAGACGCCAGGAGTTGAGGGGGAGCCCAGGGGTGAATCAGGTATAATTTAATTTTAATGTCAAATTTTAAATTTCATATTATTTGTTTCACGTGCAGGGAGAGAGGGCACTATAAAAATCAGTGCCCTACTCGTAAGATTCGGTATACATCACCGGTAGCGAAGGAGGTACCAGCGCCAGGAAACCGGAGGGACAAAAGTCACGTACAATGCTTCAAATGCAAGAAATACTGACATTACAAAAACAAGTGTCGGCGAAGGTATGTAAGATTTACGTTCCAAAAGTTTTACAATTTCCTGCACTGTCTTTAGATAATTCAGTTAATTTTTCTGATAAATTAAATTTACTGGATAGTAGATTAAATATTTTGCATGAATGATTAGAAAATATGGATATGATTAAAATATCCAAAATTAACTATTTAATTATTAATAGCAATTCAATAATTGCTAAAATTAATTCTGATAATTTATCTAGTAAAATTAATCCTGATAATTTATCTGATAAAATTAATCCTGATAATTTATCTGATAAAATTAATCCTGATAATTTATCTGATAAAATTAATTCTGATAATCTTAATTCAGACAAAATTAATCCTAAGGATAATTCGGAATTCAAATTTGAAAATCCTAAGGATAATTCGGAATTCAAATTTGAAAATCCTAAGGATAACTCCGAATTCAAATTTGAATATCTTAAGGATAATTCAGAAATTAATTCTGAAAATCTCAAGATTAATTCAGAAATTAATTCTGAAAATCTAAAAAATAATCTAGAGATTAATGTTGAAAATATTGAAAATATATCTGATGATAATTTTGAAGATAAAATTCGCTTAGATAATAATTTAATTATAGATAATATTAAAGATTATTTCAAAACATTAATTAGTGGCCCAAATTACTCCACCTACTGTAAGGATATTGAAAGACCTAATCTTAAGGAGGATATAGAGTTATCTATGATAAAGGCCATAGTTAATAAAAATTACAAAAATTCAAATAAATCAAAATTATTAGAAAAACTTGAAAAGAAAGATAAAGATGAAGAAGAAATTTATGAAATAATGAAAATGATAAATTTAAACCCATAATTATTAATTAATCATTATAACCTTAATTAAATTAAGTTAAATATTAATTAAATTCAAATTAAATATTAATTAAATTCTAATTAAATACAAATTAAATACACATTAAATTCAAATTAATTCAAATTAAATCCTAATTAAATTCAAATTTCATTCAAATTAAATCCAAATTAAATTCAAATTAAATCCTAATTAATTCAAATTAAATTCAAATTAAATCCAAATTAAATTCAAATTAATTAAAATTAAAATTAAATTTAAATTAATTCAAATTAAATCCAAATTAAATTCAAATTAAATTCAAATTAATTAAAATTAAAATTAAATTTAAATTAATTCAAATTAAATCCAAATTAAATTCAAATTAATTCAAATTAAATCCAAATTAAATTCAAATTAATTCAAATTAATTCAAATTAAATTAAAATTAAATTCAAATTAAATCCTAATTAATTCAAATTAAATTCAAATCAATTCAAATTAAATAAAAATTAAATTCAAATTAATTCAAATTAAATACAAATTAAATTCAAATTAATTCAAATTAAATCCTAATTAAATTCTAATTTAATTCAAATTAATTTAAATTAATTCAAATTAAATCCTAATTAATTAAAATTAATTCATATTAAATCCTAAATTAAATCTAAATTAATTCAAATTAATTCATATTAAATCTAAATTAATTCAAATTAAATTCAAATTAATTCAAATTAAATCCTAATTAATTCAAATTAATTCATATTAAATCCCAATTAAATCCTAATTAATTCAAATTAAATCCTAATTAAATTCAAATTAATTCAAATTAATCAAATTCATTCAAATTAAATCCTAAATTAAATCTAAATTAATTCAAATTAAATCCTAATTAAATCTAAATTAATTCAAATTAAATCCTAATTAAATTCAAATTAATTCAAATTAAATTAAATTCAAATTAATTCAAATTAAATTAAATTTGAAAATTAAATTCAGTATTAAATTAAATTAAATTCAAATTAAATTAAATTAAATTAAAATTAAGTTAATTCAATTAAAATTTTAATTAAGTCAATTGAATCAATTTGATTCAAATAAAGCTAATCAAGTTAATTCAAACCTCAATTTACTCATCTTCAAATCTTAAATAACTTAAACTCAAACTAAAATAAAATTTTACGCAAACTATAACAATTTAAATTAATAACACTAAATATGTCAAAGTGGGTTGGCATATTCGCGGGTTCACACGACATGTATCAAATCGAGAATTTGATACATTTTTAGGAACTTAAATAAAATGCTTTGGACTTGTTTGACTCATGCATAATTGCCATGACATGCATTTGCTATTCTTTTAAAAATATATGTCATGTCATTCATATTTAAATTTTATGCATATATTAGAACAGCTATAGGAAAAGGAATAATTGAAACTTGATCAACCTAGTATTGGGTGGCGGTGAGATGATAGTACGTTAGGGAAGCCAATTCTAATAAGATCAAGTATACTTGGTCTCTTTAGACTGGTGAAACTAGCCGAAGCTACCGATCCAAGATCCAAACTAGTTAGACCAGAATTTTTCAAAAAGTAATCTTGAAAATGAAATTTCGTTAAAAGGCTTTGTCAAGGAAAGGGTGGATGATCCCATAAGGCTACGGCCAAAGAAGGCCTAATGCCTCGCCAAGACCTGGAAGCCAATTTTTGAAATTCAAATTCAAGTTACTTCTTGTCAAATTCAAATCTAACACAAGCTTCAATTAAATCTTAGAATTGAAAAATAAATTAAAGAAAAATGATTCAAGCATCTCACAATACACTTATAAGGCAATCTTGCTTGTTGTATTGAGACATCTAAAATGGGTGAGATGTTAAGGACTAATAAATTGAAAAATGTTTTTCAAAATTATTTTTCAAAATCATTAGAATATTTTTCTAAAAATAAATTTTTAAAATAGTACTTCAACATAATAATGTTTTTATGGAATTCATGCTTGTCTGATTGAATATACATATTATATGTTTTTCAAAATTATATCTTTTCAAAAATTGTTTGACTCACGCAATTAGACACAAGCCTCTTAGGACAACACTAAAGTTCCTTAAGGCACTTAGATAGAGTCAAACGGGATCGGATACAGGGGGAGTGATTTTTTTTGGCTCTCGAAAACTACACTGTAAAAATTATTATTATTTGAAAATACCTTTCGAAAACTGAGCTTTAAAACATTATCACTTGTATTTTTTGAAAAAGGTTTATGTTGTAAAATTTATCTGTCTTGTTTGATTTTGATAAACCCTAAAGACACAGAGGAAGGTCCACTTCATAATCTACAAGGACTCCTAGGATGTGTCAACTTTAGGGGGAGTATAAATTAAACTTATGAAACAATTTTAATTAATTGTTTTGAAATTATTAAATAATTTCCTTAATTTGAATCAACCCTTAAGACTTAGAGGAAGAGTACTTGTGGTCAACAAGCTTCCCAGGACTAGGTCAAGTTTAGGGGGAGATCAAATTAAAAAGAATTATTGAATATTTCAAATGTTTTCATGAGCGGTATTTTTAAATCCTGTTGAAAACATAAGAATTCTTTCAAAATAGTATCAATTTTCAAAAATTACTATTATTTTCAAAAATTCATCTAGTTTTTTAATTTGAAATAATATCTTGAGTTTGGAAAATCTTCCAGGACACTTAGGAAAATATCCTTGTAGTCAACAAGGTTTCCTATGATTGTGTCAGTCTCGAAGATAAACCAAATCAAGTATTATCACTTTAAAATCTTTACATTTTTCAAAATTAACTTACATCCTATTATTCTGTGACTTATGAATTTTTTTTAATATTTACTTGGGTTGGAAAACTTCCAGGACACTTAGGAAAATATCCTTGTAGTCAACAAGGGTTCCCAGGATAGTGTCAGACTGGAAAATTAACCAAGTGAAGTCAAATATTATGTTTTCAAAAGTACTTATGTCTTTCAAAGCCAAATATTCTTTCAAAAGTACTATCATTTTTTTCTATTAATATTTACTTAACCTTGAAAAATATTATGTTTCATAAAACACTTATTTTCGAAACACAGTCAGTACTTGCAAAATAGGCATAACATTTATATTTTCCAAAATAACATTCTTTCAAAAGTTATGCATTTTCCAAAAGTACTTAATTATTCAAAAAACTCAATATATTTTCAAAGGTACTTATATTTTTTCAAAAATTACATAATTTTTGCAATATATTATTCAAAATACAATGCTTTCAAAAATTTTTGCACTAAGTATTTTTAAAAAGAACCAAAGGTTTTTAATGTTGGTGCAAGTATTTTATTTTTTGATGTATGACAAAGGGGGAGAGATGTGTGCTTAAGTTAGAAAAAAAAAATTTCCCGAAGATTTTTTTTTCATTTTTACCCCAAGGACAGTAAGTTAGCCCCTTAAACCAATCTAACTTAAGTTATTGTCAAACATCAAAAAGGGGGAGATTGTTGGTGCAAGTTGCATCAATGATATTCCTCTTTAAGTGTTTTAATGTTTGACAATACACTTAAGTCAGTGATACAATGAATAGACAAAGGGGAGTAAGAGAGAAGTATCCTTAGTTGAAGAAAAGTCCTAGTTAATCTAGGCATCAGAACCCTAAAGACCTAGCGAAGGGCTGCTAGGCACCTAGCAAAGGAATGCTAGGTATTGAAACTCTAAGACCTAACGAAGGGATGTTAGGCACCTAGCGAAGGGCTGCTAGGTATCGTAACCCTAAGACCTAGCGAAGGGCTGCTAGGCACCTAGTGAAGGACTACTAGGCATAGAAGACCTAGCGAAGGGCTGCTAGGCACCTAGCGAAGGACTGCTAGGGAATGAAGACCTAGCGAAGGGCTGCTAGGCACCTAGTGAAGGACTACTAGGCATAGAAGACCTAGCGAAGGGCTGCTAGGCACCTAGCGAAGGACTGCTAGGGAATGAAGACCTGGCGAAGGACTGCTAGGCACCTAGCGAAGGATTGCTAGGTAATGAAGTCTTGGTCCAAGGGACTGAGTAACATAGCTGAGCGATGACTAAGGACAGGAGTAGAGACGGGTCGGGGTTCGGGCATCTCGAGATCCGGAGTAATCGGAGGCTAAGCAAAAGTCCACCCGAAGGACAGGGTGGCAACCGTCTCCTGAAAGGAGTAGGTGAAGGGCGAGTTCTCGGGGATAGGAAATCGTGCCGGTTCGACCTAGGGTTTTGTACAAATCCGAAGTCCGAACCAAGTCCTTAAGACCAATATTATATGTATCTATGCTTTGTGTTTGTGGATATTGCAGGTACCAAGAACCGAAGACAAAGCAAGCTTGTTGGAGGCCCTAACAAGGGCGCCCTCATGCATGCAACAGGGCGCCCTCATGCACCAGGGCGCCCTCATGCACCAGGGCACCCTGGTCAACATTGGTTCGTTGCTGCGAGTACGAAGCAGTGGATAAGCGCTGACTGGGTTCAAGATGGGCGCCCGAAAGATCCGGGGTGCCCTGGTCAAAGCTGTTATCAGCTGCGGCGAGGTAGACGCAGGGATAAAGTTTGACCAAGTCATCCAGGGCGCCCCCAGGAGGCCTATATAAGGGGCTTCGACCCCTCTGCTTCTGACATGAATTCCAAGAACCATTCCAAGCTTTCTGACCAACTGCAACGCGCTAGAAACGAGGCTCTACGACCGGGAGGCTCCAGGAGGAGGTGCGCGGCACTTCGGAGGTCCAGATCGGCCGAGCTTCAAACATTATCTCGTTGGTATGCTTTTTAATTACTGTATTCAAATTTCTATATTATTGCTTGTAATACTACACTGTAAGTCGGGTTTCTCCGCCTCCGGAAAGTCCGGAAAGGAGACCAATAGTGGACGGGCATTCCCGTGCATAGGCCTTGGATGTACTGACCCTGGGGGGTCGGGAACCAAGTAAAAATCCCGCGTGTCCTTTGTTTTGTTTTTTCTTCGTTCTATTTATTTTCCGCTGTGCTACTAATATTCTAAGTCTAGAACAAACGAGTTTTCCACGAAAGGTTTTCACGATCGATATTCACCCCCCCCTCTATCGACGGCACCGGTCCTACAGGAATCAATTCAATTGCAAATTCTATATCCCTTTCAGGTGCTAACCCTGGTAAGTATTCTTCAGATAATGCTCGGTAATAAGGGCGCTGCTGAACAGCTCCTCTGTAGTCTGTGGCCTATTAACGCCACCGGCTACATTCAGAGCTATCTCGGGTCTGAGTATCTTGAGCATTAATCTGACCCTTTCTTTCTCTGTACCGACCAGCTCCGGACATAATCGTGCCAGTCGGTTGAACTGCTTAACGGCATCATTGACTGAGAGATTTCCCTGCCGGAATTCAGTGAACTCATCAAAATGCATGTTTGTGACTCGCATATTAAAGAATTCCTCCAGAAATTTGGACTCGAAGTCCTTCCACTTCATCTGGGCCACTGACCTTCTAGCTTTTACCCGTTCCCACCACATCCTGGCGTCGCCAGTGAGGCAGAACGAGACACATTTAATTTTCTCATGCTCGGGCCAGTCTAATAATTCCACTGTGCTCTCAACTATCTTGAGCCAGGCCTGGGCGTCCCAGGGCTCGCAGGTGCCGGAGAACATTTCCGGCTTCAGTCTCTGCCACTGAATCAGATAGGCCTCCTGTCGGACTCCCCTGGCCGGAGTGTCCGGGGGTGCCTGTACAGTTGGAGGCTCAGTGGGTATCACATTCTGACTTCCCTACGGGGTTGTAGTGTTCGCCTGCTGGGTCATCAGAGTATTTATGATCTGCTGCTGTTCAGTGACCTGACGCTGCAGATCTGTGATTACTTGCATCATATTAGGTGGGGGTGCTGCCTCATTACCCCGATTGTTACGTCTTCTAGCCATATCTATCATATAGGTGATAAATAAGCTAACATAAGAATTAACACTACTTTCACTTGTTATGCAAGCATAAATCATCTCTATATAATCATTACTGTACATGAAATAAAGTAAAGTGACGTTAGGATCTCTTACTTGGAAGCGGCAGGATGAAGCTTGATGTGTGTGTAGTGGAGGGGAAACCTGCTCTGATACCAACTTGTAACGCCCGCCCTTATATCTACTCTCGGGGCGGGGTTACGTACCATCAATTTCATATAATTTTAACATATCATAAAATAAAAGCAAAACAAAAGTATAAGGACTAAGTACTGAGCATGCTTGTTTAACTATCAAGTAATATTTACAAGTGCTAAGCATACTAGTCACGGCATGCCAATCAATTATCATGCTTTGATCATTAGAACATGGTAGGTGTATAGTAAGTTCAGTAACACATAAATCATGATAGTAAGGTTATACATTCCATTGCAAGACATCATGAATTCACATCCTAGAACATCATTTAGAAGCATAGTCATAGGTTTCCATGCATAACAATAGTTCATAAAATTGGGTCTAAAGGAGTCTAGGACATCCGATGAAATATCTTAATCAAGAGTTATCCTACAACATGATAGGTTCACAAGTAGTTCAACTCACAATGTAATCAAACCTAGTCAAGTATAAGAGTAATCACTAGAATTCATTATCACGGAAACATTAACAAAAGCATAGTAAGTAGATATAAGAATCTTTCTTTCCCGAGCCACCACCCCACACATCTTCAGCCCTCCTGCCTCTTCCTTTAGTTTAAGTGTCCCTTACTCTTATCTGCAGCATAAGACAACACATAAACTAGTAAGCACAAATGCTTAGTAAGGATCCTGTCCTACTCGTAAAATCCATACGGAAGAATACAACATGTACACATAATAAATCATAAGCATGAGTTTATCATAGCATACTAAACATCAAAGGTTCTAAGCATGCAGTATAAAGTATTTTAAGCATACCCATCACATATAATAAATGTTATCAAAACAATTCCATAAAGGTATTACTTAAAAATACTTCAACATCATATAGGGGCCCAGTTGTGTACCACATCAAGCGCGTTCCCTAATGAATTGGGGTAGCGAGCCACCAACCTATTAGAGCAGGACCCTTCCGTCCTACCGAAGCCATGACCTTCAGTTAACATGTACCCCGGATTTGTTTAACGACCCCCTTCCGAGTCGGGTACACAACTCTCAAAGTAAAATACTTATCATGCTTTTACATATATGCTAAGGAGTACTCCAAATCCACTCTCAAGGGACACACCACTCTTCAAGGGTGCTCATGATCCCATAGGGACACACCACACAACATAAGGGGTGCTCTTGATCCCATACTTAGTGAAGTATCCTTTCAAGCATTTTATCATACACATCACATGCAATTCATAAGAGTGCCCCATGGGCTATAAGACATGCTCATACATACATCATAATTCAACCACTTAACCATACTTTATATATGACAAGATTGGTCACATAAATCATATTCATATCATAGGAAGTGGTAGCATGCTTCATTGGTTAATTGAATTCTTCCTAACCCTAAAGCTAGGGTTGGCCGAAAGTCACATGCTAGGGGTAGGTTAGGTTTTTGACATCAAACATCCCAAACAAGCATCACATATATATACATCATGTATCATACTAAGCATAGCATACATCATGGGGTAATCAACCTTCACAAACCCTAATGTTCATGCCTTGGCCGAAAGTTACATGCTAGGGAGAATTAAGTTTTCAAATCAAACATCCCATTTAAACATCACATACCCATACATATCATCTTACTAAACATAGGCATAACTCATAGGGTAGTTTAACCTTCACAAACCCTAATGTTCATGCCTTGGCCGAAAGTTACATGCTAGGGAGAATTAAGTTTTCAAATCAAGCATCCCATTTAAACATCACATACCCATACATATCATCTTACTAAACATAGGCATATCTCATAGGGTAGTTTAACCTTCACGATCCCTAACCTTAGGGTGTTGGCCGAAAATCATAGGGTAGGGGAAATTAGGGTTTTTGCAACTAAACACTTACACAAACACCTTGTATACACTATCATGCAATACAACCTTTATACAAACATTTATCCAAATACCATGTATACACTATCATGCAATACTCTAAGCATGGATACATCATAGGATAATCATGCACCCTAAACCCTAATTCTTCTAGGGTTGGCCGAAACTGTAGGGTAGGGGAATTAGAGTTTTAGAAATCAAACATTCATACAACCATTTATACAAACACCTTGTCTACACTACTTGTTGGGACTGGGTGCATGTTGACAAGGATACGGGTTCGTAAAATTTTAAATTTTTTCGTGCAGCGGAAGAATTAGCATAAAATAATTTCTCAAATTATTTTAACCAAGTATCTAGCATGCAACCTTATGATGTGTGGACATGATCATAAATTAAAAACTTGCGGAAAAGTAAACTAATTTACTTAGTACCTCGCATAACTCGAAGTAAGGGACGAGATCCAACCGTAGCGTCCCTTGGAAGCTCCGCCTCTATTCGCGTCCACGCCGAGTTCTCTTCGGGATGACTTCGCAAAGTCACGAGTTTTGTGTCGACGAGAACTACTAGATTCTCTAAAGGCACAACTAGAAGATCAAGAGAGAAGAAAGGAAACTAACCACCAAGAAACGGAATCTAAATTTCGGGAAGGAAGGAGTTGCGTCCCGCTTCTTCTTCTTCTTGTTTGGCTCCTTCTTGGTGATGGTTGCTCACGCCAACCCTTAGAAGGGTGAGGGTACGCCGGCCCTAGGTTGGACAAGGGGCGCCGGCCCTAGGAGGAAAGGAGAAGGAGAGGGAGAGATTAAGAGAGAGAGGGAGAGAATTAATCTCTTGATAACTCAATTGGGAATTCAAGGCTTGCCTTTGGTTCCTTTATACAGTATCCTCTCCCTTGCCAAGTCTCCCTCTTAACGGAATTTTTATAAGAAATTTATCCTATAAATTTTCTTATGAATTATTCCGTTTAAGCCAAGTTTTATTATAACTAACTTTATAATAAAACAAATACATCTCTCCTTTTATTATGAAATAAATTTTACAAGAAATTTATAAATTTTCTTATTATGGAAAAATCAATTCATAACTGATTTTATAAAATTAAAATAAACCATTCCATGGATCATTTTAATTTCCAAAAAAAAGAATAAATTTCTATAAATTTCTTTATATAAATTTCTTTATACAAATTTATTTATCCATAATTTATAAAACAAATCGCGCTAGATTTATTTTATTAATTAAACCAAATTAATTGGTTTCTCCCCTTTGTTTTGGCCGGCCAAACCGAGCCGAACCCAACGCGAATTAAACTCATTTAATTCGCCCAATAAGCCTTCAAAAGACTTAGTCATTTTAAGCTTCCATTGCGCCTCTGATTAACTCAGATTCGACTTATTTCTCTTGATCGGAAAATCCAATTTTCAACTCATTTTAAATCCCTTGGATTACTCGTAGTGCGTGTGACTAAATAGGCTTTCGATTTATGTTGGCCGTCTATAATCAACTAATTATAGAACGATCATGAGTGGCACCTAATAGTACATCATGACCCCCAATTAATCGAAAGATCAATGGTTGACCTCAGAATTAATCCTGCTCAATGCACACAAAGCACACTAGTGTAATTCTATGGTCAAGATAAACCACACCTAATTACACTACAACCATCTCGATGGTTTATCCAATTCCATCTCGGCTGTGAGTCTCTACTTATACTATGCAAGAAACTAATAACATGATCTTCTGTGTGTCACCACACACCATGTTATCTACAATGCAAAGTAAAGGACTTTTATGCATATACTAATATAAATACGCATCTGTGTTATTGTGGTTCTCTTTCAAAAATGTGGATGATCATACAGAAAAGACAAGGCTTTTAGTATACATCCTAATAGGACCCCGATGATAAACACAAAAACCAGCGATCCGCTCGTCATCTTTTCCTCGACTGATTGGTTAGGCAAGTTACAAGGCTTGAACATCATGTTTGGCCAAGTTGTAACTCGAATCAATTGGTACGACGACGAGACGGTCATTTGGGAGATAGGTCTCCATTCGGATTAAAAATTTTAATCCGTGGACATGGAGAGGTTTCCCATGAACGACCCGGTATTCGCTTAGGAAACCCGCAACCATCAATTTCTTGAGTCTATTCATACACGTGGTACTAAATTGAACTACTATGTCAACCTAAAGGAAGACATATTAGGTAGGTTTACTTCATTTTGTATTAGTAGACGTATATCTATACTAAAAGTACTTGACCCAAAGAAAAATTACTTTTATGTTAGATATATATTTAAGAGTAACCAACAATTATTAAATAAAAAATTTATTTTATTCTAATCATGCACAAAATATATTGACCCAAAGGAAGGTATGTTAAGTAACTAATTAAAGTTGACATTGGTCCACATGTATAGCCTCCTTGTGCAAGAATTGACATTGGTCCACATACATCAGTATGTATTAGACCAAACAATTCTCCCACTGGATTACCTTTTCCGGAAAAGGGTAATTTTGTCATCTTGCCTTTTAAGCATGATTCGCATGTATCAAATGAATCAGGTTCAAATGATTCCAAAATTCCACATCGGTGTAATTTGGTCATGCATTTCTTACTTACATGGCCAAGACGACAATGCCACGTGTAGGAGTCTATTCGATTATCTATTCGAGCACGTTTGTTGCTTACTTCGATATTGAAAACGTCACCGGATAAATCTAACGTGTAGATACCATTGCACAAAGTTCCATTCCCATAAAGAACGTCATTTAAAGTTATGTAACAACAATTGTTACTAAAAGTTAAATGATAACCCTTTTCATTCAAACATGAAATAGATACAATGTTCTTTATTAACGAAGGAACGAAATAACAATTATCTAATTCTAAGACACGTCCAGTCGGGAGCTTTAGCAAATATGTTCCGATGGCAACAGCAGCAATCTTTGCTCCATTTCCAACTCGCAAATCCGCTTCTCCCTTGATGAGTCTTCTTCTATTCCTTAGCCCCTGTATGTCATTACATATATGTGAGCTACACCCAGTATCAAGTACCCAGGTATTTGAGAAAATAGAGTGGCATTCAATAACGAAGATATCTGAAGAGGACGGGGCATCGGGTGCCTTCTTCTTTAAGGACTCAAGATAAACCTTGCAATTTTTTCGCCAGTGACCCTCCTTGCCACAGTGATGGCATGCCCCTTTTGGTGTCTTTTCAGTCTTTTTGGCCTTTTTCTTCTTTCCCTTATTCTGTTCTTTGGTCTTCCTCTTAGAACCTTTCTTCGAGGAACCAACTAACAGTACCATCTTCTGATCCTACTTCACAGAAGGCTCTACAGTCTTCAGTAGGTTGAGCAACTCAGGAATGGTAGTCTCCAGCTTGTTCATCAGATAGTTCATCACAAATCGTGAATAACTTTTGGGCAAACAATGCAGAATTAAGTCAATACTTAGTTCATAATCCATTGCAAAACCGAGTGTGTTCAGTCGCTCAATGTACCCCAACATCTTTAACACAAACTGTGAGGCAGAAGTGCCTTCCTGCATCCTAGAGGTGAAGAGGAGTCTGGAGACTTCGAACCTTTCGGATCTCGCCTGCTCTTCAAACAACTCATTAAGATGGAAGATGATGGTATAAGCATCCATATGCTCATGCTGCTTTTGCAGCTCAGGTACCATAGAGGCTAGCATGATGCAACTCGCAAGTTCAGAATCGGTCACATGTTTCTGATAGGCCACTAACTGGTCTGGAGTTGCACCTTCAGGAGGACGATTGGGAAGTTGATCTTCAAGGACATAAGCAAGCTTCTCTGCCTTGAGGACTATCCTCAGGTTTCGAAGCCAGTCCATGAAGTTAGGCCCAGTCAGTTTATTGGTGTCCAAGATGGAACGCAAATTTAGAGAAGACATGATCGAGTGATTAACCTAGAAATACAAATTTAGCTTATGTGAGAAGAATGATTAAAGAATGTATCAATATACATAAATAAAATCCTATTTATTTTTCAAATTGAATAACCCTTTTTATCAATTCGGGAGATCGTAGGAACATCTCCAAATAGGTTGATATCCAACCATAGATAAGAACAACCATGACTGTGGCCATCAAGTTATTCTTAGCTATGAAGGTAGGTAATTATACCGATTACATATCACATATATGTAACTATCACTTTATGCTATCAACTAGTTGAATGTTTGCATAAATCATTGGGTTGTTAACTCATTAACAAGTATGCAACATTATACATAGCACCCAACTGCACCTCTCTTTACATCGACCTTGGTTGTGGCACAACAAATCGATGTTCCAAGCTTAAGGCTGACCCATTAATCAAGAAATAGATTTAATATGGTTGGAGCTCATTCAACCGTTTAGTCAGGCTTGGATGTGTCCAACAACCAAAACTAATGATTGACCTCTGACTCCAACTATATTATTCATAAACTAATTCCATGGTTTGAACATGTTGAGGTTCAAGCCGGGCATGGATGTGTCCATCAACCCAAACGAGAAACAAAACTCCGATTCTAACCATATTAATGGAAGGTGTTAGCCTTAATATTCTGTAAGGAGTTTTTGGTCTCATCCTTTCTTTTCTAAGCACATTCATGACATTTAATTAAGTCATGACTAACGATTTCCTTAATAAAGTATGTATGTGACTTAATTTATCAAGTCTCATTAATTGAATTAGGAACCGGATTTCCTAATTCTAATTTCATACTTTATTCAAGGAATTGTTTTGGGAAACAATTTCCTAAATTGTCATAATCAATTTCGGAAATAATATGTTTAAGACTTTGATTTCTCTAAATCAAATCTTATTAAATTAAGAGACAAATCCCTTAATTCAACTACATATTATTTTCATGAAAATCTCATTTAAGAAAACTCTATAGGAAACCATTTTCCTAATTAATTTTGGAGACAACAATATGTAAGAGCATCACCTCTTAAATCATATTTTATTCATGGATTTAATTAATTACAACAAATTGTTTTCTAAGGGTCGCTCCCCGAGGCTCAGATACCCAAAGAAAAGAAATTTGTCGTAAATCCAATTTGGACGGCTCCCCGAGTCTCAATCCAAATCAAACATGACAATTTTATTCAAAATGGGAAATTAAATTACAACAACTAACTTTAAATTGGACGGCTCCCCGAGGCTCAATCCAAACTAAAGAATTTTGTTGATAATTTAAAACTAATTCGAATTTAATTGTCAATTAATTGTCCATAAATTTGTCTAGACTTTCTTTGAAAGAAAGTGCCCAAAATTGCGAGATTTCATAATAGGTTTTCAGAATAATTGTAAGTTTCTGGTACAAAGAAAACTTACATATTTCCAAAATTAGAAAATTTTTAAAATAAAAAATTTCCAAAATTGGAAAGTTTCCAAAGATGGGAAGTTTTCACAATTATCATAAAATTTCAAAAACTAGGATATTTCAAACGTTTGCGAAATTTCATGAGGATTTCCAAACTTTGAAATTCCTAAATCTAAAATTTATAATAATTGAAAATTTTCCATAATTGAAAATTTTTCCAAAATTGAGATTGTGACAAAGTTTTCCGCAAAACAATTATATGATTATGTCGAACACTAACCGGCTCTGATACCACTGCCGGGACCGGGTGCATGTTGACAAGGATACGGGTTCGTAAATTTTAAAATATTTACGTGCAACGGAAGAATTAGCATAAATAATTTCTCAAATTATTTTTAACCACGTATCTAGCATGCGACCTTATGATGTGTGGACATGATCATAAATTAAAATTTTATGAAAAGTAAACTAATTTACTTAGTACCTCTCGTAACTCGAAGTAAGGGACGAGATCCAACCGTAGCGTCCCTTGGAAGCTCCGCCTCTATTCGCGTCCACGCCGAGTTATCTTCGGGATGACTTCGCAAAGCCACGAGTTTTGTGCCGACGAGAACTACTAGATTCTCCAAAGACACAACTAGAATATCAAGAGAGAGATATGGAAACTAACCACCAACTAACGGAATCAAAATTCCAGGAAAGGAATGAAGGAGTCGCGATCCGTTTCTTCTTCTTCGGCACCTTCTTGGCGGATGAAGCTCTCGGCCACCCTTGGGATGTGCACCGGCCCTAGCGGAGGAGAGAGAGCCGGCCCTAGAGAGAGAGTGGGCGCCGGCCCTAGAGAGAGAGAGGGTGAACTAGAGAGAGAGAGAGAGAGAGCTACTAGATCTCTTGATAACTCAATTGAGGAATCCAAGCCTAGCCTTGGTTCCTTTATATAGTAGCCTCTCCCTTGCCAAGTCTCCCCTTTAACGGAATTTTTCATAAGAAATTTATACTATAAATTTTCTTATGAATTATTCTGTTTATTCCAAGTTTTATTATAACTTATTTTATAATAAAACAAATACATCTCTCTTTTTAATTATGAAATAAAATTTGTATAAAGTTTTCTTATCATGGAAAAATCAATTCATAATTGATTTTATAAATTAAAATTAAACCAATCCATGGTTTATTTTAATTTCCATAAAAAGAATAAATTTCTACAATTTTCTTTATATAAATTTATTTATATAAATCTCTTTATATAAATTAATTTATTTATCCATAATTTTATAAAACAAATCGCGCTTGATTTATTTTATAATTTAAACCAAATTAATTGGTTTTCTCCCCTTGTGGTGGCCGGCCATACCAAGCCAAAGCCCTCGCGAATTAAACTCATTTAATTCGCCTAATAAGCCTTCAAAAGTCTTAGCCATTTTAAGCTTCCGATGCGCCTCTGATAAATTCAGATTCGACTTATTTCTCTTGATAGGAAAATTCAATTTTCAACTCGTTTTAAATCCCTCGGATTACTCATAGTGCGTGTGACTAAATAGGCTTTCGATTTATGTTGGCCGTCTATAATTCATCAATTATAGAATGATCATGAGTGGCACCTAGTAGTACATCATGATCCCCAATTAATTGAAAGATCAACGGTTGACCTCAGAAATAATTCTGAAACCCTTCAGCAGCTTTAATGAATCGTGCCTCATTCCCTTCACCATCTTATACCCACTTGGTTCAGGACATAGTCTATGTGTGTCAGTCCCCACTAGGCTGACTATGTCACACCTAGCCCAAGTAACGTTCTCTCCTCCTTTGGATTTCTAATTACTCTCATGTATTTAAGAGACTCATACTCTAAACATGACATGCTCTGGCCAGAGGCTTGGAGTAACAATCCGACGATAGACCTTGGGTATACATCTCCTCGCAAGGAGTGGTGAATCCTTTGTAGGCTGTTCAAACATCTTCGGGCACTTCGGCTTATACCCAACCATCCTGGGTCCACACCTCCTTGGAGATGCTTGCTTAAGATGTTAAAGTATAAGTCTCCATGACCAAGATGACTTGAACACCGCAAGTCAAAGGAGCATCGCACTTAAGCTGCAGTAAGAACTTCACCGACATGTCTTTATATAGACTACCATGTGAAGTTTTACAGCCAGTCACTCCAATGAACTAGTTCCCTTAACTAGCATCCATGTTTATCTCCGGACATCCCAATGTCACCAGCCAGTGAGAATCAGCTGATTAGAGAATAACCCATGCTAGTCTCAACAGAATTGACAGTGTCTGTTTTTATCAATTCATCGACTAGGGGCAATTTCAATACTTCACAATTGCAAATGTAGAGATAATCACTAGTTGTGATTCCATCACAAATTCTCTCATGCTGTGAATTGTATTGCGGACATTCAGTAAATGAATTCAAGATCTCAATCAAATACATGAACATGTATACTCAAATAGTGAATTTTCATTTATTAATGTAAATGATTACAATCATAAGGCAATTGCCTGAGGACACTTCTCTCATATTACTAACACCACTGACCTCCTCTGAGCTCTCAGTTCACTGAAGACCTCTTTAGCTAGAGCCTCAGGTCAGTTGTCAGCCGCCAGAAGCCATTGAAACCTGCAAACAGAGAACAAACAAACCTGCCACAGCGAAAGTCACCATTAACCCTCCTTCTTGACTTATATCGTCTCTGTATCATCTGCACACTCAACAGACTGATTACGAAGCAAATCAAAACATATCAGAAGTCTGACAGTAATTCAAATTAAAGTTCTGAGGCGTTGATCGGTCACCCTGATCGATTAGTCACCCTCCTGACTGTTCAGACTCCATTCTGATCGATCCAATAATGGTCTGATCGGTCACACTGACTGATCAGAGATCATGGATCGGCCACCAGATAGATCCTAAACCCACTGAGTTCTCAGAGTTTAGAGTCAAGTACCAGCAAGGGGCTAATTGGTCACTTGACCGATCAGTGGAGTGCTGATCAGTCAAGCTGACTGATCAGCAAGGAGCCTGACTAATCAGGCTCTTGCCTGATCGGTCCAGGTCACCCTTGATCAGTCAGCTTAACCGATCAGGGGTCTTGTTGGGACCGGGTGCATGTTGACAAGGATACGGGTTCGTAAAATTTTAAATTTTTACGTGCAGCGGAAGAATTAGCATAAAATAATTTCTCAAATTATTTTAACCACGTATCTAGCATGCAACCTTATGATGTGTGGACATGATCATAAATTAAAACTTTACGAAAAGTAAACTAATTTACTTTGTACCTCTCGTAACTCGAAGTAAGGGACGAGATCCAACCATAGCGTCCCTTGCAAGCTTCGCCTCTATTCGCGTCCACGCCGAGTTCTCTTCGGGATGACTTCGCAAAGCCACGAGTTTTGTGCCGACGGGAACTACTAGATTCTCTAAAGGCACAACTAGAAGATCAAGATAGAAGAAAGGAAACTAACCACCAAGAAACGGAATCTAAATTCCGGGAAGGAAGGAGTTGCGATCCGCTTCTTCTTCTTCTTTGGCTCCTCCTTGGTGGATGTTGCTCACGCCAACCCATGGATGGAAGGATGGTGCGCCGGCCCTAGGGTGAGCAAGGGGCGCCGGCCCTAAGATGAGCAAGGGGCGCCGGCCCTAGGAGGGAAGGAGAAGGAGAGGAAGAGAATAAGAGAGAGAGAGGGAGAGAATTAATCTCTTGACCACTCAATTGGGAATTCAAGGCTTGCCTTTGGTTCCCTTATATAGTAGCCTCTCCCTTACCAAGTCTCCCTCTTAACGGAATTTTCATAAGAAATTTATCCTATAAATTTTCTTACGAATTATTCCGTTTAAGCCAAGTTTTATTATAACTAACTTTATAATAAAACAAATACATCTCTCCTTTTATTATGGAATAAATTTTACAAGAAATTTATAAACCTTCTTATTATGGAAAAATCAATTCATAATTGATTTTATAGAATTAAAATAAACCATTCCATGGATCATTTTAATTTCCATAAAAGAATAAATTTCTATAAATTTATTTATATAAATTTCTTTACACAAATTTATTTATCCATAATTTATAAAACAAATCGCGCTAGATTTATTTTATTAATTAAACCAAATAAATTGGTTTCTCCCCTTTGTATTGGCCGGCCAAACCAAGAGGGTTGACACCCTCTTTGGCCGGCCAAACAGAGCCCCGTTTCTCGCGAATTAAACTCATTTAATTCGCCCAATAAGCCTTCAAAAGACTTAGCCATTTTAAGCTTCCGTTGCGCCTCTGATAAATTCAGATTCGACTTATTTCTCTTGATCGGAAAATCCAATTTTCAACTCGTTTTAAATCCCTCGGATTACTCGTAGTGCGTGTGACTAAATAGGCTTTCGATTTATGTTGGCCGTCTATAATCAACTAATTATAGAACGATCATGAGTGGCACCTAGTAGTACATCATGACCCCCAATTAATCGAAAGATCAACGGTTGACCTCAGAAGTAATTCTGAAACCCTTCAGCAGCTCTAATGAATCGTGCCTCATTCCCTTCACCATCTTATACCCACTTGGTTCAGGACATGGTCTGTTTGTGTCAGTCCCCACTAGACTGACTACGTCACACCTAGCCCAAGTAGTGTCTTTCTCGTCCTTTGGATTTCTAATTACTCTCATGTATTTAAGAGACTCATACTCTAAACATGATATGCTCTGGCCAGAGGCTTTGAGTAACAATCCGACGATAGGCCTGGGTATACATCTCCTCGCAAGGAGTGGTGAATCCTTTGTAGGCTGTTCAAACATCTTTGGGCACTTCGGCTTATACCCAATCATCCTGGGTCCACACCTCCTTGGAGATGCTTGCTTAAGATGTTAAAGTATAAGTCTCCATGACCAAGATGACTTGAACACCGCAAGTCAAAGGAACATCGCACTTAAGCTGCAGTAAGAACTTCATTGACATATCTATATAGATTACCATATGAAGTTTTACAGCTAGTCACTCCAATGAACTAGTTCTCTTAACTAGCATCCATGTTTATCTCCAGACATCCCAATGTCACCAGCCAGTGAGAATTAGCTGATTAGAGAATAACCCATGCTAGTCTCAACAGAATTGATAGTGTCCGTTTTTATCAATTCATCGACTAGGGATATTTTCAATACTTCACAATTGCACATGTAGAGATAATCACTAGTTGTGATCCCATCACAAATTCTCTTATGCTGTGAATTGTATTGCGGACATTCAGTAGATGAGTTTAAGATCCCAATCAAATACACAAACATGTATACTCAAATAGTGAATTATCATTTATTAAAATAAATGTTTACAATCATAAGGCGATTGCCTTAGGACACTTCTCTCACATCACTAACAGGTCTTGTGATCGATCCATTGATCGATCACCAACCTTTCTGCGACCTCACAGACTTTCTGATCTATTTCTGATCGGTCACCAGACCGATCAACCACCTTGGATCAGTCACCAGACCGATATACTATTAAGGGAGTTCGTGCCAACTCCCTGATCTAACTCTAGACCGATCCAGCCACTCTCTGACTTATGCTCAATCCCCCGGACCAAGACTTCATGTCCAGCTTCACTCATCGGAACTTAGTCCATCCTAGCTTCACTCACTAGGACCCGGCTTCACTCACCAGGATTTCCTTCACCTAGCTTCCCTTGCTAGGACCCGGCTTCACTCACCAGGATTTCCTTCACCTAGCTTCCCTTGCTAGGACCCGACTTCACTCACCAGGATTTCCGTCACCTAGCTTCCCTTGCTAGGGCCTGGCTTCACTCACCAGGATTTCCTTCACCTAGCTTCACTCACTAGGATTTCCTTCACCTAGCTTCACTTGCTAGGACCTGGCTTCACTCACCAAGATTTCCTCCTCCTAGCTTCACTCACTCGGATTTCTGCCCAATTTCACTCACCAGGACTTAATCCAAACTCACTCTGTAACACCCGTCTTTTTCCCCCAGACCTTATGGTGTGGTGAGAGACGGCGTTACGCGAACATACATATAGGCATATGAACATCGTAATGTAGCGGAATAATTTAAAACTTTATACCTACATGCAACTAACACTTGAATTATGTAGACATGCCTTAACCATCATTTCTAACATCGTGACATGGTATCTTAGCATGTTAACATTGTACGTAACATCATGATATGAACTTTACATAATCATCCATAAACAACATAAGTAGTAGGGTATTCTTTTAGGCATGACTATCATAAGTATAGCATGAACTTAAGAAGACAATGCAAAACATATGACATGTGACAAAGTATAAACATGAGAATCTTTTACTTTTCTTATGCCATGTCACTGTCACACACACACCCTCCTGTTGCTTCACTTAATATCCTCTTCCTTGATCTGCGGTATAAGAAAATAAAATTATAAGCACAAAGGCTTAGTAACACTCTGTCCTACTCACTAAAACCATACATCGCATAACATAAAACATATAACATTCTTAACATATGAAAGTTCTTGATACAAACATAGGCATATAAAACACTTAACATAGCATAATTCTTGTCATAACAGAAACATATGAAATACTTAACATGACATGGTTCTTGTCATAAACATAAACATATGAAATACCTAATATGGCATGGTTCTTGTCATAAACATAAACATATGAAATACTTAACATGGCATGGTTCTTGTCATAAACATAAACATATGAAATACTTAACATGGAGTAGATGCATAACATGAATAGATGCATGAGTCAAATGCATATAACATAAGGATGCTTATTTGAAAACCATAATTATAAATACTTAAACATAATCATAGCATCATGGGGGCCCCGGCTTGTACCACATACATACCTTATGCCCGCATCCCTAAGTGAATACGAGGTAGCTAGTCTCGACCTACTAGGGTAGGAACAGCTACGGTAGTTCCAAAACTGAGGCGTTCTTAAGGTGCCCATCCCTGTTGGACAGCTACGGTAGTCCTAGAACCATGGACAGCTACGGTAGTCCAGAACCGAGGTGTTCTTAAGGTGCCCATCCCTTGGACCCTTACTTCGGTCCAGTACAAGCCCATTCATAAAGTAAAATAACTTTACATGCTTCATCATTCATAGAACATACATAACATACTTAATGACATGAACATAATCTTGTTACATGAAGCATGACATAAAACATACTTGGCATTTCATCATTCATACTTAATACATAACATCATGATGCCTTCGTCATTCATACTTAATACATAACATCATTATGCCTTTAAGGCATAAACATTATCTTCATTCATCATCTTCATTCATAAGACATGCCATACATACATAATTATGCCTTAAGGCATAAACATCATCTTAGTTCCTAAAGCTTGCATGATCATGGTATATAAGGTAAGCATGCATTTCATACATAGTACATGTCACCTAGCATACATAATCATAGTATATATTATAAGCATGCATGGGTAGAATTCATATGAACATGATACATACTACCTAGGTTCATGGCATCCAACCTAGAACATGCATAGGTCTACTTAACCATATATCTATCATAGGCGTTCAGCTTAAAATATGCATCATTCTACACAAACATAAGACCTTCTTCATAACACGTGTGTTCATGGTATAGAACTTAAAACATTCATGAATGAAACCTACTAAACATGGCATCTAATATAAACATACAAAAATCGTGAATCATAGCACTTAAGGCTAGGGTTTTAGGTAACAAAAAATTCATACCACATGCTTGAACCTATATATACATCATAATAATCCATAAACAAGTATTCTTGAACACCTAACTCAACCTAAACCCTAATTGGGGTGCTTGGCCGAAAGTTGGAAGGAGAGGGATCCTATTATCCAAGGAACATATAAGATACCATAAGTGAAGAAAAACTAATACATTACATACAATGCCATAGGAACCCATGGTTAGGGCTAACCCTAAGTTTTAGCCCCATAACCTGACCTTGGCCGAAACCCTAGAGGGTAATAAGTCCATGGAAAAATTCCTATAATTTACCATAATGATCCAATCCCATACATACACTACCATGAGAAGCCATTAGAACCCTTGATTGGATCCAACCCTAAGTCTTAGCCCTAAATCATGCCTTGGCCGAAACCCTAGAAGAGTAATAAGTCCATAGAAAAATTCATATAATTCACAATTACTATCCATTATATCATAGGGAACCATAATAAACATGTTTGGAGGGTTGGATTTAATCCCAACCATGGAACATGGTTGGTGGTCGAAAACCCTAGAGGGCCTTAGGGTGCTACCAAAAATTCTCCAAATCATAATTTATACTTTACTTATCATGAGGAAACATTAGGAAACATAAGTGGGGTTTTTTAACATCATCTTAGACCCAAAACATGCTTTGGACGAAAGTTAAAGAATCCCTAATCCATAGTTTTCTCAATACAAATCCCAAACAATCATCTTAAATCATGATAAACCCATAAACTATTATACCACAGGTGAGGGAGTCTTACCTTTCTTTATCCTAGTTATAAACCTTGAAGATAGAACCAAAAGAAAACCTTCTTGACCCTAGAACTCTCCTTTGCCCTTGTAGCCTTGTAGGAAGCCTTGGATCCTCAAGATTAAGGTCTTCTTGTGAAGCTTCTCCAAGGGAAAACTGATAGGCCCAAACTATGTGTCACGAAAGTAGGCCTCAAATTTAAATGTGAAATGAAAGCTGGAAACCCTTTTACAATCAAAAACTGAAAATGTAATATAGGGGCCACAGGTCGTATTTTTCTCGGGGACTAGTTGATATAATTTGATTCGCGCTTGTATTTATGTGTCGTTTGTGTTTTCGGGTTTCGAATGTGAATTGGATTTGGGTTCCAATCAAGAATGAAATCACAATGAAAGAGATAAAAACTTAACCATGTGACTTAACCAAAGTAATGGAAATTGAAGATTCAACCAATTGGATCACTTACTCATCTAAAGCCCTTAATCAATTTTGGACCAATTCTGATTTCAAAGGTAAAACAAATGCTAAGAAAAGGAATGAAAGCAGTGATTGCAATTTCGGAAATAAACTAGCTTGGTACAATGAAAAACATGCAAAATTAAGACCTTGAACAAGTACCAACTTCAATTCAATTTTAGCTACAAGTTTTGGTAGCCAACAAATGCCAAGAAAATTCAGAAATACTAAAGGGTGATACCAATTGATTTCAAAACTATTCTACACCCAAAAGATAAGTCAAAACTTGATGCAAACATCACCCAAACAGCTTGGCACGCAAGGGATCCTTTGTGCCGAAACTAAACCTTTTGTGCCAAAATTGATTCTAACAATTCAGCCTTGTAACCTATTGATCAAGCCTAGAAAATGAAAGCTGTAAATGCAAGGAAATGCAGGGATAAGAAGAAATTTCAGATTCCAAATGAATGACTGATCAATTCAGATTGTTGAAGGAGCTTGACACCACCAAAACTGCAGAAACTGCAGGTTTCACTGCAGTTTCGTTTCAGAAATTTAGAAACGTGGACTGCAGGATCACAATGTGCCGAATTGAATTACAAGAGTGCAGAAAATGAAGTTCAAACGTGAGCCAGAACTTCATGCATTGAACTGAAGTGCAAACTTGAATTGAAATGCAGCAGAATTTATATTCAAGCAGGTTTCACTAGTAGAAGACAAGGCTGAACAAGTGCAGTAATGGTCTGAAATGCAGGGAGGAAATACAGAATTTCAGAAATCTGGTTGCAGAAATTATGCTCAGGTAAACAAGAAAGAATTGCAGAATTTCAGCTCCTGAATTGGGTGCAAAATCAATAGACGCAAGCTGAAGTAAAATCCAGAATTGGAAATGCAGCAAAGCTAATTCGGGTGCAGATATGGAAAGGCAGGAATTCAGCATTCGAATGCAGAATTTCAAATGAGTAAACCAAATTCGAATGCATTAATCTAAGCTAAGAAAAACAAGCTGAACTCAACTGACATTATTTGACTTCAATGCGGAAAGTAAAAAAAACTGAAACATGGTTGAATAGAGTTGAGATGTAAGCCAAATCTGAAGAACAGCATATGCAGAAATGAAGTGTGCAGAATTTGCAGCAATGGATCAAATGCTGAGCTGAGCTAACAAATGTGAATTAAATTCACACCACTAACCTAAATTCAGAAAAGCTTAAAAGGCTAATGATTACTCGACAAAAACTAAAAGCTATCACAGGTAGAGTTGAAACTACTGATGTGCAGAGTCTGGAGTTGGTACGCAGCTACACACACTGCACGCAAGCAGGACAAGTTGATACGCAGGAATTAAACAGAAAGTAAACTAGAATTAAAGACAATTGTGCACTAACTAACTTTCTAGCTAACTCATTGCAAAATTTAAACACTAATTAAAGCAAGAAACAATTCAGAAACTGAAACTAGGTGGCTGATGTGAAAAGCAGAAACCAAAACAGAATTTAGAATCGAAATACAGCTAATACAATAAAATTAGCTAATTCTAAGTCTCAATCTCTCATCTCGGCTCAAAACCCCTTGCTGTCACTCAAGAATGAACCTTGAATTGAGAAAGAAACAATCCATACAAGAAAAATTACAGCAACTAGATAAAATTCAGAAATAAAATGGCACGAATTCGGAAATGAAAATTACATCTAAAGCTCGAAAATTAAATGAGTAAACTATCCTCAATCACTCTATTAGGTCAATAGCTTCTTGGTCGTCAAGCAAGAGTGAGCCTCGAACCCGCAAGCTCAGCAAACCATTGAAAAACAGCTCAACAATTCAAATCCAGCTCACACTCTGAACCAATCTGATTTCTGAATCGAATCCCTCAATCTGGCATTGTCCAATTGCGCGGATGGTGTGGGGATGAACCAAACACTCCAGGGAACCCCTTTGGATAGCTCGGATGGATGAAGGATGGAGCAAAACCGAGATTGAAGCAATAATTGACAGAGCTGCGGAAACCTCACAACAACTCTGTTTTGGCCAATTCGGAGCTGGAAATTCACCGAGAGCCTTCCCAATAGCCTAGCAATTGATCTATTAGAAGGATTGAAGGGTCGCGCCCCTTTGGATGGAGAAATCTAGCTAAAAACAGTGAAGAAACGAAGAAGACGACTGCTTGCGGCGGAGACGCGACAGGGAAAAGCTTCGGGCATTTCTGATTAAATACTTATCAATGGACGACCCAGATTGATCGAAGGAAATCCAACGGCTGATCTTGATCAGATTTGAGCCAAACTTTAATGATGATGATCTGTGGTCAGGATCTGCCTCGTGGTAGCTCGGATCCTCCAGATTTGCAACGGATGGTCCAGATCAACTATATCTGTGAATGGACGCTCTAGAGCCCTCCTTGCTTGATCCAACGGTTGATTGAGCTCTGATTGGAATGAAACCTTCAGATCTTGATCATAGAGCTTGATCAACCCTAACCCTAGCTCGGATTGCTTCAAATCGTCCCGGATGGCTCAGATCTAGCCGCTCTTGAATCGGACGGCCCGGATTAATCGTAGGCTTGATAATTCGATCCGGTTCACATCCGACTCAAGTTTGACCCAATATGCCCTAGGTCCAGGATCCTTTCTTGCCTATAAAAATATATCAGAAAATTAGTGGCCAAATAATCCAAAAATTGTGTAATCACTACAAGAAAAAAGGCCTATTGTGACATTTACGTTATGACACTTATTAATAAATGTCATTATAAACTAATTATAATGACACTTACTAAAATAAATTAATTTTATAAATTAAACATCTGATTAAGTCTTCTACAATGACATATTTATAATTGTCTTTATAAACCTAAATTTTTTCTCTTTAAAACAGATAATTTATTTTCTTTTTAATTTGTTTAATTAAATTTTTTCACCCGAACAAAAACTCCAACTTAACCGCGCCATCGAGCAAATAGCCAAATACCACCGCGAACCCTAAATCACCCGCTCCCTTCCTTCCCGCCGCCGCGATCCTCCAGCCTCGGCCTCCACCAGCGCAGTCTGCCCTGCTCGACCCTCCTCCCCACTAGCGCCTGCCCCGCCGCCTATCCCGCCGAGGTTATTATTCTTTCCTCTTCAACCGTCTGATGATATAAGCCCTAGGTTGCAAGGTTGTTGTGCACTCTGTTTCTTTTAAAGATTTACCAGTGATTTCTTGTTGATTTCTGTGATTTCAGGTGGTAAAGAGGTTGTAATTTTAACCAAGCACAACTCATTTTCTAGCGGTAAACCAGGTTGTTCAACAACGAAACCACTGTTCTCCGCTACACAACCATCTTGCTTCGATACGTTCTTGATTTTGTTTCGGTTTGAAGGAAGTTTTAAGGTCGATTCTAGTCCATTTTCCTCTCTTCTCTCTGCTTTCCTTGACTCGATACGTTATTGTTTTGTTTTCTTTGTTATTTATGTGTGTACTGGCACGTACAAGTGAAAATTTTACTGGCATGTTTTCTTTGGTGCTTATCCAATCTCATCTATGTGTAGCATAATTTCACTGAATGTAACAATGCATACACCATCCATATTAAGATGAACACATAAACTGCAAAACCCTTGGACAACATTCAAACTTCAGTGTTGGGATTATCTAGACTACATCATCAAAGACTACATTGGATGCATTTTATTGCCTTATTTTTAATGTATTTGTTTAATCCAGTTAGTATTATTAAAAATAAAATAAAATTTCCTATCATGAATAACTTAATTGAGATGGCAATATGGCATTTTAATGTTTATTATCTGAAGATATCATAGTCAAAATTGATGATATCGTAGATTAAAATCTGTAGATGTTTACTTACACCTCTTTTAAGTTACGAAGCTTTTTCTTGATAATTTAGTTTCAACATAATATTATCGAAATCCGAATAGGATGGTTTTCACTATGTGGAATAGAAAGACAAGAAAAAGCACATACTAGTTGCTGTTATGGTTTGGCAATAATGGCATAGTGATTGCACTTATGTTGCATGTCTAAATTTTCTGGTCATATATTGATTGCTGCTAACATAAGGAAAAAAAAGTAATCTCATGATATTTGTATTCTGCTCCTTTATGTAAGTTAATCAAAGCCGACAAATAAGGACTTCACGGAGTAGGTGCATGAAAACAAAATACTTTTCTTTTCTCACTGCAGTATTGATTTTTCTAGTACGCTAATTCCTTGTATCATCTTTTGTTCTTGCAGATATGTTGGCTGAGCTTCAAGAGCATGTTGAATCTATTGATGTGGCAAATGGTTAGTGCTATTGTCCTTTTTTTTCTTCTAAAATGTTATGTCTTGTTTTCAGTTGTACAGATTCATTTGTATTGGTTAAGTTCAGTTATGTCAAAACTCTGAAGCATAACTAAATATCTATGTGTGAGTCATCAACGAATGGTAGTTGCTTGCAGTTTTTAAGCCTATTCATCCATTGTATGGTGTGAAATATTTTATTAATCAAATATTTTCTAGTGGAACATTCAAATATTTTATCAATCATCAATACACGTTTGTAATGCACGGTTTGAAATATACAAATTTTATGGGTTTTAAGTATATTTTCTCTGTGTTATTATCTGGTTGAATTGACCCAGTTAGCTCACATTTGGCTTCATCACTGGTTCTTATAGTTAGTCTATGAACTTCTTCCTTTGGTCCCAATGAATTCTTTGTTGAAGATTGTTGCTACAGCTCTGTGCATCTCCTATTTTAAATTTCTAATGAGGAAAAGTAAATCGTCGTTTGCAAATTGAGCTAATCTTCTTGGTTTTCATGATTTGGAGTTGACTCTGATTAGGCAATACTAGTTGGACTTGGTTTATCGAACATGATGATTGATAAAAATAGTCCATAGAAATTCTTTATTGTTGTTAAATGAAAGATCAATTATTTTTTTTTAATTTATCAATTAGGATGGTTGATAAACTTTGTTCAAATTTAAATAACTTGCAGTTTGATTTTTGTTTTGTTGCAACTTATGTGGAATTCAGACGATCGAAGAGTTTAGTTTTTGACTTCCATAATTTTATGGATAAAAGAATTATCAATTAGGCATGCATGCAATGGAGTTTTGAAACTCATCACCGATATGCTTTGTTTCTGTCACTGCAGCCAAAATGCCAAGTTCAGTTATGATTATGCAAGTTTTCTAGGGAAGAGGCCCTCAATGGAAGATGTTTTCGAGGCAAGAACGGATGTTGTCAATGGAGAAATTGTTGGTCTTTTTGGGGTCTTTGATGGTACAAACTCTTGCATCGAAATTGCCTTGGTGATTTAACTTTAAATGATACCAAAAGAATGGCTAGTTTATATTTATATCTACTAATGGCGTACAACTAATGCTTTTCATTGATCAGCGCACTAACTATTTTTTCTTCATTGTGGGTCTCCGGTGAGCAATTTTTATACTTGTCAGGTCATCGTGGTGCTCGAGCGGCAGAGTATGTAAAACAAAATCTTTTCAGCAATTTGATTCAACACGCAAAGTTTTTCATTGACACCAAAGCAGCTATAGGTCTGGTTCTCTTTTCAACGATGTGATATCACAATAATTTCATATGCTATGTTATCTGTTGTTGGTATTGACTTTGTTATTTGGCAGCCGATACATACACATGGACATACTCTGAATTTCTTAAATCATCCGAGAGTAGTCAGAATCGTGATGCTGGCTCAACTGCATCTACTGCTGCCCTTGTTGGTGATCGCTTGATGGTTGCTAATGTTGGGGACTCTAGGGCTGTTATATGTAGGGGAGGGAAAGGTATATCTCTCTTTCTTAAAGTCCATATTATAAGAACCTTCTTATGTTTTTGAGGTTGTAAAATGATTTTCTCGACTAGAGACTTATCCAGTTAATAAGAAACAGGAATTGGAAATTCAGTGTAGTATCTATGATATTGCATGTTGGATTAATGGAATTTGTTCATTAAGTTCTTTTTCTTTTAACTGAACACATGGTACTGCTTTTACTTGTTTGGAATAAATATCTCAAATAGATGTATAAGGATTTTTTAAAGATACCTTAAATATAAGAAAACCTTGAGAACAGGTGTACCATGTTTATGTTCTAGATCTCAATGATAACTACATTTTAAGTTTTGCATGTTGACACAACTTTCAAGTTTTGTTTATATGTTGTTATTTTGTTATCTATTCTTCTCTAGGTTCATTTCTGAACATATTTATCCTGATGTGTGCAGGCTCATTAAATTGAATTAATATATGTCTAGTATAATAAGATTATGAGCTCGCCTCTACTATACCAAAGAGTTAACTTTGCTTGTGAAAAAAATCTAGATCTAGATTATATATATATTTTTTCTTTATTATATACTTCTTTAATTTTATTTCATTTACACAAACTAATTAATATATGATTTTTTTTGTAGGTGACAAGAATATTAGATTTTGTTTAAGATGTGATGGTTGAAGATTGAAGATGCAGCAAAATGTGGAAGTTTGGTTATGTTATGCTTTAGGAGAGATTTAATTTTTTGATAGTTCTTAAATTAAAGACATTGGGTACATTTGTAATTGTGATTAGTGCATATATATTTTTTGAGATGACTAATTTGACAGTCTTGTATTGTAAAAAAATTGACAATTATTGATTAACACTTTAATTTCAATTTAAAAATTTTATTTGTGTTTATGTTAATTAGTTATATGTGTAAAATTTATATCATGAAAATATTGAAAATGGGTGAGATATTTATTAATATATGATATTTTTTTATGTTACAATAGAATACCAAATCATGTAGATAAAAATATCATTGTAAAATTCATATGAAAACATTTCAAAATGTCATAATAAATAGCTATTAATGATAATTTTAAATGTCCTTATAGATTAATATAGTAATCATTTATATGTGTCACTATAAATTACATAACGTGACATTTTAAATTAACCTTATAAACTATCATTAGTGATATTTTTTATTATGATTATAAATAAAATTTAAGACATTTATAATTGTCTTGATAAATAATTTTAAAGGACATATAAATTTGTTATCATTACTATAATAAAACGACATGTATAAATGTCATTACAAATCTTATAGTGACACTATTTTTTGTCACTATAACAATTATTCATGCTATTAGTGTTGTCACTATTTTTATTTTATAGTGACATTAAGAATTGTCATAAATGATAAGACTTTAGACGACATCACTATAGAGGACATTTTAACTTAATGTCACTATATCAAAAATGTCAGTATAAGTAATATACGATGACACTTTTCAATGTCATTAAATGCATTTTTTCTTGTAGTGAATTTTGCAATTAAGTCCAAAATAAGATAAAGTTCCAAAACCTAGGGTAAAATCATAACTAAGCAATAAAAACATGGGTCAAACATGAATTTTAGCAATTAAAATAATCAATAAAATGGTGCTTATCAAAAACCCCTTGTGGGTTTCGGCTAGAAGGAGGAAGAAGAGGAAGAGAAAGAGCTTTGGTGGAAGGAGAAAACAAATAACTTAAGTGCTAAGTTGTCTCTTCCCTTCCCCTCTCTTTTATACTAAGTGAAGGGGGTAAGTGAAGAGGCATGGTGCCTCCTCTCATGGTGACTCTTCACTTCCTTTTGGCCTTTAACAACAATCCTTCTCCTTTCCTACTAGCACTACCTTGCTAGGTGAATTGGTTAGTGCATGCATGATGAGGTTTTGCCTCTACCTTAGATCCAAGGTTCAATCCTTGGTGCATGCACTTTATTTTTATTCCTTTTTCTTTTTTTTTTGCAAGGCCCATATAAGGCCCACCAAGAGTCATACTAATATTCCTAATTGAAACTCATTTTCTATTTACGTTAAATTCTACCTAAAATCCACTAGTAACCATGGTACTAGAAGGACCCATATAAGCCCATTGTACCTAGCTTTTAATTTATATAAGAGATCTTGCTACGGTTTATGCTAGTATTCATACGTTATTCGAGAATTCGTATAGGCATGATCAATATTTTAAAGAAAAATATTGAGAGGATTTTACGGGTCGTTACACACTCAACCAAACTTAAATCGGTGTCAACTCCAAAACAATAATCATGTCAGACTGCATCAACAATCTCCCCCTTTTTATTGTTTGACAACCCGATTTAAGTTTAGGAATTAGAAGCCAAATCTATTATTGCAGGGGAACCAGATCCTCCCCCTACAATAGTTATGTTTGTAATAAAACCTAAACTTAACTAACCACTCTCTCCCCCTTTGTCAAACACCGAAAAGGGTCTAGACTGGTTATTATGATTAAAACAACTCCCCCTTAATCAAGGGTCTCTCCCCAACACCAAAAGAAACAAGAAGTAATAAGTGAAAGACATATGAAAAGCATATGAAATAAATATAGCAAGGCAAACACTCATATGCATCATATGTCAATGGAGTAAGGAATCAATATGAAATAACACTGAAACAAAATAGGCATGGCATAACATAATCATGAGAAAACATCCATTATATAATTTTTTTTTTCTATCATACTATCTAGACTTAGATACTACATTCTCTGATACTTATAATTCCAGCCAGATCATTTTGCTTAAGACTTGAAGTTTGAATTCCTTTCTTCAATCATTGATGAGAACTAATAATTCATGTTTCAATCAAATTAGTTATTTTGACTGACTGTTTTTATGTAAATGATCTAATCCCATGAGAAACTGGATTTCTGTAAATTTAATGGGATGAATTCCATCCTGATGATACTGAATCGGATCAATATTATGAATAACATATGTTTCTTTTTATTCCCTTCCACCATTCTTTATAAGTAAAAACCTACATCGGACATCAACCATCGGATCAAATCAGTGTGCATAAATCTCCCTGGAAAGCCTTGATCGGTCTCCTTCATCAATCAAGGAAATACCTGATCGGTCTTCTTGACCGATCAGGGAGTATCCTGATCGGTCTATGGGCCGATCAGGTTGGATACAGAGATGTTGTTCGATACAAAGCGATTTCAGATCGGTCTATGAACCGATCAGATTTTAGAAAAATTTCTGAAACTCTGATATGTTCTAGGTCAAACTGTATCAACAACACGATCTTAATCAAAATTTATTCCTACACACCAATTTTGATAATCCAGTTTAATCCATAGTCCCAAGTTTGTATAAGTTCATAGTTCCAAGTTTGTCTTAACCATATACCTAATTCTCAATTCTATTGATAATTCTCCAAAATTGGATTAAGTTGGATAATTTTTAGTCCCAAGTTAAGGTTTGTCTAAACCATAAAGTTCCAATTCTCAAGTATCTGTATTGAGAATAGAGTAAAAGGGAAAAAGTTTTCATGTATCTGTCTAAAATAAAATTCCATGTATCTGTCTAAAAATTTCCCATGTATCTGTGTTGTGTATGGGATTTATGATTTCCATTAGTTTAAATCCAATCACCTAAATTTGAGATGAATACCAATTCCTATAGGTAGTACATAGTTATCCATTAAGCGGGGGAAATGGTATCATAAGAAGCACATTCCAACTAGGAATGACCATGTGTTTGGAGCACCCATTATCAACAAACCATGTTAATAGATGCTCCCCCTCAACCAACACCTATACAATTCGAAAGATAGATGTTTTAGGTACCCAAACCTTGGGACCTAATGCACCTACAATGCAAGTTTTTGGCACTCATGCCTTGGTCATTTTCTTGCTAACTTTTTGAACCCTAGAAACATTTTGTGATCTAAATTGGGTTCTAGACATTAATGACACAAAACTTGGTTCCTTAGATTGGTAACCTATGTCGGCCTTGTTGTAGACCGCTCTTTGAGAGTTGAGGATCATATCCAAGGTCTTAGAGCTATTTGAAAATTTCCCAAGAAGATTCTTGAGATTTTCAATTTCACTCTTCAAGGCCTTGTTTTCATCCTCAAGGGCCTTAATATGCAAATCATCAATTTTATCATTATCATTGGAGGTTCTCAATCGTTCTACTTCTAATTTTAAGGATTTTACATTGTTCTTAGATTTCTTAAGCAAAGTAGTTAAGCATGCTATAGTTCTATAATATTTATCTAACTCGGGAGAGATTACCTCTTCATCATCCGAAGATGATGAAGCCATGGTTGAAGAGTCACTTGATTCATCACCACTTTCTTCGTTTGAATCTTCTAGTGCCATGAGAGTCATGTGACGGGTGTCCTTCTCCTCCTCCTTTTCTTTCTCTTTTCCTTCTACTTCTTTCTTCTGTCCCCTGCCATAAAAGCAATACCCTCCTCCTTTGGGCCTTTATTAGCAATCTCATGTAGCTCCATTTCACAGAAGAAATCATCTAGCTTTATAATAGGTAAGTCCTTGGATACCTTGTAGGCATCCACCATGGATGACCACAAGACATTCCAAGGAAAAGATTTGAGTGCATACCTTACAAGGTCACGATTCTCGACCTTCTCATCGATGGAGTGCAAACCATTAAGTATCTCTTTGAATTGACCATGAAGCTCACTTATCGTTTCAGAATCTTTCATGGTGAGGTTCTGGATTTGATTGAGGATGAGATCCCTCTTTGCTATCCGGGAATCTCGAGTGCCTTCATGAAGCTCAATGAGCTTGTTCCATAGATCATTGGCACTTGAAAAAGGACCAACCTTGATAAGTTGCTCCTTGGTCGTCCCACACTGCAAGGTGACCACAGCCTTAGCATCAGCCTCTCCCTTTCTGGTTTGTTCGTTGACCACCTTGATGAGTTAAGTTCCTTGCCCTCAGCATCATTTGGAGGTGTGAATCCTCCTTACTGAAAACCATATCCCAATGTCGGATTTCAGGTAGTACTCCATTCTTGACCTCCAATACTGGATGTCGGCTCCATCAAAGAATGGGGGGCTGTTGGTGCTGAAGAAAAACAAAACAGAAAGAACACAAGCAGAAAACAAACCAGACGCTAACAGACGGATTTACAAGGTTCGGGGATAACTTGCCCCTACTCCTTGGCATGCCTGTGAGGTGGGCGATCCCTTGATAATCAGCAGATCAAGCTCCGGAACTCCGACTAAAATCTTCTCCTTCTCGGTGGAGTAACCTCTCCACAGATCTCATAAATGTATCAAGTTGAGTACAGGAGACCACGAGAAGGATCGCTCACACAGAAAGCTCAAGCAAGAAGAATATACAGAGAACTATCACAACTCAACACAACAGCCAAACCCTTTGCTCTGTTGTTCCTCGTTTCGTTGTTTTCTTCTCTATTTCGCTAGCCTCTTCTTAAGCCTTCCTTTTGCGTATCAACAGGCTTCGTCAGCCACTGACCCACAACTTCGTCACTCACTGACCCACTGACCTCCTTTGAGCTCTCAGTTCACTGAAGGCCTCTTCAGCTGGAGCCTCAGGTCAGTCGCCAGCTGCCAGAAGCCATTGAAACCTGCAAACAGAGAATAAACAAACCTGCCACAGCGAAAGTCACCATTGACCCTCCTTCTTGGCTTGTATCGTCTCTGTATCATCTGCACACTCAACAGACTGATTACGAAGCAAATCAAAACATATCAGAAGGAAATTAGAAGGCAATAAGTAGTCTGGCAGTAATTCAAATTAAAGTTCTAAGCCGTTGATCAGTCACCCTGACCGATCAGACTCCATTCTGATCGATCCAGTACTGGTCTGATCGGTCACACTGACCGATTAGAGATCAGGGATCGGTTACTAGACTGATCCTAAACCCACTGAGTTCTCAGAGTTTAGAGTCAAGTCCCAGCCAGGGGCTGATTGGTCACTTGACTAATCAACAAGGAGCGGTCTAGGTCACCCTTGATCAGTCAGCTTGACCAATTAGGGCTCTCGTGATCGATCCATTGATCGATCACCAGCCTTTCTGCGATCTCACAGACTTTCTGATCTATTTCTGATCAGTCACCAGACCGATCAACCACCCTGGATCGGTCACCAGATCGATCTACTATCAAGAGAGTTCGTGCTAACTCCCTGATCGAACTCCAGACCGATCCAGCCACTCTCCGACTTATGCTCAGTCCCCCGAACCAAGACTTCATGCCCAACTTCACTCACCGGGACTTAGTCCAACCTAGCTTCACTCACTAGGACCCGACTTCACTCACCAGGATTTCCTTCACCTAGCTTCACTCACTAGGATTTCCTTCACCTAGCTTCACTTGCTAGGACCCATCTTCACTCGCCAGGATTTCCTCCACCTAGCTTCACTCACCAGGATTTCCTTCACCTAGCTTCCCTTGCTAGGACCTGGCTTCACTCACCAGGATTTCCTCCACCTAGCTTCACTCACTAGGATTTCTGGCCAGTTTCACTCACCAGGACTTAATACGAACTCACTCAACCAAACTTAAATCGGTGTCAACACCAAAACAACAATCAAGTCATACTGCATTAACAATGGTAATCGATTGGGTAATTGATTAGGTAACCCTAGGTCACTGGTATATAGGATTTTTACACAGGTTTGAAGCGGCACCTCTTCGGCATTCTTCGCACGCTCTTCCACCTTCTTCATCGTCATTTCGTGTGAGGCATTGGAGCTTAGTGCTGCTGCATTTCTAAGGATCAAAAGGTGATTCCAAGCTTGAAGAAAGGAAGAAAAACAAAAGAGAGTTCATTTGTGTAAATCTGTTATGATTTCTTTTTTATTTGTTTTTTCTTGAGTGTTTTTTCTTGTAAGCTTGTAAGAGATTTCTCTACCTGAAGAAGGAAGTCTTTCATAGGAGATGTGAGAGTGAGAGAGAGCGGATCCTTAGATTAGTCACCTCAAAAAAGTGGATACCATGTAAATCCTTAAGTGTTAGTATTGCTTGGAGTCTTCCACAGCGATAAATCATCAACAAACAAATTGGAGCTAATCACTCCTCCTCTAGCTCACCTACCAGTCCTAATAGAAGGATCAAGATAGAGATATGTGCTTTGGGTGAGAGAGTACCCAACAAACACACAAGGGATGGATCGAGACTCTAGTTTGTGACTAGAATACGATTGAAGTCATGGATAGCATAAACAACCAAAGATGCGAAGCTTTGTGTAGTTTGGTGGGGAGTGAAAGTGAGACTCATAAGGGGAGTAAAGAGAGACAGTGTAGGCGTGGGCATACGATTAATGAGATACATTGCAATGGTAAAGGCATAATTCTAGTGTGTGATCGAAAGTGCAACAAGGGTGAGGAGACAAAGGCCAGTTTCAACAGTATATCGATGTCGTAGTTCGAAAACACCATTATGTTCAGGTGTATATGGGGGAGTAGTGAGATGAGAAATTCAATAAAGAGATAAAAATTGATCTAATGCTTAATATTCTCCTCCGTTATTGAAGTAAAGAGTGACAGTGAAAAATTTAAAATAATTTTCTGCTAATGCCTCAAAGCGGAGAAAAATATCATAAACCTGAGATTTCTTCTTTAAGAGATAATGTCATGTGTAGCGTGTGAAATGATCAACAAAAATAACAAAATACTTAAAATCATCAATAGGCAACATGAATATTTGAATAATAGTCATCTATATTTTTCAAATAATTTATAACATCTAAGGCTCTTTTTGCTTCTACTGGTAAATATTACTTCAATATTGATAACTTCATATACAAATTATCTCTATCCATTTCTGATTTGCCATCATATCTCAAAGCTTCTTTGAGATTTTTATAAGAATTCATTAGATTATCATCATTAGCAAACTTCAATGTCTTTCAATTGAATGAAAAGAAGAAGAAGAATAGAGCGAAGGGAAGAAGGAAGAAAATAAAGGGAGAAGGAAAAAGGAGAAGGCGATGTCGTGAGGCGGTAGGTTGCTCCGTGAGGTGAGAAAAAAATAAAAAGACAATTTTCTCAAAAATACCCTAATTAATTTTAAATCGATTGAACTGATTTAACTCATGAACTTGGTTCGGTTATACCTTAGCCAAATTAAGTTTAAATCAATCATAGTTTGAATCAATGTAATCTTTATTCCATACCTATTCGATGGATTCAGATCGGATGCAACTCAATTTCAATTCTACATTTGCATTTTGGATACGATGATTCAATTCGTTTATTTAATTTACAATCTAATATTTAACAAAGTCTACAATAAATTGAGAATTCTAAACTTATCTAATTTTTGGGTCCTTCTAGAAAGTGGGCCTGAGGCGAGCGCCTCCTGGGCCTCACCTTAGGTATGGGCCTAACCATGAATTTCTATTTTTTCCCTCCAAAATATTCTTTTACTAATACAATTTTTTTAATGATCTTGAAGATCAGAAACAAGGTATAAGATTGGCTCAGGCACAAGATAAGCTATTTGAAGTTCATTTTAAACTATTGGATATCCTAGAAGTAGGAAGACTAATTAAGTTGATTGCTGGTTTGAAACTTAAGCATATCGAATAGGTTTTATTACAAAATTTATTTTTCTCCAAAGTGAGCCTGAAATGACATAATTTCTGGCCTAAAGCTGATATGAGATCATATCAGGTCTTCTTTGAACCTGATATGTCGATCATATCAAATCTTTTTTATCTCTATTTTATTTTATTATAATTCGTATTTAAAACTTTAACTATAACCTGATATGAACAGACTTATCTAAAGTTTTGGTTGAGGGGTTGGGGGTGACCTCATGACTATAACACAATTATCACTTTTTGGCAAGGTGAAATAGATTGATTGCACTGAGAGATAAATAAGAAAAGAAAAATATCTATAATTAAATAATAATTTATTATTTTAAAATTAAAGTGGTTCAGATGTCTCGAAAATATAACCGTAAAAAAATTATTAACTTAAAAAAAATATAAAAGAAATAAAATATATTTGGTACGTCCTTTCATATAAAATAAATTTCAGATTTTTTTTTAATTACGTATATTTAAAAAGGTCGAAGATATGAACACAAATAAATGGTCAAATCAGGTCAAATCAAACAATTAAAGCCGTTGACGAATCCTACGCAGGCCACGTTATAGCTAGCTGAAGGCTGCTACTCCAATTCCCAACGTCAAAATTATTCAAGGGCGATGGCGTTCGCCGTTCACGTCCAAATCCGTCGTCCTCTCTTTAATCAACATTTATTTATCAAATTGCGGGTAATTAAATGTGTTTAATTACTACTTTCCGCCGCTAGATTCCATTCCAAACAACAAAACGACGACGCCACACGTCAAACCATGCACCGCCTCCGCCACTGTCCGATCAAGTGAATATTAATACGGGCGGACGAGATCTGCTACCACTCTACTCTATGTTTAGGGCAGTGTGTTCACTCTGTTCCCTAATCGATCTTAAAATAAATTCATGAATTTATTTATATTTTTATTTTTTCAAAAAATGCATTTAGTAAACAGAGTTATCTGAAATTTACAGCCCGGAAACCCCATAATGAGATGTGATTCTACTGTGGAAACAACTAAGGATCGAACGTAATGAATGTTAATTGTGTGAAGGACACAAAGCTGCCTCTCTTTGTAACTCTTCTCTGATTTCATGGGATGTGATGATTTTTCATCTAGCTTATTAGATAAAGAAATTGGGAGTAAGAATTCAAGATACGTGACTCTCATAGCTTTGAACGATATTGAGAATAGTGAAGATGAGAAAAACTATGAAGATGAAGATGAAGTTAAGTCATCAAGCGAATCATTATCTAGTGATGATGAAATAACTTCTTCTAAATTATATAAACTCTATGCTACTATTGCATGCTTAACAAATGCTCTATCTAGATAAAAAGTTAGAGTTAAATAACTACAAAATAAGATAAAATTATTCGAAATTGATACTATGTCATGTGAATCATGTACACATCATGAAGTTTCTAATTCCAAAAGTGATGAACTTAAAAAGAAAAATGCATCCTTGAAATTGCAAGTAGATGATCTTAGGAGTACTTTGGAAAATTTTACCTCAAGTTCTAAATACTTGGACATGATCTTAGGAAGTCAACGAATAGTTTATAACAAGGCATGATTAGGGTATAAATCAAAGGATAAGGAAGTTAACTTTATGTCTCTGGTTAGTAGCAATCATGTTTCAAAAATTAAAACTGTTACATTACGCTTTCTGATCATCTGTGTGCTCAAGTTCTTTGCTCAAGCTCTCAACGCCATCTTCAAGCAACCAAGGGAAGGAGATTCAAGCTAAAAATTGTAATATTTCTTTTCTTCTTCTCCTTGTTGATGTTCTTTAATTGAGAGCTTTCAAGATTGCTGTAAAAGGGTTTCTTCACCTTCGGTGTTGTTTCGAGAAAGAGGTTTGATAGTGGAATCTGTGATCGCTAGTGTGGACCCTTGGATTAGTCACCTCAAGGAGGTGGAGACCAAGTAAATCAAAGCGTTAGCATTGTATTTGGGGTATTTAGCTTCTAGTTTCCACTGCGAAGAAAAAGAAACAACTTGAAGCGAGCTATTCACCCCCCCCCCCTCTAGCTCTACCGATCGTAACAAGTGGCATCAGAGTCAGATCACTCTTCATCGGACTAACCGCTGGAAGAAGCATGAGCTAGAGCCATGATCCAGATCTAACCATATAGGTTAAACCTTGAATAAAGGATGTGTGGGCTCCCGTGTCTTGATCAAGAGGACCAGACACCAGGCAGAAAAGTCCTAGTTATGGCTAGACAGTGAAGCCCTAGTAGGTCGGGTGGATTGAGGGGAAGAAAATCCTGGTAGGTTGACGATCAGACATCAAACGAAAACGGTTTTTGCTTGAAAGGTGCTTGTGGTCCTTTGTTTGAGGGGGGATTATTGGGGTTGTAAGGTTGCAACCATATTCCCACATTGAAAATACATGGAAAAGATCATAGACTTATTAGGAAAAAAGATATTTTCATTGGCATGAGGCCTTTTGGGAGAGCCCAAGAGCAAAACCATGAGGGCTTAAGCCCAAAGTGGACGATATCATACCACTGTGGAGATATCTAAATTCCTTTCGGTCCTAATAGGAATGTCTTTCCACACTTCTCTTTAACTGACCTTTAATATTTCATATAATTGTTAATATTCAAGTGTTGGTATTTCATCTACATTAGAATAGTCAACTGCATTTATCGCATCCTAAACCATTATTTGCATTTTAATATTAGTTCATGAATCAAACGCAACAACAATTGTGTCAGATGTTGAACTAGTAGAAGGCCTAATTGGTTCATACACATAGGGTTCTCCGTGACAGTATCAATTGTAGTAATTTAGCACAAACTCATTTCTACATATATGTACTCTCACAGTATCCTCATCGCGGAAGGCTCTATTTCTGCATTTCTTATGATTACATGGGCACCGTAAATCGACACCATTCATACATTCTGGATGACTCTTAGGAAAGTTCTTAAAATGTTCAAGTTCAAAAATAAAATCATTTCTGATAAATCCATTTTCTAATCGATTGTGCATCCAAACTTTGTTCATATATATTGTTGCCTAATAAGAATATAATTTGAAAGATTAATTTTTTTTATAAATTTAATGAATTAAACAGTAAAAGTTATTGGAATTCAGGTTTAATTGTTGTCTAAAGTAAATTACTAATTCTAGTGAGAACATCATGAGTTTAATTGGATCAAATTATCTGATAATATAATGTGTGCTTATTTTCTATTTCTTCTAATAATGAGTAATTCAGGTTTAGGATGATAATATCAAATAAATTAAATTAAATCAAACATTTAATATAATTTAATACTAAGTAAATATTTAAAACAAACAATCATAGTGGTGAGTAAGATAAACCTAGATAATTAGTTGTAAATACTAACTCTTACAAATGTAAACATCATAGTGCTAATAATATAAAATACTTCAATTCTAAATACTACATATTTTAATAAATAAACAACATAATTAAATCTGCTAACAAATGTTGTAAATGTAAGATGACTATAAAATAAAAACTTATACCTGAAATGAAATACACGTGTCATAGAAAAGCAACAACTAGTCTACAACATTAAAAAATAAATCAAATTAATTATAAATAATTACAAAAATAGCTTAATTATTTGAGCATGTCTAGGCAACGCTAGCCAAGGACCCTAGCGGCCAAGGCATTGTCGGGCACGACCACGACAGTGGTGGGCACGACCTTGGCGGCCAAGGATGCCCCGGCCACAGCCAAGGAGGCCCAGGTAGTGCCGGCCACGACCTTGTCCGACGGGGCCTCGGGCGATGAGGCCCAGGCCGGCCAAACCAGCGCCGCACCTGCCCCTCGCCACCCCCCCCCCCCCCCCCCCCCCCACCCACCCTAAAACAAAACCAAAAAGAAGAGGGGGACTTACCGTCGATGAGGAGAAGAAGAGAGGAATTCATTCGCGAGCAAGCGAGGGGAAAATTAGGGTTGTAAATGAACTTTTCGACGGAATCACGATTTCGTTGGTAATTACCCTCCACGTGACCAAGTGAACAGGCGGCAACACCAAATTTTTTGACCGAATAGTGATTCCGTTGGTAATTACCGACGGAATAGTGATTTCATCGATAATTACCAATGGAATAGTTATTCTGTCGGTAAATACCAACGGAATCACCATTTCGTCGATAATTACCCTCCACGCGGCCTCATTAAATTGCACAAACTCCAAATTTTTTCGACGAAAAATATTTCCGTTGGTAATTACCGATGAAATTATATTTCTATCGATAATTATCATAAGTCACGTGGCCACACAACTAATTACCGATAGAAATCAGATGACAAATTTTAGATTTTCTGACGAAATATCTATTTCGTTGATATTTACGGACGAAATTTAATTACCATCGATAATTCCGTCGAAAAAAAATAATATCTCCTGTAGAGACCCCATGCAGCTGTCATCGATCCTAGTATGAGATGCAAGTAAATAAATCATTAAAAAAATATTTTAACAAATCTTTTATTAAAAAAAAATTAAATTTTTTATAAAATATTTGTCCTCCGTTGAAAATTAATAATGCCATTTGAAAGTTGTTTTTGGTTTAAGTTATTAGATATAATCTTAATTATATAATTATCAAGTAATAACATAACTAAGATAATAAAGAATAAAATATAATTTGATGTTGTTGGGTTCAATTTAGATAATTAAATAAAATTTTATCTATTTGAAGATAATAGTGTATAACATAATATAATATTTTACCGTATTATCTTTTAGTTAATAAATATAATAATATTATATGCTTATAAATTTAAAATAAAAAAGTAAGATGATATTATATACATATTTGTACCCTCAGTCGTCGGGCGCCGGCGGTGGTCGCCGGCTATTGTTGCCGATTGTCGGTCGCGAATAACGGTCGGTCGATGGCGGTGGTCATCGGCCGTTGTTGCCAGTCGTCGCCCGCGAATAATGGTCGCCGGCGGTTAGTCATCGGCCTTCGACAGTCGCCCGCCGGCCGCCGGTCGCCTATCGTCGGCCGCCGGCCGCCGGTCGCCTGCCGTCGGCCGTCGGTTGCCGATCGCCTGCCATCGGCCGTCGGCCGCTGTTCGCCGGCCGCCGGTTGCCTGCCGGCGGCTGCCGACGATGGTCGCTCGCCGTCGTTGTCGGTGGTCGGCCGCGAATAATGTCTCTTTTGCTAAGGTAAATATTGGAGGATAATTTTGGAAAGATAAGTTTCATAATCTCAGAATCATGAAAAGTTTTAGTGGGCGTTTGGTATGTTCCATTTTCCATTTTTATTTTTCAAAAAAATCATATTTTCTCGTTTTATGAAAAATAACTTTATTTCATTTTCTAGTTTTCCAGAAAACGCTATGTTTTCTTCTAGAAAATAAAGTTGAAAAATACAAACCAAACATATTTTCCAGAAAATCACATTTTCTATAGAAAATGAAAATAAAAAATAAGCTGGAAAATACAAACCAAACGCCTCCTTACTTTCCTAAGGTTTTCCGATTCCGGATTACATGCCCCTTTTATTGACGTGTCGGGCATCGATTATTACTTAGGAATCGTTGATTATCTAAATTAAACAAAATTTTTGTTGATAATTTAGGATGGATAACTAAGATTATCAAGGATAACCCCAACCAAACACACCTTATTAAAATTTTAGGTCTTCTATCTTTTGAGCGTGAGTATTTTTAATTATATCATTTTAATATTTTAATCAAAAGCATTTCAACTTTGGAAAAACGACTTAATTTGCAATTTTTTCCCAAGTTCTTTTCTAGGTCTGCAAAAAGCCAAAAATCACCTTCCAAAATTAAAATAATATATATCTAAATATTAAAATTGTTTCTATTTCATTATTTCATTACATTAATCATATTATTATTTTAATATAAATTTTTTATTGTAATATTTATATCTATTTTCGCCCCCATCAGATAATCAACATTAATTATATATATATAACTTTACGATAATTTATTATGATTCAGAAGTTATTTTAGAAAAAAAAAACCTTGTTAATTTCCCGTCGGATCCTCATCTTCTCCTGAAAACAAATAGTTTGAACTTGAGAAATAGTATGCCATTCTAGAATTGCAGAATACCTGAGAGTACTGAGACAATAAAGAAACAATTAAACAAGAACAAAGAAAATCTTTTATTGCTTGAATCTTTGAAAAGAGGATACATGAGCAGCTCTGTATGCCAAGAATCTCTCTGGATCTTACATATAGATATATATCTAGTAGAGCCATCGTATACAAATCCATAGGCATATTAAACAATAACACATGTAATCTATTAATTAATCAGCTAGATCTCTCCAGGAGATTCTCCCAATACAAAGCCTTTTCTCTTCTTGTCTTCAGGACTTCGTTATTTGACCTATACATCAACCAACCTCGAGCACAAAACGAAGAAAAGCAGAAAGAAAGAAAAACAAAACAAAACAAGCAAAAACATCTCGAGCTTGGAAGAGCATCAAACTGCGCACACTTCGAGAAAGAAATTAAGTACCAGAGCTAGCTAGCTTTACCTGTTGTGGAGTGGGTCCGGACAGCTCGGCACCCGCCGCTTGCTCACTTCCAAACCGTCGCCCTCCGCCGCAGGCGGAGGACGGGGGAAGTAGGCGAGCGGCCTCCCCTCCTAGAGGCGGCCGCCGTTCTCCGCCGTAATCCTGAATTGCCTCCGCCTCACCGTTGAAGCAGAACGCGAACCAAACGCTCATAATTAGCACCGCCAGCGCCGCCCACCTTCCGGCCATCGGCACCGCGCGCGTCACTCCGCCATGGTCGCTCCCTCCGCTGCCCGACGGACTATGGATCGACCAGGACGGTGGTCTGACTCAGAGTAAACTCGATCGCTGCCTTATGAGGGCGTATGTTTGAGCTATGGCCACAATACGCGCACTAATTCCATGAATGCCACTGGTACGACGTCGCCGTCCACGGCGGGGCGCTGTCGTCTGAGTAACGCACGCGGTGTACAGTATGAACTTAAGAAGAGTACGTATGTTTGTTGTTAGACAGTTCGCCGCTAATTAAACCGATTAAATAAGCAACTGGCCATGTGTTACGATGACTAGCCATTGCCAGACTAATGGAGTTCTGTTTGTCTCTTTGCGATCGATCTGTCACTCACTTTGGGGTTAAACTCCGGGTGAGTCTGCAAACAAAATCGCCATTGCCAGATTAATGGAGTAAGCAATCCGAAACAAAAATCTGGCTTGAAAAGTTGAATCAGCCTTCAGGAACGTGCAGGGTTAATAATTTGTCTAGCTTTCTGCAGTCCCAACATGGTCAGAATGTGATAGAAGAGGCCAACACAAGAGGCGGAAGAATCGCTTTGGCGAGAGCTCGAAAAAGGGGCAGGCAGGCGACGCAGAGTTTCGCCTTGGCTTTTGTTCTCCCTTTGGCTCCTTCTGCTCGTCGTCCCTTTCGTCTCTCCTCGCCTTTGTCTCAGGCATTAACTATGCATGCACGCACAATTAATTCGTCAGCACCGTCACCGAGAGGCTGACTCCTTTTGTCACTTTGACTTTGGCTCGATCGGCTCCATCTCTCTATTTTATTGACACTATTAGCCATTAATCAGGGAAGTAATGCAATGAACTTGTGCATAAATAATTCACCTGTTTCCAGCTCGGCCAATGAATGAGCCAATTACTTCCGCAATCTACTCCTCGACCAGTTTCCATGGTTCTGTCCCGTCGTAATGAATTACGAAACACAATTTAACTGATCAGTTTATGTCTTATGCCTAAACTGACTGAGACTTTGATTTGAGTGCCTGAAGGATGCAATGGACATTAACCGGCTGCACGTGGAAGCTCGAAGTAGAAAGGTGGCCCTCACTGGCTGGATCAGATGCAGACGCTTGACGTTTGAATCAAAGGTCATGGGTTCAAGGTCGACGGTATGCGCAGGGATAAAATCTTGGCTGCTGTTTACAAAAAATCCCTCGAACCCAAGCGTCTTGCCATCCCAGCATTCACCGTGATTTATCCTCTCTGGACACTCATGGGCAGAGACCAGGGGCCGTCGGGTGACGATTTCACCTTTTGAATCGATAGAAAGTACTACATAAGCTACGATGACTATATATCGACCACAATTTAACTGAGATTAAACAGAGGATTAGTACTGCCCCCGTGAGGGCGATGCATGCCTCATGCCTGCCTAGGACTGTAATCGAACCGAGTCGAGTCGAATACTGAGGTTGAGTTTGGCTCGTTATTATCGAGCCGAGCTCGAGCTAATTTATCAATATATGATGACTCGCGAGCATATTCGAGCCTATCGAGCCTAATCGAGTCCTAAACGAACTTACCAATATAAATTATTAATTAAATTATTCTCAATTATTAAAAATAAATTATGCATTCTAAAAAATATAAAATATTTACTAAATTTATGATTTTTTTTATAAATGAGTTTTATTTGATATTTTATATTTATTAAATGTAAAAGTGTCAAATTATATATTTAATGTTAAATATTAATTTATATTTTACGAACTAGTTCACGAGTTTTAACGAACCTGTTCACAGCTAACGACGAATACTGCTGAGTTTGAATTGGCTCTTATATTAACGACTTTATTAAACGAGCTCGATCGAGCTTCTATCGAATCGAGACCCGAATAACTCACGAGCGGCTTGACTCGTTTACACCCTATGCCTGCCTGCCTGCCTGCCTGACTGCCTGCCTGTATGCAACTAACTACGTTTGGTATCTGCACATCGATAAACTCGGCGCGTGATAATTCAGGAAACAAAAGGTGTCCTATAAGGCAGAAATGAACTATTAGAATCGGTGGATATGTACGTTGTTACTGTAGAATAGTGTAGATTAAGGTTTTTTGGCATGTTACAGTCTCTGCCTTCAATAATGATGCCTTTCAGTAACTTTTCATTGATCTCCTGGTCTCTGAGGGTGGCCGCGCGCTTCACCGCTTGTAATGGATGGGATGCGCAAGTTGCTGCACCGCCAGGATTTATGAGCTAAGGTCGTCATCGGAGGTAGGTAAGGGATATATAGAAAATAAATACTATAAATTATCGGACGGCCTAGATAAATTTTTAAAATATTCAAATCAATCTTGTCTTTATATTTGTCTTTGTTAGGGTGATTATTATATTCTAGCAATTGATTTGAGATATTATTCCGGTAAATCCTCTACTACACCAATGGATAAAAATCCGTTTTGTATTTAAAAAATCAACAATATAATAGATTAAATTGATATTTGAGGATATAGATATAATAAAAAAAAGAAAATGATATGCTCAGTAAAAATCTTAAAGAAAAGAGTGAATGACGCGATATTTTGCATGCAGCGATCTCCGACGGATTCACCGTACCCCCTAGGGTATAGTTTGATTCGGGGCGGCGGCCGGAGGCTGCCGATGGTGTTCGAGCGATAATCAGACTTATGCATGCAAAGTGCCACGTTATTCACTGAGCGTTTCATTGAGTTTTTTCACTGAGTATATCATAGCTCTAAAAAAACTAGATAAATACATAAAATTTAATTTCATATTATTTCGTGCTCTCTAGATCCATAGCTGGTATCGACCAAAATTGACTGATGGATTTAGTGTCACGCCCCCAGAGGTACATGCTTACTCGAAAATCGGACAACATCTCTCCTATACGGCGGAACAGTTAGGACAAATATACATAACTCTCACAACAATATAGCTCAGTGTCACACGGGTGACATCTTAATAACAAAATAAACTCATAACTACGTAGTTTATATTGATATAAAAGATAGACATAACATAGCTCACCGTTTATATTGTTAAGAAATATAAAAAATAGCAAAGAGTCCATATATTAAAGAAAACTCCAATGTAAATCAAAAACGAATATACCAAACCAATAAGGTATAAATAAAAGTCTACTTAGACGATACCAGATAAATAAAAATAAATAGTATACTAGGAATTAAATGCGGAAATAAACCAGACACTAAATCAAACTCCAAACCAAATCGACATGGTGGGACTGACAACTAGATCCACTCCTGACTCCAAGTAATGCATGTACTTATCACTACAAAAAAATAAGTATTCTGCAACGAATTTTTGCGACAAAAAATTTTCGTCGCCGATTAGCGACAAATTTTGCGACAAAAACGATATTCGTTGCTAATATCCGACACATTTTGCGACAAAAACTTTTATGTCACTAATTCGCGACAAAAAATTTTCGTCGCAAAATTTGCAATAAAATTTTTTTCGTTACAAAATTTGCGACGACTTTGAAATTTGCGCAAATTGTGCAACGAAAAAATTTTTGTTGCACTTTTGCGATAAAAATAAGTATTCGAAGCAAAATTTGCAACAAAATTTTTTTTGATTGCAAAATCGTTACAAAATTTGCGACAAATTTGAAATTTGTCACAAATTTGCAACAAATATTTAATTCATCATAAAAATATAATTCAATACTACAGTAGATTTTGCGACGAATTCAAATTTGTCCCAAAAAATTTGCGACGAATTGTAAAATTCATCCCTAATCTGTGACGAATTTGGAAATTCATCGCAGATATATTTTGGGACAAATTCTGAAATTCGTCGCAAAATTTTAATTTTTTTAAAAAACTCTAAATACCTTCAAAAAATCATAAATAAACGTACAAAGCTCTGAATTTCATGAAATAAGTTTCTATGTGCTTGTAACGATTTCATCATGAAACAAATGAAGTCAAACTTAAATTTCATGGGATAAATTTATATAAAAAATTTTAAAACCACAAAATTATATTTTCCAAGTAAATAATGTTTAAAAAATTATAAATAAAAATATATTATGTAAAATTTAAGTTTGTGGACATTTATATCATGAGGATATCGATACGAGCACGTAAAAACTTGTTTCATAAAATTCCGAGTTTTGTAGGTCCATATATGAAATTTTTTAATGGTCTTTAGGTTTATTTTAAAAAAAGTATTTGCGACGACTTTAGAAATTCGTCACAAAATTTTCGACGAATTTGGAAATTCGTAGCAAATTTGCAACGAATTTGGAAATTCGTCGCAAATAATAGATTTTTTAAATAAAATTTGAAATACATTCAAAATGTCCCAGATGGAGCTACAGAACTATGAATGACATGACACAAGTTTCAACAAGTTCGTATCGACGTCCTCATGACATAAATGACCTTAAACACAAATTTCAACAAAAATTCTAGACATCAATGAAGGATTAACATAAATTGCTTATAACAGTTTCAGACTTAGAAAATTTTAACTAAGTCATTGACTAATCTAAATAATTAACTATGAAAAAATATATTAGGAGAAATTCATATTTGTGGTCGTTTAGCTCATCACAAGATTAATACGAACATATAGAAACTTGTTTCATTAAATTTTGAGTTCTCTAGGTCCATCTACGATAATTAAACGGTATTTATTTTATTATTTAAAAAATTAATTTTGCGATGAATTTCAAAATTCGTCCCTAATCTACGATGAATTTTGAAATTCGTCGCAGAATTTGGGGCGAATTCTGAAATTCGACGTAAAATTTTAATTTTTTTAAAAAACCATAAATTCCTTCAAAAAATTATAAATAAATGTATGGAGCTTCGAATTTCATGAAATAAGTTTCTACGTGCTAATTTCATCATGAAATAAATGATGTCAAACTTAGATTTCACTAGATAAATTTATATAAAAAAAATTTTAAAGCCACAAAATTATATTTTCCAAGTAAATAATGTTTAGAAAATTATAAATAAAAATATATTATGTAAAATTTAAGTTTGAGATCATTTATATCATGAGAATATAGATACGAGCACGTAGAAACTCATTTAATTAAATTTCGAGCTTCGTGCATTTATTTATGATTTTTTAAATGTATTTAGGTTTTTTTAAAAAAAAATTAATTTTGCGACGGATTCAAAATTCATCCCTAATCTGCAATGAATTTCGTAAATACTTTCAAAAAATCATAAATAAACGTACGAAACTCCGAACTTCATGAAATAAGTTTCTACGTGCTCATAGTGATTTCATCATGAAATAAATGACGTCAAACTTAAATTTCACAGGATAGATTTATATAAAAAAAATTTAAAGCCACAAAATTATATTTTCCAAGTAAATAATGTTTAAAAAACTACAAATATAAATATATTAAGGAAAATTTAAGTTTGTGTTCATTTATATAATGAGGATATCGATACGAGCACGTAGAAACTCATTTTATCAAATTCTGAACTTCGTACATTTATTTATGATTTTTTGAATGTATTTAGGGTTTGTTTAAAAAAAATTATTTTGCGATGAATTTGGAAATTTGTTGCAGAATTTGGGTCGAATTCTGAAATTCGTCGCAAAATTTTATTTTTTAAAAAAAACTCTAAATAACTTCAAAAAATTATAAATAAACGTACGGAGCACCAAATTTCATGAAATAAGTTTATACATGCTTGTAGCGATTTTATCATGAAATAAATGATTTCAAACTTAAATTTTACTCGATAAATTTATATAAAAAAAATTTTAAAGCTACAAAATTATATTTTCCAAGAAAATAATGTTTAAGAAATTAAAAATAATAATATATTATGCAAAATTTAAGTTTGAGGTCATTTATATCTTGAGGATATCGATACGAGCACGTAGAAACTCATTTCGTCAAATTTCAAATTTTGTAGGTCCATATATGAAATTTTTTAATGGTCTTTAGGTTTATTTAAAAAAAATATTTGCTACGAATTTGGAAATTCGTCGCAAATAATAGATTTTTTTAAAAAAATCAAAATACATTCGAAATGTCCAAGATAAAGCTACAAAACTTGGAATGACATGACCCAAGTTTCTACGAGTTCGTATCGACGTCCTCGTGATATAAATGACCATAACACAAATTTCAACAAAAATTCTAGAGATCAATGAAGAATTAGCATAAATTACTTATAACTGTTTCAGACTTAGAAAATTTTAACTAAGTCATTCGCTGATCTAAATAATTAACTCTGAAAAAATGTATTAGGAGAAATTCATCTTTATAGTTGTTTAGATCATCACAAGATTAATACGAACATATAGAAACTTGTTTCATTAAATTCTGAGTTCTCTAAGTCCATCTACGACATTTAAATGGTATTTATTTTGATTATTTAAAAAATTAATTTTTATGGATCAAGTCCATCTACGACATCACAAAATTCGTCCCTAATGTGCGACGAATTTGGAAATTGTTATGGATCAAATTTATTTTAACTTTATCTTATTTTTTATTTTACATCACATCTTCACACGGGTGGTGGTGGTAGACGTAGTTCTCAGGATGTGTCGAGACCTAGTAACACACCTCTGACCCCTCTCGATCAAGCAGGACCATCACATTCGCCTTCCCCAGTACCATCACCGCACCCGTCCGTACGAGAGGTCCCTCCTCTCAGATACTCATTTACAGAGGAGCAACATTTGTATGATTTTTTTATTATTTGTATTTTAATTAGTATTTTAGAACACTTATTTGATTGTGTAATATATATATATATATATATATATTAATATTCTTTATTTTCTTTTAATAGGATTGAGGAGATTATGAGTTTCACTGTCCGAAAATATATGTATAAACATTTGCTTTCACTTTGTAACAGATGAGTATCCTTACTTTTTATATAACTCTCAATTTATTCATTAAGTTTTTCTTTTATGATTACATGGCATCAATTTTTATTATTATATTTAGTTATATCCTGTTGAAGTAACAAAGTAAAATAATGAGGTATCTTTCTTATTACTTGTTAATGTTTACTGAAATTGCATAAATTGTTAATGTTCACTAAGATTACTTAAATTTTTGTTAATAAGATAAATATTTCTTTTAAGAACAAATTTTCACTGCTTATCTTATTTTCTATGAACCATTATGTTTTTTTAGTCTTACATCTTATTGTTCAGTTCCAATAACAGAGATAGTTCTCATTTTCTAGGCTTGTAGTAAGTTCTCATTTTTTTAGATTTTTTTGATATATATACTTGTTTGTATAGTTGGGTTTTATACTGCCTGCATTAATATTGAAGTTTGAGTTTCCTTTATGGTCCTTATCATTGAGATCCTCAATAATAGTATTGCATAAGGGCATGGAAGTTTTATGCTATCTACATTATTGCCTGCATTATTTCTTTTCATTGTATTGCATAATAGCATCATACATTTAGATTGTTGTTTCATTTCATGAATATCTTAGGGGGCGTTTGGTTTGTGTCGTTTTCCATTTTCATTTTTCCGAAAACCGCATTTTCTAGTTTTCTGGAAAATGACTTTTTTTCATTCTCCAGTTTTTCAGAAAACGCTATGTTTTTTTCTGGAAAACAAAGCTGGAAAATGCAAACCAAACATATTTTCCAGAAAACCGCATTTTCTACGGAAAATGAAAATGGAAAACAGATTAGAAAATGCAAACCAAACGCCCTCTTACTTTTTCTCTTCAATGTTATCAGGTATTATAAAGATTATTTTGAAGGATTGGGTCAAACCATCTCCTCCCCTTTCCCCATGACACCCAGAAGCTTGCTGAGATTTATGTAATAGGAAATGCTCCTTGTTGTTATCTTGTAATTATGACGGTCATTATCTTTTGGGTCGATATCGACTTCTTTCATGTAAACTATTATATTTACTGTTTATGATTTTTTTACCATGTAAAGTATTATATTTATTGTTTTTGATTCTTTTTAAGCAAACTATAACTTTGTTTTGATCATTGTCTTCTAGATTTTCTTTTCTTTTAATCATGCTATTGACGAATAATCAATTAGAGCGTATTGTAGTTGAAAATTTGAGAAAAAAGAACAGGTATCGATTTTGACTTTAATAATTTGAGATTTATTTTATTAAAATATTATTTTTAAATATAATTTTTAAAAAAAATTATCTATTTTGGGATGAATTCTACGACGAATATATTTTCATCGCAAAATTATCGATATTACTGTTTATCAAAAATTTGCGATGAACTTTGAATTTGTTGCTAAGTTGTCGCAATTTTTGTGACGAACTTATAAATTCGTCACAAAAAATCAGCGATAAAAAAAATTGTTGCATATTTTGCAACAAATTATTATCTGCGACGAATTATATATTTTTGTTGTAAAATCTGCAACAAATTCAAAAATTCATCGCAGAATCTGCGACAAATTCTAAAATTCGACGCAAAATCTATGACAAATTTAGTTATTTGTCGCTGATTTTTTGCGATGAATTCTAAAATTCGTCGCAGATTTTGCGACAAATTATAAAATTTGTCGCAGAATTTGCGACGAATTTTCAAATTTGTCAGAGATTTTTTGTGACGAATAAAAAATATATCGCAGTTTTTGCAACAAATTTATGTTTTCGTCCAAAAAAAAATCTGTGACAAATTTTGTTATTTGTCAAAAATTTTGCGACAATTTTTTTATTCGTCAGAAATAATCTGCAACAATTTTTAAAATTTGTCACAAAATCTGCGACAAAAAATTTGCGACGAACTTGAAAATTTGTCGCAGATTCTGCGATGATATTTTCAATTTATCGCAGATTCTGCAAGAAAATTTATATTCGTCGAAAAAATTCCGACAAATTTTATTAAAATTTGCAATAAAGTTTGCGACGAAAATTTAATTTGTCACAAATTTTGCGACCAAAATTTAATTTGTCGTAAATTTTGCGGCAAAAAATAAATTTGTCACAAAATTTACGACGAAAAATAAATTTGTCGCAAAATTTACGACAAAATCAATTTTTTTGTCCCAAAATTCTACGACTATTCAGGGTCAAACTATAAGTATCCAGTGGAGATATACAAGAAAAGATAAGTAGTAAAAGTCTACTATTATCACAACAAATCATGCATATAAACTGTGACAATATCTAAAATAAATAAGTCGAAGGTACCTACCTACAATGTAGAAGTCCGAAAGCGACGAGAACCCCCCACCCATCCAAAATAATATCTATAACAAAATTACCAAATCATAGCCCTGCATCATAGATCACAATCATTTAGCTACTTACATAATTAGTAACTAGCTAAACTAATTAATTAAATTGTATTAAGATTAATCCTAATTACCCCCGAAGTATAGGTTTTAGGCCCACTTAAGGTTCAACCTAATCCTAAAACAATCTAACCCAACTCACTCACCCAAATAGTTTAGCTCTCGGCAAAGCTAAACATCTCCTGTAAACCTATCATGCTCACCCAAGTCATGATTACGCATGGGACTCATGAAATTAAACTATGCTAAGGATTTAATCACCAAACCTCCAAGAACAAACTCACAGCAGCCCCAAGGCTCATGACACAAAAGTTCCAAGAACAGGACCAATCCAATCACAAACACATGATCAACAACTCAACGCCACTGAATGGAATTAGACTACACCCAATTCATGTTACCACATAACTTCAAAATTACATCTCAACTTCATGCTAACAACCCTAATTCAGTCCCATATCAACCAGCATACTTACACACCTAACAATCCATTCTAAGCTCACGGTAGAACACAAAATCATAAGATCCAAGTAATCTACCAGTACACCATCATAAAGCAACCACCAACTCAATGAAACAGAACATTCTCAGATCCGAAACTACTCTAAAATAGAAAGAGCATCCAAAATAGAACAACTACACCTTAGCCAACCTCAACTATAACAAAGGCTAATCCAAGAAAATACAAACCTAAAATCGAAACTTAGATCCAATTCCACAGTTTTTCTGAGCACACGAACAGAACCACCTCCAAACAGATCCATAGCAGAGAATTCCAAGCAAAACAGAACTGATAATAGGATCAAAATCCAACACCCTTTCAAGCATAATCCGATACAAAGGAATCAAGACAAAAATGAGATTAGAAGCTACTCTATCTCACCAATATGTAGCCCATGACACAAAGTTTCAAATCCAAGATTAAAACCAGAAACCAATACCACAGTTAGAAATCCAACAAGATCTGAAAGCTCACAATGAGAAACAATAACCCAAACCAAAACCAAAACTCAAGATCGTAGATGAAAACCAAGATAACCAAAACATAATCAACCTAATTTCTCCTCCTATAGTCCCCTATCAAACCACATACAAGATCTATATAGCTACTCCAAGAATAAAATAGAACAACCAGATGTAAATTGATTACATCGTTACCCCTTCACGCACACGTGCGAGGATCGTCCCCTCCCTGTTCCATGTTGCCACGAACATAACGGAAGAATGAACCACCAAGATCTGAGCTCCCCCCATTGTTCAAGCCCTAAATTGCAAATTCGGCTCGAGATCAGCCGCGATTTGAGAGAAAACCAACCCAAGACAGCACCTGAGATCGGCCTGAATCGAAATTGTCAAGGAAGGGAAGAGATCGAAGGCTTTAGGCGGAAAAATTAGAGAAGAAGGGATTTAAGCTAGGTTCAATTTGCACTTTACCCCTCGAAACTTGGAAAATCAAACCCCTATGCGTAATAATAAGGTTTTTAGCAATTTAACCCTCCTAGGTTTTGGCTCCTTTGCAAACTAGCTCTTGCCTTTAGGTTTTATGTCTTTAGCCCCTATGATCTCCAAGATTCCGATCCAAATCCTCAAGAATAGGGTTTTTCTTTCACTCCATCCCTTACAAGTTTCAGATTTAATCTAATTAAACCCCTAAACTTCACTCGTAAGCCTAGAAACTCTAAAATCATTCAGAAAATTTTCTGAAAAATTTTCTAGACCGGGTTTTGAGTCGTTGTATTTAACAATTATACTTAGCTATTTGACATTTAATAAAGTAGCTAAAATTGTGTTTGATACAAGACTTTGACTTAGTATGGATGTTGGAAGCGATGTTCTCTTTAGACACGGACTTCATTAATGGCGGGTACTTCTCCTTTAATTCTGTAGTCCCTTTATCTTAAATGCATGATTATTTCATTATCGGAGTAGGTTTGTTTATCTTAAATCTATTTTGCTTGTAATTCCTTTTTGATTCTTTCCGTACTTGATCATTGAGTTAAATCAATATTTTTATATATACAGTCTCAACTCTTATCTTTTGATCAAAAGAGTATCGCTTGTACGCAAGTAATTTAGAACTATCATGTGACCTATTTAGGGTGTGGTTAACATTAGATATACACTACCCAGTAGATTAGTTGTATATTTATTTGTTATAGTTTTGATTGGATACATGTGTATCGTATTAATTGTATGGTGGTTGACTTAGTTGAGGTTGTGCATACTAGTATCATGCACTATATTGCATTATTTGCATATTGATGACCACTGACTCACTTGTGTTTGAGACAGGTTGTCGGTCATATTTTCTATTGTGTCACGGTCAGTTAAAGTTATGTGCAGACAGTTGATACCCCCAGGTACTGGGGTTCTCATAGATACTTTTGGGGTTTTATAGCCACAGGTGTTGGGCTTTTCTATATAGCTACAAGTGTTGGGCGCTTGTATCTTGTTCACCCGGCTATTCAGTGTAGCGGTAGTTAGAGTGTGTACAAATCAGGTCATTACATCATGTGCATATGATGCATCATGAATTTTGCTTGTGATTACTGCATTTGTTTGAGCTTTGATTTGTTGCATTTGATTGACATATATATATATATTATGATTTGCATTAGTTGTATGATCTAGATTTGCTCATTAGGATGAGCAGCTTACTGTTATATTGTGGGAATTTTTTTATCTTACCCTGGTCTATTATATTAATTTCATGTATGTTTATTCATATAGTTGCGTTTGATTTATGATATATATTTCGGAGACTGTATACTATTGTATCTTTCACTTTGGATATATCCTATTTATTACCATGCATTTATCTATCCTTATACATGCAGAGTTCGAGCCCGGGCTCACCATCCCTTTCCTTTAATTTTATTTCAGGTAGTTGATAGTTGCGACTCGTGCCACTAGGAGAAGATCCATTTACCAGTCCCATAGCATTTTGACTTTTCTTTTCAGTTGTTACGTATTTCCTTTGTGAACTTGTCTTTTTTTGTTCTTTAGTGTAATTGTATTGGTTTCTGTGGGCTTTCGGTCTGTCATACTATATCGTTGACTTTGATATGGATGACTTGAGGTTTTCTTTCTACGTATCTTGCTACGTCATCTCAAGAAGTCGAGGTGAGTTTTTTTTTATGAAGTTTATATAGAGTGTGCTTATAATGAATTACGTGGTTATGATAGTCTATTATATTATCTATGTTATTGCCAGCGGTGTTGGTTGTGCCTTATATATGTGGTTGAGATTGTTGGAGCAATCTAAGTGCCTTAGGTTTTGATGTTTGAGCAAAAGCTTATGCTAGGTTTGTTATTGTATTTAATATGCATTGTGAGTATGCATGATACAGGTACAAAGGAGGAAAGTCCAAGTGAGATCATGGCAAATGAGGAAGACCCGACAATAAGAATCGAGGCCGAAGAAAGCTCTAGAAGGCAAGACGTGAAGGATGAAGAGGCATCCGAGGAAGACCCGACCCAAACTTCCCGAACCGGACTTTCCGACCCGGACTTCCTGAACCGGAAAGGAAGAGTTGCTGAGGCATGCATAATATAGTTTCCTTGGAACAGATTTGTCCTCCTCCGACTGTGCTTCGAGGTTCCAATGGACGTCGGTTTCTCAGGATACAACAGCGGGACAACGAACACAACGAAGCACTGGTTGCTCATGGTGAACTTAAGAAGTACCCGATTGCAACCAGCGGTAATCGACCGAACGAGGAACACACGGAGACTTGGGAACGAGGTGGAAGACAATTGTTGCTCTTACTCTTTTGCTCTCGGTCACAGCCTCTGTATATAGGACATAGATCTATGCAGTAATTAATGACCGAATTAACATCATTTACTACTAATTAACCATCCAGATCCAAACGTCTGGAGGTTACTGATTTTGTATTAATCAACAGTAAAATATTAGTTTGTTCGCTTGGATAACTTTTATCCCGACCAGTCCGACATTCGACGCGAGTAGGTCATGCACACACACGAATCAACTTAGTTCGGTACAAATCCGGTCCCTAGATTTGCACCCCTCCTGCGTACTCACACGTAAGAGAAAGTCTCTCCCCATGCATTTATTCACAACTAACATACTTGTGAAATAATTTAAACCAACCAATATATTTTAAAATTTTCAATATGAAAAATCTAATTTCATAATAAAGTCTCTTTCCTCTCGACCTCTTCTTTCATTCACTTATATCTAACAGAATTTAATGTGGCATGAGCATCGACACTGTTCAAAGATCGACTAAGGAATTTAATGTGGCATGTAGGGATGACAATTTCACCCGAATCTAACGGAGAATCCGACATCCGACCCGAATGGAGGAGGATATGGAGGGACTACCAATACCCGATATCCGACCTGAATACCCGATTAAATAAAAAATACATATATACATTAAAGATTTTTTTTCCAAAACCTATTAATAATTTGTATTAATGTTAGAAATAGATTATATATATGTTTAATCTATTTTTAAAATTATAGATATATATTTTTTTAACTTTAATGTTAATTATAATGTATGTTTGTTCAATGATATAGTTGGATAGAAAGAAAAAAATTATTAGTATACAAGATATCCGATCTTTTAATGGATATGAGTATACTCGATGGATATCCGATACCCGATGGGTATAGATACGGAGGATATAGAATCCGATTCGAACTCGACCCATTGCCATCCCTACTAGCATGAGACATTGTTCAATGGATTCTACCAGCGGAATTTGTAGAACGGAGGCAGGAGCAAGCAGTGTTTAGACGGTTCAGTACCGTAGCTCCTAATTAAATACATTTTAATAAATTAATATTTTATGGCAGTACAGTTGGTTTTTTCATGGAGGAAAATTATTTTGACCCGATCTTTGTATGAGAAAGAATAATTTCGATATTATTAAAATAAAAGATGTTAATATTTATTTATTAGATATTAATAGATAAATTATGAAAAATATTTTATTTTAACACATTAATTTTTTATAAAAAAATTCAAATACCCAATAAAATATTTTATATTCATTAAAAATTTATCTCAATATTTATTGAAATAATTATTCATACATATCTGAAGCATGTTAATCCGCGTGGGCAATGATTTAGATGCTACGATCACTAGTGTGGTGGAATTTTATTTACATATTTATTATTATTATTTTGGGTTGTTCCTAAATTTATCTTAGATTTTACAATTTTTAGTAAATTTATCAGGATTTTTTAAAACTCATCACCTACATAACCTTTTATCTACATTTAATCTATCATGGCGGCACATTTAATCTATCAGACTAGAAAAACAGAGAATTACTTTTACCACATATTTAATTAACGAGATTTTTCCAACCAACCTCGGACGCGATTAGCCCGGCCACACGGAAGTTTCCCACCGGCCGCCAGGGTAAATCGGGAAGCGCTCGCAGTGGGCGGTCTAGAAGCCCAGCGTCCCAGGATTCGCGCCCTATTTGGAGAAAAAAATCCTGCAAATACGCCGTAGCTGAGGATCGAATCGCGGATATTTAAAATAACGATTAGTCGCTATACCGCTGCACCATAGCCCCAATGACACTTTTACCACATATGTACTTTATATAGTTCATTCTATCAATTTATAATCGGCCATTAAATAGTATCGTAGTAAAAAAGACAAAACACTTACTCTTAGCCAGGGGCGTAGCCACCTTCATGAGAGGGGTACGATCGCCACCTCTCAAATTTTATTAAAAAAATAATATCTATATATATATTAGTATTTTAATTATTCGATTTATCATCATTAATTATAAAAAATTAAAATTGATCACACATTTAGAAAGTTCATAACCAAAGCTATCTATTGGTATCACTTTTATAAAAAAAATATCACAATTTAAAATTTTAAAAATAAATAAATAATAATAAACAGAGGAGCTAAATTGGAACACAAGTATACTAAATTAAAATTGAATTAGGTTTGAACTAAATTCAGGTACAGAGATAAGGATTATATTGGTTCAAATCAAGATTGATTTGGAGTTGATTTGGTCAAGTTATAACTGAAGCAAGTTTAATGTTTAAACGGGTCAATCGATTTTTCGACTTTAAGTAAAAAAAACTTTGGGGATCGACGAATCATTGTTTCAACTCGAACTCGGAGTTATGGTCGAAATTTCGAGTTTAAATTTTTTTCGACCTCTTAAATTTGCAATTTAGACTTTTGAAGAATAAAATTTGATCTATATTCTTATTTAAGATTATTAAAAATTACCCATCGAAAATCTTGGCTATGTTATTGTCATCAATGTCCTCACCAATCCGCCCCAGGACTATTAAATAGTATCGTGGTCAGTGCTAAGTAACACTGAGCTCAAGCTCAGTGTTACCTAGTAATTTTTAAATTAATATATTGAATGATCCCGGCCTAGCTCATGGGGGGTCGGTCGGCCAGCCTGGCGCCGCATCTCGAGGTAACTGAGACCAAGCCCTGCGAAGTACAGACGAATCGAGGGGCCCATGAACCACGACGACAGAAGGTGGCCCAGGATCCCTGAGCGCTCGACCGCCCGGCCTCGGGATGGGTCGGGCGGGTAAACGCCGAGCGTCTCTTGACTCGGTCAACGGGGCCGTCTACCCTACCCAGGGCTAGGTCAGGCAGGCCAGTCCTTCACGTCCCGTAGTTCGGACAGATCCCTGAGCCCCCGACCGCCCGGCCTCGGGACGGGTCAGGCGGGTAGACGCGAGCGTCTCTTGAGTCGGTCAACGGGGTCGGCTACTCGACCCAGGGCTAGGTCAAGCAGGCTAGTCCTCCACGTCCCGTAGGTCAGACACTCAACCAGGAGAACTAAAGAGGGCAAGGCAGTTACAGCTCAGCGACCCCCCGGCTCATGGCGTACCGTTGCGTCATTTGGCGATATTACATCGGACCCGGCCGATATCACTCAGGCCCGTCGATCGGTAAGCGGTCCCCGAACCAATCATTCCTTACGTCACCTCCAGGACATCGTAGGTATGACCATGACAAGGCGGTCAGCGCGAGCCTTACTTATGGCCTATGTCGCAGAGGCGTCGATGATAGTACTGTACTACTGTACTACACGAGCACCTCGCGCCATGCTGCGGCACCGATCGGTGCTCCCCCAATAAACTGACAAGCACCATGCCCCTGTCTCATTGACATCGACAGAGGTTGTTAGCTCCCTCGTCTATATAAGCCTCTCCCTTTTTCCTTCCGCAGGTATGCGTAATTGTGCTCCCTTCTGCTATTCCCTCTGCTTCACTACATTTCCTACGGACACTGACTTGACCGTCGGAGGGTCTGACCGGAGATCTTTCCCTGCTGGTTTGCTAACGGTCATTTTCTCGCAGGTCGGAGCTAGGTCGGTGCCAGGTCAGCAGCTCGTGGCACTCGGGAGACTATCTCATACTTGGGACTTTCACCTCGCTTCACGACAAAATCATTGAACATTGAGGAGCAGCAGATCTAAATAGCACAGACTTAGAACAATAACAAGGACATCTCAGTTGGGTGATATTTTTCAGGCGTTTAACATCATGTGTCCAAGGTCATCATTCTGCTCTTCATCATGAGTCCCAGGCCATCTCTGCTCCTTTTTTTCTAGTTTAGCAATTTGGCTTTATTTGACAACCCTTTTCAAAGTTACTGTCTTCACAGCAAGTTTTGAAGTTTCCTATTATTTTTTTCCTTTCAATTTACATTGTTCCCTTACCCATTAGAACTATTAAATAGAAGCATTATATTATTCCCTTATTAAAGAATTTAGTCACAACATTTAGACTAGTAATTTTGTAATTTATCTTTTTCGTATTGATTTTGAGATAAGTAGGCAGGAGCGTTATACGAACGAATCATCTTTTTGCACTTATTGAAGAATTTACATTAAAGAAAAAAATGTAAATAGGTTGTCATAGGTTGAAAAATTGACATTGCAACTACATTTACATTTTTAATTTACATATTTGTTGCCTTTTTAAGTCCTTTCTTTCTAGGCATGTCAAGTTTGTACTGCACTTAGTTTTATGAATAGACGGACGGTTTATTTTATCTTGACGCGATTAATTATAGGTAATTTTGAATTTTTAGTTGTGATTTTTATTTGAAATTATTTGAAATTTTTAAATTTTCCGATTCTAATATTTGGGAATGTTATGATATTATAAATTAATTTATTATTATGTTTGAGCTTGTTATAAAATGAATAATATAATTAAGTTTACTAAAATTGATTGATAGTCATTTTTTTCTTAGGTTATAAATAATTAACGGTAATTTACCAAAGGACGTACGCAACAATCGGTAATTATCAACGGGCGCACCATTGTTTTATTTTCACCAAAGGGCGTACTCATTATAGTGAACTTCCTCTTATAACACACATGTTATCTATTGCTTTTCTCTTTCTCTCTCAGTAATAAATTCTGAGACGTCAGCACATGCAACGTGATTTAATTACTGACTTTTATTTTAAAATAATATCTAATGGAATCGGCGCTAAATTAAAAAACGTAAGGTAAAAATTAAAAAAATATTTCACTTTAAAAATTTCTCATCCAACGTGATTTAAAAATATAAATAAATAATTTTTATTTTTATTAATAGAAATTAATATATTTAATAATATTTAATAAATATATTAATGTATAAAAAGTTTTTGGAAACAAACTGTTGGATTTAAAAATATAAATAAATGATTTTATATTTGATTAATAGAAATTAATATATTAAATAATATTTAATAAATATATTAATGTATACATATTTTTTGAAAAAACTGACCGTGGTAGCTTTCAGGCCCACGCTGGGCCTGAAATATTTTTATTTCAGGCCCAACGTGGGCCTGAAATTTTTTATTTCAGGCCCACCGTGGGCCTGAAATTTTTTATTTCAGGCCCACGTTGGGCCTGAAATCTTTTGATTCAGACCCGACGTGAACTCAAATTTTTTTTTATTTAAAAAATATATTAATATATAAAACACCTATCAAAACACTTAATTTTAGATTCAAACGCAGGGCCTGAAGTCATCCCAGGAGGGTTTGAAGTCAAATAACTTCAGATCCTATAAATAATTAATTTAATAAATAATAATTAAATATAAAAAATATTTTTAAAATTAAAAAATTTTTAGTGAGGGCCTGAAGTCATCAGTGACTTCAGGCCCTCTATCTAAAGAAATTTTCCCTTAGGCCTGAAGTCATCCGACTTCAGGCCTAAGGAGGACTTCAGGCCCAAGGAGGGCCTGAAGTCTGATGACTTCAGGCCCTCCAACATTAAATATATAAAAATAATAAAAACTTTTTTTAAAAAAAGGTATAATATATAATTACATAATAATAAAATGTTATAAGAGTGATTTAGGTATATCAATGAGTTTTGAGCAAAACTCACTAATGGACCTACCATATTTGGAATTTTGAAAACTTTATATCAGTAGACAGGGTTGAGCTAGGAGATGAGATTTTGGGTGCCGAAACCTCTAATCTTGCCGTATCACCAATGCTATAGGAGTGGTTTAGGTATATCAGTGAGTTTTGAGCAAAACTCACTAATGGACCTACCATATTTGGAATTCTGAAAACTCTATATCAATAGACAGGGTTGAGCTAGGAGATGAGATTTTGGGTGCCGAAACCTCTAATCTTGCTGTATCACCAATGCTATATCAGTGGTTTAGGTATATCAGTGAGTTTTGAGCAAAACTCACTGATAGACCTACCATATTTGGAATTCTGAAAACTCTATATCAGTAGACAGGGGTGAGCTAGGAGATGAGATTTTGGGTGCTAAAACCTCTAATCTTGCTGTATCACCAATGTTATATCAGTGGTTTAGGTATATCAGTGAGTTTTGCTCAAAACTCACTGATATACCTAAACCACTGATATAGCATTGGTGATACAGAAAGATTAGAGGTTTTGACACCCAAAATCTCATCTCCTAGCTCAACCCTGTCTACTGATAATGAGTTTTCAGAATTCCAAATATGGTAGGTTCATCAGTGAGTTTTGCTCAAAACTCACTGATATACCTAAACCACTCCTATAGCATTGGTGATACAGCAAGATTAGAGGTTTCAGCACCCAAAATCTCATCTCCTAGCTCAACCCTGTCTACTGATATAGAGTTTTCAGAATTCCAAATATGGTAAGTCCATCAGTGAGTTTTGCTCAAAACTCACTGATATACCTAAACCACTCCTATAGCATTGGTGATACAGCAAGATTAGAGGTTTCGACACCCAAAATCTCATCTCCTAGCTCAACCCTGTCTACTGATATAGAGTTTTCAGAATTCCAAATATGGTAGGTCCATCAGTGAGTTTTGCTCAAAACTCACTGATATACCTAAACCACTCCTATAGCATTGGTGATACAGCAAGATTAGAGGTTTCGGCACCCAAAATCTCATCTCCTAGCTCAACCCTGTCTACTGATATAGAGTTTTCAGAATTCCAAATATGGTAAGTCCATCAGTGAGTTTTGCTCAAAACTCACTGATATACCTAAACCACTCCTATAGCATTGGTGATACAGCAAGATTAGAGGTTTCGGCACCCAAAATCTCATCTCCTAGCTCAACCCTGTCTACTGATATAGAGTTTTTAGAATTCCAAATATGGTAAGTCCATCAGTGAGTTTTGCTCAAAACTCACTGATATACCTAAACCACTCCTATAGCATTGGTGATACAACAAGATTAGAGGTTTCGGCACCCAAAATCTCATCTCCTAGCTCAACCCTGTCTACTGATATAGAGTTTTTCAGAATTCCAAATATGGTAGGTCCATCAGTGAGTTTTGCTCAAAACTCATTGATATACCTAAACCACTGCTATAGCATTAGTAATACGGCAAGATTAGAGGTTTCGGCACCCAAAATCTCATCTCCTAGCTCAACCCTGTCTACTGATATAGTGTTTTCAGAATTCCAAATATGGTAGGTCCATCAGTGAGTTTTGCTCAAAACTCACTGATATACCTAAACCACTCCTATAACATTTTATTATTATGTAATTATATATTATACCTTTTTTTTAAAATGTTTTTATTATTTTTATATATTTAATGTTGGAGGGCCTGAAGTCATCAGACTTCAGGCCCTCCTTAGGCCTGAAGTCGGATGACTTCAGGTCTAAGGGAAAATTTTTCAGATAGAGGGCCTGAAGTCACTGATGACTTCATGCCTTCACTAAAAATTTTTTATTTTAAAAATATTTTTTATATTTAATTATTATTTATTAAATTAATTATTTATAGGATCTGAAGTTATTTGACTTCAAACCCTCCTGGGATGACTTCAGGCCCTGCGTTTGAATCTAAAATTAAGTATTTTGATAGGTTTTTTTATATATTAATATATTTTTTAAATATAAAAAAAAATTTGAGTTCACGTCGGGCCTGAATCAAAAGATTTCAGGCCCAACGTGGGCCTGAAATAAAAAAATTTTAGGCCCACGATGGGCCTGAAATAAAAAATTTCAGGCCCACGCTGGGCCTGAAATAAAAATATTTCAGGCCCAGCGTGGGCCTGAAAGTTACCACGGTCAGTTTTTTCAAAAAATATGTATACATTAATATATTTATTAAATATTATTTAATATATTAATTTCTATTAATCAAATATAAAATCATTTATTTATATTTTTAAATCCAACAGTTTGTTTCCAAAAACTTTTTATACATTAATATATTTATTAAATATTATTTAATATATTAATTTCTATTAATAAAAATAAAAATTATTTATTTATATTTTTAAATCACGTTGGATGAGAAATTTTTAAAGTGAAATATTTTTTAATTTTTACCTTACGTTTTTTAATTTAGCGCCGATTCAATTAGATATTATTTTAAAATAAAAGTCAGTAATTAAGTCACGTTGCATGTGCTGACGTCTCAGAATTTATTACTGAGAGAGAAAGAGAAAGGCAATAGATAACATGAGGGGTATAAGAGGAAGTTCACTATAATGAGTGCGCCTTTTGGTGAAAATAAAACCATGGTGCGCCCGTTGGTAATTACCGATTGTTGCGTACGCCCTTTGGTAAATTGCCGAATAATTAATGTTAGATCGTTGACGGTTGCTAGAGGTGGGGGGAGGGGGTGAATAGCACTTCTCGAATTTTTCTCTACAAGAAGGTTAACACAATACAAATAATATAATGAAAAACAAGAAAATCAATGCTAACACCTTTGTTTACTTGGTATCCACCTCCACGATGTGACTAATCTAAGAATCCTTCGGTGGATCACTCCCCGGATACCCTCCGGCTAGCCCTTGTCGCTCCTTGTGGGTGGAGAAATCTCGCCACAACACCTCGACAATATCTGAGTACTTAGACTACTATTTGGCTCTTACTCAAAGCCAAATTCGTAAGAGATCCTAGCCAAAACAAAGCCCTCTTAAATAGGACTTAAGGCTGACAACTCGCCACCAGTCGACTGCTCCCAGGGCAGTCGACTGGTCCTAGCCAAACAGCAAGCCAACGGCTAGCTGTAACGGCTAGTTTTCGACTTTACCAGTCGACTGCTCCTAGGGCAGTCGACTGGTCCAAGGTCGAAAACTCTCTGTGAGTTTTATCAGTCTACTGCCCCCCAGGGCAGTCGACTGGTCCACTCACACACCTAAGGTTTCCCTTCCCGAGTACATTTCTCTCAGCACTCGAACCCTAGGATTTGCCGAGTACAATCACTCAGCACTCGTGCCCTCACGACTCAGTTGACTCCTTACCAGCAGCCTCGACTATTGCCTTCGCGCCCTCTTCATCTTTGGCTTCCGTCCCTCGGATGCACACAAGCCTCCAGCTTGCCTCCATGCCATCCTTCACGCTTGCCTCGAAGTCCGCGCCCCTCAGCTCATCGTCCCTACTATACCAAGGTCCCTCGGGAGCACACAAGCCTCCAGCTTGTCACCATGCCACCCTTCACCGTACCGAGGTCGTCCAGCCAAGTCAATATGTGTAACCTGCACATCTTATACACTCACATACACATATTACAACACAAGGGTAAACCTAACTTAAACCCTTTGCCCAAACATCAAAACACATGGTCACTCCGGACCATAGATTGCCTCAACAATCTCCCCCTTTTTGATGTTTGGCAATACGTTTAAGTTAGGAAAAACAAATAGTAATAATAATGGTAAACAACCATTTGGACTTACACTGCCAAGACTCCATCTTGGACTTACACCGCCAATGCATATGCAAATACAAACATGGATCCTATTCCAAGACATCCCACACCTAACTTCCCCAAAGTTAGGAATTTTCACCAAAACGGGCTTTTTAAAACCTATCCCAAGGCTCCCCCTACATTGGACTTACAAAGGTTTTTTAAGAACCTTTCCAAGGTTCCCCTTACGCCAAGAATGGAGCAACCATGCTCCCCCTTCACCTAGTCTCCCCCTAGACCTAGGATTTCCTTGCAAAGGGGTGTTTGATTTCCCAAATTAAACCCAACACTTCTCCCCCTTTGCCTAACATCAAAAAGACTCCAACAATATCCCAATTATTGGATCTTTTAATCCCTAATGATCCTAACCACAGTGTCCTAGCTCCCCATACACTTGTTTTACACCATTTGGATACCTTTCCAGCTGTTGATACACAAATCAGCCTTTACCAATCGATTGCCCAAATGGGCAGTCGACTGATACTCTGAAATTCAGAATTTCAACCTTTTCTAAGCAAATTCAGAAATGCGCCAGAAATTCCATATATCTCCAAAAATTTCTAAATTTTGTGGAGAGGTTTGTGGTACCCATACCTACTTGGGAAAAATACATTCCAAAATGTATCTATCATCATTCCCAAGATTGACACAAAATCCAAAACTAGCTAAATGGTTCAATAGAACCTTGACCTAAAGTCCTAGTTTTGGTTTCCTCTTGATGTCTCTGCCCATGCCAACCCACAATGCATCCTTATATGACATTTACACATCAAAAACTAATTTTCATGCTTTATGACCCCAATGTCACATTTCCAAGCATGAAACACATAATCCATGTGCCAAAACCCAAGAATTGAGACTCTAGTCTGTCTCCAACTCTTTTGGCACATCCCATGGTTCATCTAAACCTCTAGGGGCAATCCTCCCAAGTCCATTCACCATATATCCCAAAGACTCCTAGAGCTCCCTCTTGAGCTCTTAGTCCTAGCCACCTCCCTAAGTGACTCAACAATCACTAGGCCACACCGGTGTATCTCCGGTGACTCTTGGCCTACAAACTTAACCCTCTTAACCTTGGACCCCTTGTCCTTAGTTAAGACCCTTTTCTTTTCTTTTGATGGCATCCCCTTGCCATCCTTGGACTTCTCCTTCTTTCCATAATTATATGCTATCCTAGCATACTTCCTTCCATTGGCATTGGAGACCTTAGATCGGTATCTGAATCCCGATCTATCATTGATGCGGTTTAGTCCACCCAACACCATATCTAAACCCTTAGATCCAATGTTGAATCTCTCTAGGGTTTTCTCTAACTTATCAAGATTTTCCCTCAAAGCTTGATTTTCCCTCTCTAAGTTCTTAAACCTAGAGTCCAGATATCCACTTTGGACATTCCTGGACCTACCCTCCTTTCTAGGCACATTCCTCCCCTTTTTGGGATTAATGCCATGATCCTTAGGTCTAAAGGTCTTTGATTTTTCATGATGTATGACTTTTCTAGGGTTTTAGTCTACCTTGTTAACCCTACTCCTATTGTGATATTTAAATCCATGATTATTCCTATCAAGCATGTAACAATTTGAAATTGGATTTAACTTTAAACAAGGAATTACCTTTCCTTTTACCTTTGTAGCTCCCCCTTGTTGTGAGCTTCTCTTCTTCACTCCTTTTTCCCATCTTCTCAAGTGCTCCATCTTCTTGAGCTCTCCTTTTCTAGGACACTTGGTATGATAGTGCCCTAGCTCCCCACATGTAAAGCATCTAATATGCTTTCTTCTCTTTTGGGCTTCCTTATTCCTACAACCCATGTTAGAATCTAAATGAAATGAATTGGGTTTAGGATTTACCTCCTTTTTACCTAATGGACACTTGTCCTTGTAGTGTCCCTTCTTGTTGCATCCAAAGCAAATTATATGATCTTTTGTCCTTGCTTTGGTGGAGGTAGGAGCTTCTTCTTGCTCCGGTATTGATGAGGGTCTCTCCTCCCCTCAATCCTTGATGTGGAGGCTTTTTCAATTTCCTCCTCACTTAAAGATGTGGACCCTTCTTCCTTGTCTCCCTCTTCGGATGTTGAACTCGACTCAACCTCCGATTGGTCATTTTTCTCCTGTTCTTCTTGTCCTTGTGTCGGATTCTCATGTAGAGCTATCACTTGTCTCCATAGCTCATATGCATTCTTATACTCTCCTACATTTAACAAAATATGTGAAGGTAATAATTCTAATACAATTATAGTAACCTCCCTACCCGCCTCCGCTTTTTCCGTTTGACTTTTGGTCCAATACCGAGGTCGGAGGCACTTCCCCTTCTTGTCCGTTGGAGCTTCAAATGGAATTTCTAGTGCCGTCCAACGGTCCCAATCCATTTGAAAATACGTCTCCAATCGCTTCCTCCAATAGTTGAAGTTATCTCAGTCGTATGGAGGTGGAATCCGGATATCCCATCCTAATGGACCTTCCGATTCCATCTTCCTCTAGCACCTTTTGCTCTTCTGGTGATTAGTCCGTAGACGAGCGACCTTACTCTGATACCACTTGTTAGAACATTGACGGTTGCTAGAGGGGGGTGAATAGCACTTCTCGAATCTTACTCTATAAGAAGGTTAGCATAATGCAAACAATATAATGAAAAACAAGAAAATCAACGCTAACACCTTCGTTTACTTGATATCCACCTCCACAAGGTAACTAATCTAAGAATCCTTCGGTGGATCACTCCCCGGATACCCTCCGGCTAGCCCTTGTCGCTCCTTGTGGGTGGAGAAACCTCGCCACAATACCTCGACAATATCTGAGCACTTAGGGAGTGTTTGGGAGAGCTTCTGCTACCTGCTTTTTAGATTCTGGCTACACAGAATCACTTTTGAGTGTTTGGGAAGGCTAGATTCTGCTTTAGCTTCTGTTACTTTTGCTCAGAAGTTAGAAGCAAGAATTTGATGCTTCTACCTGCTTCTGCTTTTTTATTTATGATATAACATTAAAAAATAATATTTATATCCTTAAATAATATAACATTTTACCTGATTGCCACTTGACCTAATTTTCAGAATTATATATATATAATATATTTATATAAATTATATTATTTTTTTATTTTTTATTAATTTTATATATTTTTTCAAATATTCAAATTATAAAAAAATTAATTTTAATACTATATTTAAAATATAATAATAATTATATCACTATTTAAAATATAATAATAATTACGTGAACAAATTATTGATAGTATCGAAATTATATTTAAATAATTAAAAAATGATTAATTTATATAGTTTAAGGATATTATTGTTATTCAATTAAAAATTAAGCTTGGAAACAATTATTCTCCCAAACACTGTAACTTTATCTTGTATCAGCTTTTGGCTTCTATTTTCAAACACTGCTTACTTTAGCTTCTTACTAACTTCAAGATAATCACTACAAGAATCACTTTTCAAGAAGTAAAAGCTCTCCCAAACACTCCCTTAGACTACTATTTGGCTCTTACCCAAAGCCAAATTCGTCAGAGATCCCAGCCAAAACGAAGCCCTCTTAAATAGGACTTAAGGCTGACAACTCGCCACCAGTCGACTGCTCCCAGGGCAGTCGACTGGTCCTAGCTAAACAGCAAGCCAACGGCTAGCTGTAACGGCTAGTTTTCGACTTTACCAGTTGACTGCTCCCAGGGCAGTCGATTGGTCCAAGGTCGAAAACTCTCTGTGAGTTTTATCAGTCGACTGCCCCCCAGGGCAGTCGACTGGTACACTCACATACCTAAGGTTTCCCTTCCCGAGTACATTTCTCTCAGCACTCGAACCCTAGGATTTTCCTAATACAATCACTCAGCACTCGTACCCTCACGACTCAGTTGACTCCTCACCAGCAGCCTCGACTATTACCTTCACACCCTCTTCATCTTTGGCTCTCGTCCCTCGGATGCACACAAGCCTCCAGTTTGCCTCCATGCCATCCTTCATGCATGCCTCGAACTCCGTGCCCTTCAGCTTATCGTCCCTGCTATACCCAGGTCCCTCAGGTGCACACAAGCCTCCAACTTGTCTCCATGCCACCCTTCACCGTACCGAGGTCGTCCAGCCAAGTCAATATGTGTAACCTGCACATCTTGTACACTCACATACACATATTAGAGCACAAGGGTAAACCTAACTTAAACTCTTTGCCCAAACATCAAAACACATAGTCACTCCGGACCATAGATTGCTTCAATAATTAATTTGTAGTTTTTTTTGTTCATAGGTTATAAATGTAACATCAACAACCTTCGAATAAAAAGTCAAAAATATTACTGTCATTTTTTAGAGAGATGATCAATTTGAATCTGATAATCAATTGTGATATGATATATCTCTTAGATTAGAAATTGGATTCTCTACTTTAGATGTACAATCTCCTTTTGTATCTAGGCCAATTGAACAAAGAGAGAAATAATTTAATATTTTTTCAATTAAACGAGATCCAAGATTACAAAAAATGATTTGTGAATACCCTTTTAACGAGCGAGATGAGATTAGAAGAGTATATATCCAAGCGGGACCTTATCAACCCAAACTTGTTGAGTATCTAAGAATAATTGAAAAGTAAAATCATCGATTTCAATATTGTTCCGGAAAGAGTCGACGGCGATGGCCAGGCACCAGAGCTTTGCCCTTGTGGTCGTTGATGAGATGGAGAGGAACTTAGGGTCCTACGAAGTTAACACAAGCATTAGGGGACACGCCGGCAGGGGTTCCGCGGAGTCCGCTCCGACGCTCAAGTCAGTGTCCGTCGAGAAGAAAAGGTTGCAAAAAGTAAAGAAGATGTCTAGAGTTGAGAGAACGTAACCCCTTTACCGGAGGGGTTGGACTACCTTTTATACTAATGGTGTCAGACTAGACGTGCCCCTTGATCGGTGCCACGTCCCCCTCCTCTTTCGACGGTTACGAGATATCCTTTGAAATGGTCTACGCCGTTATCCCGCTACCACCCGTTGCACCATTTAAGGGTTGCGAAGACCTCTTCTAACGGGGATGCTTATCCGTACCGAAAAGGGGGAGACAGTACCTGAGGTCGGTTATTGCAGAGACTCCACCTCCCGAGCTCGGGGTCTTCGGGTGCCTCAATTCCCGAGGTGCTCTCGGGGCCTAACCTCCCGGGGTGTTCCTGGCCTTCTTGGGTGAGTCGCCCGCGGTGAGTCCCGGGGCCCGGGAAGGAGGGTTATCTCGACCTGACGTATTGTGTCCCGCAGCTTCTTCATCCCTCGTTCTTGCCCAGGCTCATTCAACCCTATCATAAGTCCCTTCCTTCAAGTCTAATAGAAGGAAGTGTGGCTGGCTGATCGGACTAGTGTCGAGATGAAGAAGTTGAGCTCTCGCGGGTCTGCGCCTTCATGACTATTCTGGTAGTAATTATGGAGGGCTCTAGGATCGTATCATCTTCATCTTGTGTTCCTAGAAATCCCCTTTTGTGATTTCATCTTTTTCAAAAAGACTGCTCCAACTCTCGGAGGCTTATAATGACGTCTATCCCCTCGTTATAAAGGCGTGTGGCCCCTTTTTCGAGGGCGAAAAGGTACTCGCACGAATGTCTTATTGCCACGTGTTATAACAGCCATCTCCACGAGTCCTTACGATCGTGCACCGGTATGGCTGGCTGCGACAATCGATTGTCTGGGCGCAGTGGTTTCTTGCTTTTTCACGCGTCACTCCCCCATTGTGCCTGGACATCTTCTTGATTATAAAAGGGGGAAGATGAAGACGTCAGGCCTTCTTCCGACTTGGCGACCGAGTGCACTTCGTCTTCTTCTCCTGTAAAGCTTCTTTTCCGCGTAAGTAGTTTTTCCCCCTCCTGTCTTCCCCTCAGAAATCATGGAGGACTATCGTACAGAATGGTATGAGTCCATCTCCTCGAGAGTGAGGCCGGAGGCTCTGCAGGCGACCATCAAGGCCTACGGCGTCCCTGCCGACATGGCGGTGGTCATCCTCGGAGTGGGTCAGGCGCCTATGGAGCCTCCTGCAGGCATGTTAACCTTCTTCTTAGGGCAGATGGAGTCCGGGCTCCGCTTCCCCATTCCTCCTTTCTTCACGAACATAACCTCCTACTTCGCAATCCCCCTCCACCAGATGGCTCCTAATGCCTTCGCCCAGATGGGAGGGGCATACATCATCTTCAAGCTTTTTGACCTTCCTCTGACTCCTCATCTCTTTCACTCTTTCTTCGTTCTGATAGGGTCTAGAGGGGTCTTCAGCTTTGCTGCCCGATCAGGTCATAGGTTTTTAGGAGGGTTTCCTTCCTCGCATAAAGGGTGGAAGGAGAAGTTCTTCTTTATTCAATTGTTGTCACTGCCTTGCAGTCCTCTGTGCTGGATAGAGGACTTGCCAACGCCCCCTTCTCTAGGGAGTTCGGCGTATCAACGTGCTAGGCAGGTTCTCTCTGGTATGGAATTCAGCAGCCCAGGGCTAGTGCAGAGTGAAGAACTTATGTATCAGGCAAGTCTCAGCCCTAAAGTGACGTGCATCATCCCCACCCTTGGTACGTTGCATCTTTTTCTTCCATGCTTGTTAGTTCTGACTGATGTTCTTCCTGTCTGGCTATTGTAGAGGAAGTCATGTTCGCCAAGGTGATGGACCGACTTATCAGATGGGAGGAGGCCAACAAGGAGGCATTGAATCCTCCCCCGGCCGCTCCAGACGTACCTCCTGCACCTGTTGGGTCCTCGGAGGGGACGACGGTCTTCCCCCAGGGGTGGCTTCACCCGAGGGGGTAGAAACCACTGTTACATCCCCCTCGGTGGTGAACCAAAGGCCTTCCATTCACAGGGTGGACCCTGCGGCAGACCCTTCTTCTGGGGATGGTTCTCCCTCGAGGACCCATCCGTCCTGAGGGGACCACCTTTCCTATTGTTCCTCCCGTCGTCTAGTCCGTTGGTCGGCAGAAGAGACAGCTTCTCAAGGGCTTGGGCCCTAGATGGAAAAAGCTGCGCTCTGCCAGCTCCTCCCCTAAGCGGTGCCATCCTCCAAGGGAGTAGCTCCTGCACATGCCCTGCCGGTCTATGCTCCGGAGGCAGTCATCCCCCGTGCCTCCCTCCAGCTCCCTCGACCCAGCCACCTCTCCCACGGGTAAGGAGATGTTGCGTACTCAATACCGGATGAAACTAGATCGACTAAGGGAGAGGTTAGATGCAGCGTTGGAGGCCTCCACGCAATCTGTCCCTCCGGTGCCATTAAAGGAGACTTCGACCGAGGGGGTTTTGTCGGATGGGACTTCTAGTTCCGAAGAGGGTGACTCCGACCCCTCCAACGTGCCACCTGAAGCTTCCGCCGTCCAATGACTTCCCCTTCGCCCGAGTTCACCGCTGCCCGAGGGGCGAGGCGACACACCCAGCACTTTTGAAGGGGTAGTCGTGCGAGCCTTGGCTGGACTGCTAGCCAGTCTTTAGGAGATGCTCCTGAAGGTGCGAATTATTACGGTATTGGCTGTTTTCTTGTCCGTCTGCTAACCATGGGCGCGATGGCAGGCAGCTGAGGATTGCATAGTAGTTGGACGGGGCCTATATTCTAGGCCCCAAGTGGAGGCCTTACTCCATCGAGCTTTACGGGCAGAAGCTGCAGCTGACCATGAGCATCAGGCAGGAGTGATGCAGGCAGACGTCAGCAGAGCTCTTCCCGAAGAAGTCGAGCACCTGAGGAAACTCTTGCGGGACAAGGAGCAAGCTCTTCAGAGTTCTTGGCATAGAGAACGCTTGGCGTCCGAGAAGGTTGTGTCGGCTACCGAGGACCTTCTCCAGGTGATGCAGGAGAGAGATCAACTCCAGGCGAGAGAGAAGAAGTTATTCAGTCAGATGGAGTCTGACCTCCTGATGACCACTGACCGCGCATCTGTCCTGGAGGATGACCTGATCCAGGCTCAGTTGAATGAGTGGGCCACTTCTTCATTCTGCATTTTGTTTGGTCTTGAATAAATCCTTTTTGATTTTTAGTTGTATCTCCCTACATGTTCCTTTATTATGCTTTGAGAATCATAAAAGATGGTTAAGTCTGACTATTGAGTTTTGGTTTCCTTGGTATGCTTGGGGACATTAATTGCATTTAGTCATTTGTTGTGGTGATGGACTCTATCTTGTTAGATTAAGCATGACATTTTATTGTTCACCTAGTGAGGATATTGTCATGCCTATCCTTAATCCTCTTATGTGTGATAGCATTTGTGATACTTGACACTCTAGAACTTGCTTTGATTCTTTTTGAAATTACAGTAGGATAAGCTTACATGAATATAATGGAGGCAAACTTTCTTGTTAATGTCTTAGTTTTCCCTCTACTTTGCTACTATTACTGGTGAGTATTTCACCTATTGCTTTCATGTTTCACTGTCTTTCCTTTGTCAGATCTTCTCATTGTTATTGTATTCTCACTGTCATATCTTTATTAGTTTATTCTTCTCTTGAGCATGAGAGCATGGGGTGATTGCATGATGAGTTACATTTTTATTTGCCTATTATTAGCCTCCATTATTGTGAGTTTTAGATGTTATCATGTTTTGTTCCATTGTCTGAGGCAGGTTTTAAGTGTGGGGGGAAAATAAGTGCATATGGACGAATGCTTGTTGAAAAAAAAAGAAAAAAATGAGAAAAAAAAATAAAGATGAAAAAAAATCTCTCTGTGAAAGAAAAAAAAAAGAAGAGAGAAATGAAAAAAAAAGTGGAAACAAAGAAGTGAAAAAAAAGAGAAAAGAATGAAAAATGAAAGAAAAAAAATTCTCAAGCGTTTGGGATTTTGTTAGTTATGAACAAGAAGGAATATTTTCTTGATGCATACTCTTTTGATATCATTGTTGAGAGAAATTCAAGAGTTACTTTATTAATACATACATGCATTCTTAGAGATATTGTAAGTGGTTGTTGTGTATTGCAAGGAGAATTTTGAGTGTTGGATGTTTGGTTGAGTTTTTTATTTTGGCATATTGTTTGATTGTATACATCATGTTGATTACCCTAATGCTCTCATATTCTTTGTGATCTCCTTTGTTATCTACCCTTCTTGTTCTCTTGTTAGCACATGGTTTCATCATTAGTCCTTGAAAAGTCCTCTTTATTTGTGTACTTATGTTATAGTAGTGGAGAAGTAGAAAATAAGCAAGCATATGGTAGTGCAATGTCATGAATGCTCTGAGAGAACTCTACTTTCATATCTGTTATTTTTGTGAACATCAGTGCATATATCTATCTTGTGAGGTTGTTGTCATGCTTAGTTTATTCAAGTTGATGAAATTACCATGCCTTTTGACTTATGTGAGAGTTGGAACCATAAATACATTGATTCTTGAGACTTGATGATCCTAAGTAACCTTCTTTTATTATTTTCAAGTATTGATAGGGGATGTAATGTTTGGAAGATATTTTATTTTCTTTTAGTTTTGTTGACTTGCTCGAGACGTGCAAGAATTAAGTGTGGGGGTGTGATAACTAGCATTTTATGCCATTTTATTTGCTCATTTATTTAGCATTTTTTATCCTCTCGTACGCTTAAACCATGTTTATACCATATTTTACGATTGGGATATATTTTTGGAGCTTATTATAATTCCCTCTAAATTTTGGCATTATTTCATGATTTTTGTAGGGGATTGAAGATTGGACCTTGAACCTGGGCTGGGTTAAGTGAGCTTGGCTGAACCAAGAGCTAGCTTGGCTGAACCAAGAGCTGGCTGGGTTGAAAGGCTTGGACTGGACTTGATCTCTCCACGGGCCGAATTCAAGTGCTGGGCTGCTGGGCTGAACCCACGCGCAAAAAGGGCAGCAGCTTCACACGCGAGGGGATAATCTGCTTCTAGACCATCATCTCATCTCACACACGCAACTTCCACTTCACCTCTCCGACACCCTCACCGCCGGCGGTATCCTCCATCCTCCGCCCAGCCGCCGGCCGGGCCTCGCCTCGCTCCATCCCCTCTTCTCCACTTTCCCGACGCCATCGCAAATCTAGGGCTGGGCTGAGCTTTCTTGCGGAAGAACCCTAGCCGGCCATTTCCCTTCATCAACCTCCATTTTCTTCTTCTCCACCACCTCCGACTCTCTTCTCCACGCATCCCATGGGCAAACCCTAGAAGCCACTGATCGACCGACGCCGCCCCTCTTCCATTTCCAGCAGCTTCTTCTTCAACAGCTACCAATTCCGCAGCTCCTTCCATTTGCCATCCGCAACTTAGTTTTTTGCTTGTTGATTGTTCTTAGAGTTTGATGTTTGTGGATTGTTGAGTGCTTGTATTCAATCTCTATCTCCTATGTTTAATGTTGCTTGCATTTGACTCAATTTGATTCATGCCCGTTGCTTGTTCGATGAAATGTCCCAACCAATTATTTTACTTCAGTTTTGTAATTTCTCAGCTTAGATTTTTGCTACGTCTCATTAATTGAATGTTTCAAGTTTCTCTTATGTTTAAGTATGCAATTAGGTTAAGTTTCATTAATGCTTTACTTCTTTAATTGCTTCCTTTATGCTGCCTTGCGTTTCCTTGTCAAGTTAGGTTAGATTAGATTTCTTTAATGCTGTAGGTTTTGCTTCATATTTAGTTTCGTCAATGTTTTACTTCAAGTTTCCCTTTCCTTTTCTGCAAGTATAGTTTAGATTAGATTAGATTTCCTTTACTCGCATTGTCTTTTATTAATTAGGATTAGATTTTATACTTGCTTTGCTATTTCATTTCGTAGTCTTAGCGTTCAAATCCAAACCCCAGTTTCATATCCAAAATCCAGAAGCAATAACTTGGAATCCTAAGATTATTAACCTATCATTACATTCCTTGAGAGAGACGACTCGAGTTACTCTATACTGCATTAGTTTAGAGGAGTTCGATACTTTAATTGTATTTGAAACCGTAACACGACAAACACGGTTATCACCAACCCCCTGGTCGGCTTGTGGCGGCGTCCCCCACTCACCATCGGCTGCTCGTTTCCTCTAAGCTTCGGGCAGATAAAGATATCTGTGGGATGCATTGTCACCAAGAGGGGAGGGGCGGTAGACGCTGGTTTTTCTCTTTCTCTTTCTTCTTTTTGTTGAAAATATTCGGTTGTTGTTCCCTCTCTTCTGCTAGGGCAATTCCTCCTTGTGTCTTTTCTCGACTTGGAGGAGAATTGCGGTTGCTGTGACCTGGAGTTGCGTCTTTATATGCTTCGGAGAGAAAGTGCAGTGGCTTCCACTCCTCCTCTTTTTTCTTCCTTTGGAATGTTGTACCGCCTCCATCTTCGTCCGCCGCTGATGACTCGAGCAAGAGACCGGGCTACCTTTATTGTAACCACAGTTAGAGGGAGTTCGCCTGACCTAAATGTGTGGGTCCCAGTTTATGGGCTATCTGGAAGCGGACTTGTGTTCAGTGCCTGTGTAAAGAATGTCGTAGTGGCACAGAGAGGCCCAAGTTGGGGGGGGGGGGGGGTGCCCTCCCTTCTACCATATATTCTGCTTGTATTTTTGTGTTTCTTTCGGATGTATATCTGTATGTATCTCTCCATGAAAATAAAGCAAACAATTTTTCTTTTTATTGCCTCGCGTGTGTGTATACTTGGTTTGTATTGATACTGTAATGCTTTTCTTGCTCTCCTATGGTCGAGTTACGTCTGCTTCCGAGTCGGTTGTGTCTCTCGGGCATTCGGAGCGTCCCGAGACCTCCTAACTTTGTTCTAAACACTTGGTCGGGCGCGTATGATTCAGGCCAAGCCTAAGTACCTCGGGCGTTGACTGCACCGCGAGGTATTAGGGTTTCAGATACTTGGTCGGGCGCGTATGTCTTAGCCCAAGCCTAAGTACCTCGAGCATTGGTTGCACCGCGAGGTATTAGGGTTTTGGACACTTAGTCGAGTGCGTATGTCCCAGACCAAGCATAAGTACCCCGGGCGTCGGCTGCTGCACCGCAGGGTATTAGGGTTTTGAATACTTGGTCGGGAGCGTATGTCCCAAACCAAGCATAAGTACCCCGGGCGTCGGTTGTTCCGCGGGGTATTAGGGTTTTGGATACTTGGTCGAGCGCGTATGTCCCAGACCAAGCCTAAGTACCCCCAGCGTCGGCTGTACCGCGGGGTATTAGGGTTTTGGATACTTGGTCGGGCGCGTATGTCCCAGACCAAGCCTAAGTACCCCGGGTATCGGCTGTACTGCGGGGTATTAGGGTTTTGGATACTTGGTCGGGCGCGTATGTCCTAGACCAAGCCTAAGTACCCTGGGCATCAGTTGTACCGCGGGGTATTAGGGTTTTGGATACTTGGTCGGGCGCGTATGTCCCAGACCAAGCCTAAGTACCCCGGGCATCGGCTGTACCGCGGGGTATTAGGGTTTTGGATATTTGGTCGGACGCGTAAGTCCCAGACCAAGCCTAAGTACCCCGGGCATCGGCTGTACCGCGAGGTATTAGGGTTTTGAATACTTGGTCAGGCGCGTATGTCCCAGCCCAAGCCTAAGTACCTCGGGCATTGGCTGCACCGCGAGGTATTAGGGTTTTGGACACTTGGTCGGGCGCGTATATCCCAGACCAAGCCTAAGTACCCCGGGCGTCGACTGTACCGCGGGGTATTAGGGTTTTGGATACTTGGTCGGGCGCGTATGTCTCAGACCAAGCCTAAGTACACCGGGCCTTGGCTGCACCGCAGGGTATTAGGGTTTTAGATACTTGGTCGGACGCGTATGTCACCAAGCCTAAGTACCCCGGGCGTCGACTGTACCGCGGGATATTAGGGTTTTGGATACTTGGTCGGGCGCGTATGTCCCAGACCAAGCCTAAGTACCCCGGACGTTGGTTATACCGCGGGGTATTAGGGTTTTGGATACTTGGTCGAGCGTGTAGATCCCAGACCAAGCCTAAGTACCTCGGGCATCGGCTGCACCATGAGGTATTAGGGTTTTGGATACTTGGTCGGGCGCGTAGGTCCCAGACCAAGCCTAAGTACCCCGGGCATCGGCTGTACCGCGAGGTATTAGGATTTTTGATACTTAGTCGGGCGCATAGGTCCCAAACCAGGCCTAAGTACCCCGGGCATCGGCTGCACCGCGGAGCATTAGGGTTTTGGGTACTTGGTCGGGCGCGTAAGTCCCAGACCAAGCCTAAGTACCCCGGGCATCGGCTGCACCGCGGGGCATTAGGGTTTTTTTTTAATTCCTTGGCGGCGCATTGTCATTTTGAAAAAAAAACATCTCCTTGTATTACTTGATTTCGCTGCGAGAGCACAGAGAGACACAGATAGATGTTCTAAATAAAGCGTAAATCTTACCAAGGCCAGCAAGGTCCGAGACTGCAGCCAGGCCGAGACCTCCTGCGTTTCTGCCTTTCTTCTACGGCTAGTCATCCAGGCCTCGTGGGTTCTTCCGAGATTCTGTTCTGACCTCCCCGCTATAGCACCGCTGAGACACTAGCTGATCCCCTCAGAGTTCCACCACCCGATTGCCCACCGGGAACTTGATCTTCTGGTGGTAAACAGAGACCACAGCCTGAAAAGTGTTGAGCGCTGGGCAGCCCAGGATGGCATTGTAGGAGGAGGGTGCGTCCACGATTAAGAAAGGAGTCCTCCGGGTTCTTTCGAGCCTATCGCTGCCCAACGTGAGTGACAAGGTGATTTGCCCCACCAGCTGTACTCGATACCCTGTGAAACCAAATAGTGGGGTCGAGACCGGGAGCAGTTCATCCTCGTCTATCTGTATTTGTTCCCAAGCTACCTTGTACAGAATGTTCACGAAACTCCCCGTGTCTACGAAGATGCGCTTCACCTCATAATTGGCAATGCGAGCCACGATCACTATGACGTTCTGGTGGGGAGCTTCCACTTCTTCGAGGTCGGATGACCCAAAAGAGATGGTAGGGCCTGGCTCCTGACTTCGGCTTGTCCTGATGGAGTAGTTTTCCAACCGCCGGGTATAAGACTTCCTTGCCCGGTTAGAGTCCCCTCTAGTAGGTCCTCCGGACATGCCCCCTACATGGCCCGAAGGCGGACCACGCATAGGGGCTTTGCCTTTTTGGGGATCTCTCTCTAAGGAGAGGGATCTTCGGGGTGCGGGCCCCCGACTCCTATCTCTCGATCGCGATCGGGACCAAGGTTGGACCTCGTTATCCCCGGTAGGCCGTCGTCGAGGAGAAAAGCTTCGCCTTGGCGACCTTCTGTGATACTCCAACTTATTCCTTTTTCTTCGAGGTTTGATGTCTGCCTCCTCGCTGAACTTTTTCTTCAAGGCATGACACTCCTCCGTGGAATGAGTTGAGCTGTCATGATAATTGCAGTACTTCGGCAATGACTCCGGCTGATCGGTGTCTACCGTCTCCACCAGTCGGCGCCTGCCAGTCCATTGGTCCCTCCCGGGAGGAAGGTCTTTTCCCCGTGTCGGGGCCGGGGCTCCCTTCTGTCTGATCGGGGGGTTGTCGGAGGAGGGGATCTGACTGGATCCTTACGACGGACGTACTGTACTTCTTCCACATTGACATGCTTGACGGAGCATCCCAGCAAATCATTGAAACTGGCGGGGGGCTTCCTCACCAAGGACCGGAAGAAGTCCCCTTCAATGAACCCTTGGGTACAAGCACTGACGAGTATCTCTGATGTTGCACTAGGCACGTCTTGTGCCACCTGGTTGAACCTCTGGATGTACTCCTTGAGCGGTTCCTTAGGCTTCTACTTGAGGGCGAACAGCTTAAGTGTCGTCTTCTGGTAGTGACGGTTGCTCGCGAAATGGTGGAGGAAGGCTGTCTTGAACTCCGCGAAGGAGTTGATGGAACCTTGGGGTAGCCTCTGGAACCACCGCTGAGCTGCTCCAGATAGGATGTTCAAGAACACCCGGCACTTCACACCATCAGTATACTGGTGCAGGAGTGCCGCATTCTCGAATTTACAGACGTGATCCTCCGGATCCGTCTTCCCATCATACTCAGGGATCCCGAGCTTGCGGAACTGCTTTAGAATGGGGTCCTCGACAATCTCGGACGAGAAAGGGGTAGAGGGAACCTTATGGGAGGTCTTGGGTCCATCCCTCTTCCCCGGTCCCTCTTCGTGCCTCTGGGCGCTGGAGGCCACCGAGTGGGCCTTCTCAATGTCTCCAGGGGATTCTCTCTGTGGGCCCTGGGCTGCTCCGTCCTATCGCCCTACCGGGGTGACGGATCTTCGGGAATGCGAGATAGAGACTCTGGGGATCTCCTCCCTCGCCGGACCCCCTGGTTGCAGTGCAGCCTGTTCGACTTGGTGCTGCTCCAGCGCTTCCTTGATGGCATTAGGCACTAGGCGGTCAAGTTCCTCTCTTGTGAGGGTAAGGGGTTGTCCCTCCGATCCTGCCATCGGTGCTCCTTCAGGTGGTTTGCTAGTTTCCCACAGACGGTGTCAAATTTGTTCTAGAAAGAGTCGACGGCGATGGCCAGACACCGGAGCTTTGCCCTTGTGGTAGTTGCTGAGACAGAGAGGAACTTAGGGTCCTGCGAAGTTAACACGAGCGTTAGGGGACACGCCGGCAGGGGTCCGACGGAGTCCACTCTGACGCTCAAGTCAGTGTCCGTCGAGAAGAAAAGGTTGTGAAAAGTAAAGAAGATGTCTAGAGTTGAGAGAGCGTAACCCCTTTACTGGAGGGGTTGGACTACCTTTTATACCGATGATGTCAGACTAGACGTGCCCCTTGATCGGTGCCACGTCCCCGGAACTTAAGCCACGCCCCCCTCCTCTTTCGACGGTTACGGAATATCCTTTGAAACGGTCTGCGCCGTTATCCCGCTACCACTCGTTGCGCCATTTAAGGGTCGCGAAGACATCTTCTAACGGGGATGCTTATTCGTACCGAAAAGGGGGAGTCAGTACCTGAGGTCGGTTATTGCAGGGACTCCACCTCCCGAGGTGAGCTCGGAGTTTTCGGGTGCCTCAATTCCCGAGGTGCTCTCGAGGCCTAACCTCCCGGGGTGTTCCCGAGAGGGATATTCCAGCTGGCCTTCTCGGGTGAGTCGCCCGCGGTGAGTCGCGGGGCCCGGGAAGGAGGGTTATCTCGACCCGACATATTGTATCCCGTAACTTCTTCATCCCTCGTTCCTACCCAAGCTCATTCAACCCTATCAAATATGCTAGGTTCAAACAATTTCCCTAACTAGAATATTTGCCTTCAAATGATAAAGCATATTATTTTTCATGTTTTTTTTGAAAATACAAGTAATATTGGCTTGTTGTGTACTGGTTTTTGAAGGGTTTAAAAGTTAGAAGAGAGTTAATGATAGAGAAAATGTGCATTTCTTATTCAAGTTGGTTGCATTTCTTATTCAGGTTGGTTAATTATCTTCATTACATAATAGATGTGTGAAATAGATTCAAAATTTGATGAAACAAATGTAAAATATTGACGAAGTGATGATGCTCAATCTACGGAAGCAATTATAAAGAATATGTGTCTAAAGGCAACAATTGAAGATTTATTATAGCTTGAAACTCAAGGATGTCCTTTTAGAAGCCCTTAAATTGTGAAAATTTTTATTAAATTGTTGAAATTTCAAGCACATTTAAATGATGAAATTGTAAAAGTTGTCTTCACTAATGCCCCACAAAATGCTAAATACATTTCTTGGCAAATTCAAAAGGAGATGTTGCATATTCTGACTAATAAAGTTAGAACAATGATTTAAGATGAACTGAGAGATGTTAATTTATGTATTCTCATTGATAAAGTTCAAGAAGAATATAAAAAAAAGGCAAATAATCCTTATTTTAAGATTTATTCATAATTTTGATTTTTTGGTGGAATGTTTCTTTGAGATTTTTAGTGTTGAGGATACAATATCGGCAAGTCTTAAGAAATCGATTTTCGACATTTTTGTTCATCACGATATTCAAATCCACAACATAAGTGGACAAAGGTATGATGGTACTAGTAGTAATATGCTTGGTGAATAGAATGGGCTTCAAGCATTATTTTTTAGAGCTTATCCATATGTCTATTATGTATATTGTTTTGTTTATCATTTACGGTTAAAATTGGTTGCAGCTACTAAGTATAAATATGCCTTCTATTTGGCAATTCTTTTCTTATTTGACTTCCATTGTAAATTTCGTCACCTCGTCTTCTAAACGTCTTAGTAATTTACAATCTTCTCGACAAGTAGAGATTGCATATATGTTGGCTATTGGTGAGCGTGAGTCTGGTACATGGGCTAATCAAATTCATACATTGCATAGACCTAGTGCTACTCGTTGGAGCTCTCATTATGATTTTGTTAGGAACTTGATATACTTATGTGCAACAACTTGTAAGATTCTTGAAAATCTCAGTGAAAATGAGCTAAATGGTGCAATATGTGAGAAAGCTAATGGTTTATGCAACATAATTATGAGTTTTGAATTTGATTTTGTATTGTTTTTTTTGGAAAAGATCTTAGAAACTACTTACATTCAATGTCAAGCTCTACAAAATAAATTACAAGATATTATAAATGTTCGAGTGATGAAACTAAATTGTAGATTGAGTGAGACAATAATAGAACTTCTTACTCTTTGTTCTAAAATTTAAAGAAGATGATTGAGATGAATTTTTTCAGAAAGTAAAGGCTTTTTGTGAATGACATAATATTGAGATGCCTAATATGAGTCGTGGTTATAAAGTTAGTAGTTATTGTCAACAATGGGATCATGTCACGGTTGAACATCATTATCACTATGATATTTTTAATGTTGTAATAGTTTTTCTAAATGATGGAACTAAATTGTAGATTTAGTGAGACAATAATTGAACTTCTTGCTCTTTGTTCAGCTTTGGATCCTATTAATTCAATTTAAAATTTTAATGCGGGCAACATTTGCAAGTTTGCATCAAAATGTTATCCGGATGATTCCATTCAACAAGAAATTAATGCTTTAAAAGCTGAATTGGAACACTATCAACTTAACATAGTTTGTGATCCTGAATTTCAATAAATTTCTATTCTTTCTACATTATATAGAGAAATAGTTATGACCATAAGGTTGGTAGTTATATTATGATTCAGAGATTGATTCACCTTGTAATGACTTTTAACGGCTAGAGAGCCTTTTCAGCTATAAAATTTCTCAAAATGACACGTCGCAACAAGATGAATGATGATTTACTTTAAGATTCCATGATTCACTACATAGAACTATAATTATTTGAGAAAAAAAAACTTGATATCAGTAATAGATGGTTTTTATAATCCCATATCTGGTCGAGCATAACTTAAGTAGATATTGAATTATTTTGTATAAATTTGAACTATGTAAAAGGATATTGGTATATAAATATTATATATTTATTAAATATTCATTATACATGTATACATTATTATTTTCATAATTTAGTACTTGTTCAAGATCATAACTATATCATTGTTGTCAAATGGCTAAGAGATGGGAGGAATTTTTTTCTCAAAAACAAAATCAATTGGCCATCCCGTATAGACGCAATTAATCTATCAAGGTGATAAAAGATGAGTCGATTGCCTCCAACACCCCCGCTAACTCATCCCAGAATCAACATAGAGGAAATAAATCACGGGACTATTAGCCTGAATATTGTGACTAGCGCTTGGGAAAGACGGACATATTAATTTTACAAAGTTTTAATTTTTAAATCTCAAGAACACCATATATATTGTTCCGGAAGGAATCGACGTCGACGATCAGTCACCAGGGTTCAGCCCACGCGGATGCTGACGCTAAGAAAGAGCTCACACCCTGCGAGATTAACACGAGCGTAAGGGGAACACGCCGGAGGTTGTCCGGCGAAGCCCACTCCGACGCTCAAGTTAGTGCCTTGATCCAGGAGATGAAAAGAAGGCAAAAAAGGGCATGCGTGAAGTAGAGAGAGCGTAACCCCTTTACCGGAGGGGTTGGAGTATCTTTTATACCTGCGACAGCTGTCTCACAAGTCTCCACGATCATTGTCACGTCCCCCAATTGTTGGTTACAGGATAACCTTTGCAATGATCCACGCTGTCATTAAGTTTGACCCGTTGCGATAATTATGGGTCTTGATGACTCCGCGATAATGGGTGATGGTTATCCGCAGATCTGAAGAAAGGGAGACCGTTCCTTGAGGCCGAATGTTTCTTAGGCTCCGCTTCTCCGAAGTGATCTCGAGGTCTTTTGGCCCGGGGGGTCCCTGGCATTTTGCCTTCTCGAGGTGGTCTCGAGGACATGGCTTTCCGAGGTAATCTCGGGAGTGCGTCCTCTGATTTGATCTCCGAGGTAGGGGTCTCGAGGGATCCCCTTCCTGAGAGGGTCTCGGGAGCTCCGGAAAAATAGTCATTCAGACTCGATGTATCTTGCCACATAACTTCTTCAACCCACATGTTAGCCACGGGGTGCTCAATCCCATCATATATTAATCAGCAAGACTCGCATTTAATCTATCAAGTTCTATGATTTAATTGTAGAATCCGGAGATTAAACCAGATCATTAATGAATTTCATCAGCAATACAAAGTTCATCGCAATGAGGCCTAAAATATACAAGTTCAATTATGCACAACGAATTCTTCGAACGGTGTTTCTCGGCGTTGGATCTCGAGGGCAAGCTTCGTCGTTTTATTCCTTGGTGAAGGGCAAAATCGGTACTCGACCTTCACCCCAAGTCTCAACGACCAAGGGCGACCGCCCCTTTCTCAAATCCGCCGCCGTGATCACCCCGTCGTCGCCGCCCAAGTACACCTTTCCCTCGGCACCAGCGACGCCCACCACCCGACTCCGCCGAATCGGCCTCCAATCGGCGGCCGCAGCCGGGGTCCGTTCTCCTGCCGCCCTGGCGTCCCACACTCTGACCGCCGCGGCGCACTCCAATGCCGACACGACCACAGCGGGCGACTCCAGACAAGCCGCTGCTGCTGGGGCCTGCCCGTAGAAAGACCGAAGCACCTCGCCGCGGTTCACGTCGACGAGCGAGATCAGACCGCCGGAGAGATCGAAACCAAGCCCCTCCCACGTCCTCACCACGGCGCCGCCTAAAGTCATCTCAAGACCACCATTCTCCCACCGATCATCGCCGTAGTTCCAGATCAGCGACTCGTACTCGTCGGACGGCGATGAGGGAGGTTCGTTCTCGTCATCGTCAGACGGGGATTCGGAATCGACATCGTCGTCGTTATCGTCGTCGCCGGAGGAGGAGTAAAAGGCAGCTGGAGATATTTCAGAACTAGAACGACCATATGCGAGAACCGCGAGCTTTTCACGGCCGAGGAATCCTAGGAAGGCGGCGAATCCGGCGAGGAGGAGAGCGACAGAAGCCCAAGCACCGGCGAGGTCGCAGAGAAGGCGAGCTAGGTCAACCAATCCTGGAGTCCGCGACGCTTGCACTACCAAAGGTATCTCCATCAAATCCCTCACCTAATTATCTTCGGCGTGCGGGGGTTAAATACACCGCGGAGCAGATCAAAGGCCGTCGGCGGTGACGTAGCGGCGGGCGATGGTGATGCTGAGTCATCACCCAGGGTCAGCAGGTTAGATAGAATTCCCTGCGACGAGTAATACAGGAAACGGCGTTTTGGATAAACAAGGAATTCCCGATTTGTCGAAGATAGAGGACACGTCGTGGTCGGTTCGGCATAGCAGAGGGTACCGGCGCCGCGTCGAGAGTTGCGGGAGAGAGAGGGACCCACTATTTTGGCATTGTCCGCGTCTTTTGTCCTTGGAGGCACGCTTTTTGGGAAGTAAGTTAATCGTCAGCGTCAGGCGGGACGGGGATAGAGGCGGAGAATGTCCGACGTGGCGGATAAAAACTTGGAACGGAGGATAAGGCAGGAAGTGTTTGTGACGATGGAGCTGGTAGCGTGTTACACGGCACGACGTGGTCGGAATCGAATTGGCGTCTGTGATTACGACCGGGGCAGTCGTCTGGATGCGGAAGTTTCGTGTGGAAACTTTTTTTTTTTTTGGTTCTGGATGCGGAAGTTTCGTGTGGATGCGAGGCAGAGTTGTCTGGAAACTGCATGGGGAGAGGACACAAAAAATGGAGCCTGAATTATTCTTGCACGGTAAAAAATTGATTTTTCTAACGGTAAACTTTTATAAACTCCCCACATACTATTTCAACTTTGCATGTAATCCCCACACAATTTTTTCTTTGCATGCAGTCCCTGATGAGATTGACAAGACAGTTTGGTGAGTATTATTTAAAGAAAGTTAAGTATAAAAGTTAGAAAATTGAGTATGTATGGTTGCATCCACCACATCAATAACCCGTATACTCAATTTTCACTCTTTTATACTCAAGTTTCACTCTTTATACTCAATTTTCACTGATATATACTCAATTTTCATTCTTTTATACTCAATCAATCAAGGAGTAAATACAAAGAAAAACTTGTGTGGAGAGTAAATGCAAAGATCAAAGAGCTATTGAGGAGTTTTCTGCAATTTACCGTTTTTCTAATCTTGAATAATCGATTCAATTTCATCAAAATTTTCTATCAGCGTCAAGATAAATCGGAAATTATTCATGATGAACCGTCCAAAAGTCCAGCGTCCCAGGATTTACACTTCATTTAGAGGAAAGACTCGTCTTGTTACCAAGGAATTCACTCAGAAGGGTAATATCGAAAGGTAAAAGATTCGTCTGGTTGCCAAGGAATTCACTCAGAAGGAAGACATTGATTATAAGGAAACTTTCTCACCTGTGTCGACGAAAGACTCTCTTAGGATAATCATGACACTTGTAGCTCATTTTGATTTGGAGCTACATCAAATAGACATAAAGACTGCATTCCTTGATAGAGACATAAAAAATATACCTTTTTATGTAGCGACACGACCCCTCTAGCCCCATCAGGCGGCTCTCTAGGTCGTGCCCTACGGTCTTCCTACTCCCGGCAGTAGGTTTTTGTCTTCCCCAGACTCGAACCCTAGACCTCCAGGATAAGTACAAAGGTTCCTTAAATCTGGTAGCCAAGTGTTGTACTTGTCCTGGATGTCTAGGGTTCGAATTTGGGAAAGGTAAAAATCCACTACCGGGAGTGGGAAGACCGTAGGGCACGACATAGAGAGCCGCCTGATGGGGCTAGAGGGGTCGTGTCGCTATATAAAAAGGCGTCTTTCTATGTAGCAACACGACCCCTCTAGCTCCATCAGGCGACTCTCTAAACCGTGCCCTACGGTCTTCTCACTTCCGGCAGTGGATTTTTGCCTTCCTCAGATTCGAACCCTAGATCTCCAGGACAAGTACAAAGGTTTGAATCTTCAGACTCAAAGCACTTAGTATGTAAATTAAAGAAGCTCATTTATGGTTTAAAACAGGCGTCCCGTCAATGGTACCGGAAATTTGATCAAGTGGTTATCTTATTTGGATTTAAAGAGAACCCTGTTGATTAGTGCATATATGTCCAGTTCAGTAGGAGCAAATTTATTATACTTATTCTGTACGTGGACGATATATTGCTTGTGAGCAATAATAAGGGTCTGCAGCATAAAACCAATACATTTCTATCTGGTAAATTTGAAATGAAAGATCATGGTGAAGCATTTTTGTTCTAGGTATTTAGATGTGTCATGATCATTCAAGAGGCATTCTTGGACTTTCACAACAGACCTATATTGAAAAGGTGTTTATAAGGTATGACATACAGAACTGTACACCTGATGACACACTTGTGTCAAGAGGTGACAAGTTCAGTTTGCAGTAGTGTCCACGACTTGAACTTAAAATAAAGGAGATGAAACAATTCTCATATGCATCAGCAGTCGAAAGTCTCATGTATGCACAAGTTTATACTCGACCAAATATAGCATTTATAGTTGCGATGTTAGGAAGATATGTTAATAACCCAGGACCGTCACACTGGAAAACAATTAAAAGAGTGATGTGGTATTTGCAAAAAACTAAAAGACACATGCTCATGTATCGGAGGTTAGATCACCTGGAGGTGATTGGTTATTCAGACTCCAATTTTGCTGGATACTTGGATAGCAGGAGTTCTACTTCAGGCTATATCTTCATGTTTGCTGGAGGGGTTATATCTTAGATGAGCGTCAAGCAAACGCTAGTAGTCACTTCTACTATGGAAGCAGAATTGGTAGCATACTATGAAGTATCCAATCACGAGATTTAATAGCGAAACTTCATCACATTATTACATATCGTTGATGGCATTGACAGACCACTAAGGATCTACTGTGATAATAAAGTCACAGAACTTTATGTCAAGAACAACCATAATTCGTCGAAATCCAAGCACATCGACATCAAATTTCTAGTGGTTAAAGAGAGAGTTAAGAGTCGTCAGATCAAGATATAGCACATAAGCACAAATTCCATGTTGGTCGATCCACTCACCAAAGGCTTAGTGTCTAAGGTATTTCATGCGCATGCTATGGATATGCGAGTTCTTCTTATGGGAGAAGAACTCATCTAGTGGGAGTCTGTATTTATTTTATTGCTCTATGTTAATAAAGATAAATATTTTATTTTAATTATTGAACGTACTTAAAGTTTAAAATATTAATGGGAATTCATATGTTTGTTTGACACTCTGAATATAATATAATGATTTTCTGCTGTTGTTTAGCATTTGATGTTTGTAAATATGATACAGATTTCTTTTGGGATCATAAAATTTGGATCATGATTTGCTATTACAGTTTAGCATAATATATTTGCAAATATGATTAGACTCTTTTGAGCCACTTTGGACAAGTTGGAAATTGACATGTACTGATCACATTTCATGTAATTTCCACTCTATACGTCCACAACTTGATCTATATCATTAATGGCATTCGTATTGTGATTACTGTTTGAGCTTGTTACGATCATACACAGTAGTTATGACCTCTTTAGTCCTATACCAATGAAGTTAATGGACCAGATTATTTATAGGGGTATCTTGTACTCATAAAGTGTCACGCCCCCAGAGGCTCATGCTTGCTCGAAAATTGGGCAGCATGTCCCCTGTATGACGGACAAGTTGGGACAAATAGACATACACTTTAATCATAAAAGATGGCTCAGCCATCATAACAGAAAATAAAAACACCACCACGCAGTTTTATATCAACATAAGAGATAACAGGTGGCTCAGCCACCTTAAACATAAAAGAAAACACACAACCAAAGAGAACTCACAAACGAACAAACCCGACCAATAAGACAATACCGAATAAATAAATAAAATGTGAAGCTCCCGAAGTGTAGAAAATAAAAACAACTAAACTAAATACCCAAAACAACTACACCGGGTGAGTCCGAGTGAACTCAGCGGGTATATGAATAGGCAAAAGCATGACATAATGAAGATAAAACAAGTAAAGAAAACAACAGATACAGTCTCTAAAAATATAAGAATACCTAAACATGCATAACATATATAAAACAATATGGTATAAAACCGAATAACAACTAAGCATGTATAAAACAATGTGACAACATAAAATCAACATATACATGCATGTCAATCAAATGCAGCAACCATAGCTCATATTAATGCAACAAACACAAGAAAATGCATAAATACAATAAATGCATATGATGCAATGACATGTGTCACTCCTAACGCCAGTCAAGCCGCCAACACATCATATCTGTGTGACCCAGTGGGTAGGGTTGTGACAACTGTACGCACTCCAACGAATACCACAGATATATGTGGTTGAGTGGACAAGATGCTGGGGAGCCAACTGCTCTAACCCCCGGAATAAAAGGGGAGCTATCAACAACTCTAATATCCCTCTAAAACAACGGTGAGGGTGTCACTGCTTGCCTACAACTGTAACATGTGTGGCATAACAGGACAGTTGCTCGCACTCTAACAACTACCACAACAACAAGTGGTTGAGTGAACTGAGCAACTAAATGTCTAACGACAGCTTAACCATATGGAAGCCCAACAGTCATTAGTTGCAACATGCAGATATGGTGCATACTACAAGATGCACGAACAATCGGAAAACAACGATGCAACAAAATCCAACAAGTATCAACGGTGCAACGACACAATCAATCAAGTATGAAAAACCAACGATTATGCATCTACACTATTAGGTAGGATAATTCTAATGTCAAATAAATCTAATTGTGTTTAATGAACCTCTAAGTACTCGTGTACAAGCGGTACTTTACAGAACAGAAATCCAAACGAGAGACTGTACGGATACGAAATTTCGAATAACTCGAAGATCAATGAAGAAAAAGTATCAACGGCGATGTTAAAATAACAACCGACAAGGAACAAGGTCAAGCAATCTATTTCGACATAAAACAGTCATGCTTAAAAATAAAAGAACTACACGAGTACAAAGGAGAAGTACCCGCCTTTTATGTAGAAGTTCGTAAACGAGGAGAAACTCCCACGATCGACGAGGTGAGTCCAATGTCAAGGTCATGTATCAAGGACTAAATTAGCTATTTATACAATCACCAATAAGCTAATTTCAATATATTAGGATAACTTTTAAATATATAGTCCATGGTAGAATAATCAACATGCTAAACTATGGCTATTCCACAACACAGATCTTAACACTACATGATCCAAACACAACACTTAAGAATCTTCTATTGTAGGAAAACAAATGATCAAGCTAACAAAAACCCAATCCACATGAGGTGCCCAAAACTAATCAAATTAACTCATATTACATCCATACACCTCATAGCAACTCCATCAAACGTAGCAATATTCATGAACCTCATCCAATACCACCCACAGCCAAGATGGCTCATGGCAGGCATAGGGATCAAGGAAAAACCCAACCTCCAAATCAGAACTAAACAATACAAAACTCTACCATAACCCTGGGCGGCTCACGACCCATACCATAACACCCAAACAACTCACTACAAGTCAACTCACAGTAGAACCTTACAGAGTTCCCAAAACAGAACCAAATAACTTCTACAACTTAAATTTACAGCAAAAACCCGCCAATCGCAAATCCAAATCTAACCTAAAGCAAAACACATACAGAAATCTACAATCCAAATTTAGAATCACGCCACAACATGCTTACACGCGTTGACGTTGTAACCGTCCTCTGCTCAGAGCCAACGGAAATCGAGATTTGCCGGAAAATAGATCACAACCCCGGATCAATCTGGATGGTGGACGACGTTAGCTTCCCTGACCCAATCCAACAGAACAACCACATCTCACGGCAAGAACAGAGAACACAACAAGAACAATCAAATCATTCTTCACCTATTGCCCATTTCGAATAATACACAATCAACATAATTAATCCTACAAGAAGAACCTCTTACCTGGGCCAGCACCGGCGATCAGGGAGAAGAGGTGGCGTCGGCTAGAGTCTCGCACGAGGGCAGCGGCGCGATCCAGGAGACGAGACGCTCGGAGGAGAAAAAGAAGAAGAAGATAAAAAGGAGGAAGGGTGGCTTTCCACTCCGACGTCGCGTGGTCGGCAACTCAACTGGCGTCGGGTGAACCCTAGAGGCGTGCGGGCGGGCGACGAGGAACTGCTCGTTGCGTAGGGGAAGAAAAGGAAGCGGATCGGTGAAAGAAAAAGGAAAATTTAGGGTTTTAAATAGTTTTGGCCTTTTGCAAAAAGGCCCTCCAAATTTCGTTAATCCCAACTAGGCTCTTAATTTTTGAAATTTACCTTTTCAACCCTTAAATTTCGGTATTTAACATAAGGTTTGATATCAATTAAAGTTTTATTTGTATTTAACATACAACTCATATATAGCCCAAGTGGGAGATTGTTGGATATTATTATACCTATTAGGTGAGCTTATTTATAAGTTATATATGTAAAGATAATTTGAGCCCTTAAAGTGATTTAACTTATCTTTATTGTGTTTCAGATTATTGGATGCGAGTTTAATGTGTAGAACCCTTTAGGTTAATATGTTATTATTTATGAGTTGATAACAGATTGGATTCCTATATAAAGAAGAGGTCCCCAAGGGTTTAAGGTATCATCTTTGTTGGGGATCGATGCGTACGGCTAGAGGGAGGTGAATAGTCATTTACCCACTTTAATCGTGGTTCTTCCTACACTTTGTTAGTGCGCAACGGAATACCAATAACCTAAACTATCAAAAAAAAAAGAAATCAAACCGCTAACACCAAACCTTTAACATGGTTCGGAGATAAAGTTCGTACTCCATAACAGTCTGTAAGGTGGACGATCCCGATCCATCGGTGGATGAGTCCTCGAAAAGTCTCCCAGCTAGCTCGTGTCGCTTCTCGTGGGTGGAAAAACCTCGCCACATTATTGTAACCACACCTGAGCACTTGTAGACTACTAATAAGCTTTACCCAAGCTTATTTCGTAAAATTTTGCTCAGGCAAACCAAGCTATCTTAAATAGAACTTGGCCCTAAAATAGACGTTACCAGTCGACTGGTGCCACCAGTCGACTGGTGCCACCAGTCGACTGGTCCACCCGAACTCGAACGTTACAGCCCAACGTTCAAATTCCAGCCGACACCAATCGACTGCATAGATGATCAGTCGACTGATCTTTCTGTGCCCAACACCAGTCGACTGTTCCAAGCAGCAATCAACTGCCCAAATCTTAAACATAGGGTTTTAACCCCAAGTACAGTCACTCAGCATTCATCCTCGCTTGACCAACCTACACCTAGTCTTTTAGCCTCCTCCATCAGTCTTAAGTCCCTCGGATGCTTCTCCATCCTTCACGCCTTGCCTTCTGGAGTTTTCTTCGGCCTCGATCTTTATTGTTGGGTCTTCCTTTGCCAAGATGTCACTTGAAATTTTTTCCTTTGTACTTGTATCTTGTATTCTTACAATGTAATATCAAATACATCAATAAACCTAACTTAAACCTTTGCCCAAACATCAAAATCCAAAGTACCTAGATTGCTCCAACAATCCTGACCTAGTTTCTTGTTCCCCATTGACAAAAAATTTTACGGCGCCGTCAACCCTAAGCCCCTTGGAAGATCCTCCTTCTTCTTTCCGCTGCATCTTCTTCCACAGGGATCAAGCCGACGATGCTACGACAAGGACAATAACTCTTCAATCAGGTTCCTTGTCATTCGATGTATATTTTATTTTTGTTATGTCATGATTCGAAGAAATAATAGACCAATACTTATATGTCTTATATTTTCTCTTCGAATTCTTAATTTAATTTTTTAGAATTCATATAATTTGGAGAAAATCCAAATTCTATCAATTGTAACATATGCAGGTCTATCATTAAAAACAAAGAATACCAATTCTTGAAGCAAAGACTCCTATATATCAGGATAGGAGTAGATTATAAAGTAGACGACGTAAATTTGAATTGTCGTTTTGCAAAAGGAATCAAAATCACCGAGCACACAGTCGAAGATTTTTTTTAAAAAAACAAAGGAGAAGATTGCCAGTTCCATATGGAAGCGTGCAAAAATGTCTTGTTTGCAATGCTCTCAAATACTGTGACGCAAACAATCTCATCTAATGGGCCATGGGTGCAATAAGATCACAGTGCCTGTTGATTTGTCTAAGTTATCGTAAAGAGGTAGAAGACCTCTGTGGTGATAAAGAGCCTTTTCATGGGATTCTAAAAGGTGTACGGATCAGCTTGTGCAAGACAATGATGACGACTAAAAAAAATCCTTGGAAGCAAGGCAGATAACAATAATTATATGCACTGAGCTAAGATATTGACTCTGTAAAATTTGATTGTGATCGAAATTGCATCTACAACACGTTTTAGAGGCTTTATAATTGGGCCATACATACATTATACACACATAAGTATACATTGGTAATTTCTATTGGAAAAGGGTAATTGATTTGATATTCTTTTGGATAGTAAAAAATGATTCACTAACTCAGCGCCCCCACTAATCTATTTCAGAGTCAACACAGATAAGATAAGTCATGAAATTACTAATTCGGATATTACGACTAATACGTGAGAAGACGAACACACTGATTTTATTAAATTTTAATCTCTAAATCTTAAAATGACTACATTTATATTTTAATCATCCGTCCATGTTATATTAAATAAATTCAAAACTTCATAATTCATCTGAAAAAGGATAAAATACACGGTAAATTAAAATTTAAAACTAGATTTTTAAAAAACATAAAGTACACGAGAGATTTAAAACTCTACCAAATAAATTAATACAAGTCATTTATCCTTTTCACTTTTATTTAAACTAATATATTATTCTCTTAACTACAAACTAAGTACAAAGAAAATAAACTGAAAAGTCATCGATTGGATTTCTATTTGCAGTTTATTATTTTTGCTAAGAGGCAAAATATCAAGTGGCCTGAAACATGATTTTTCCCATTTTATACCTGCTTTTCCCCCCTCTTAATTTAAGAAAATATAATCACTTTTTCATAACAACAACATGAATTTAAATTCATACTCTATGGGGGATAGATTTCCCAATTGTTATTGATAAGGGGTATTATGAGAAGGGTTGACCTCCACGTGGAAGCCAACGTCAAAGACGGAGGAGCTTCTGGAATAAACAAAGCACTCTTGCTGATCGGAGACACACAAAATCTCTGGATTGGAGAAGAAGGTTGCGCTCGATCGCTAATTGAAAGTTGCTCTCAAGCGGATGCATAGAATCTCCCGAGGCACTAAGACCTCCGAGCGGAGCAGAAGCCGCTCCCAAGAGGGCACATAGAGTCTCTTGAGTGTAGACACTAAGACCCCTGATCGGAAGCAACTTGTTACTTTCGGACGGACATACCAAGTCGCTCGAATGGATATGCGGAGGCCCCTGAACGGTCATACAACGAGCCTCGTATTAAAACCTTTAAGGCGCAATACTCTTGTGACCCTCTTTCAAGCTCGTGGCCCCAGCCATCTCAGAGGTCGGCCCAACCAAAGGCAGGTAGGCACATTAAATGGCAGAATACTTTCTGCTAGAACACAGCGAGTACCATCCGCTTGTCCTTACCCCTCCCTATCCTCATACACAGCAAAACAGTCTGTACTAGTGGGAGACGCACATATGTTGCTCGTTAGACCCACTGTACGAATGTCATTACGAAAAGGTACAGGGTCGAACATTATAAAGGAGAAAGAAAACTCAAATTGGAGGAATACAGTAGAGCCGTAACTCAAGTCTTTACTGTTGGATATAATGTGAATGGAAAGGGAGATATAGAGGAAAGAAATTTCTTGGTGAGTGGAACTTTAGTCCCATATTAGGAGTTTCATGTGAATGGAAAGGAAGGTGGCAAATAAAGAGACTCCATTGTGAATAAGACTTTAATCCCACATTGGAGTTTTAAGGCATAATTATTGGTTTATATTGTTTCATAAGCATGTTAGTTGTGAACAAATACAAAGGGAGAGACTCTCTCTCATGTGTGAGTGCTCAGGGGGAGCAAATCTAGGATTCGGATTTGTATTGAACCAAGTGGACTGTGTGCGTGCACGACCTGTCCAAGCGGATAAACCAACGTTTTGCCAAATTATTTGCTCAAGCGTAATGGATGCTTTAACTATTGATTACTGCAGAGTCATTGATTACTGCAAAAGTCAGAGCCTATATAAAGGGGTTATGGTCGAGAGCAAAAGATATAGAGGATATAAATTGTCTTCCACCTCGTTCCCAACTCTCTGGTAGCGTTCGGGTATTTCTTCAGTTCGTCACGAGCAACGAGTGCTCTGTTGTGCCCGTGGTATTGCTATTGTATCTTGAAAGACAGACGTCCATCAGAACCTCGAAGCACCGTCGGAGGAAGACAAATCTGTTTCAAGAAAACTGCGTTACGCAGGTCTTAGCACCTCTCCACTTTTGGTCGGGAGACCCAGTTGAGAGATACTGCTCGAGAGACCTGGTCAGGAGATCCGGTCGGGAGATACTGCTGGGGAGACTTGGTCGGGAGACCTTGGTTGGAGATTCAGCTCGGGAATTTCTGGTCGAGAATTTCAGCCTGGGAGAATTCCAGCGCAAGAAACTGTATCCTGCATAAAAGGATATCTCGGATCACTTAATAGATAAGTAGAAAATTATGTAATTTTAATTTATTTTTTTTTTAACTTTCTAAAAAAAAAAAACATTTCCTCCGACATTTACTTTACCTATTCATGTACTTATTTGTCAATACTAACCCGAACGACGGAGTGACGTTACCGAGACATCCCGCCTTATTCTAACTCTCCTTTCTTCTACAATTCACGGGCACAGTCCCAGCAGCCCCTGGAGCACCGGTATTGCACGTTTCGAGGTCTGGATCAGTTATGATTCACGCATTATGATTCAATCTAGTAGTGGAGTCTTCAGAGGACCCACACGCAAGATTTCTGAAGGCTTCTAATAAACATCTTCCTTTTCTCAGTGGTCACTGGATGTGAAAACTAAAACCCTTCCAAATCAAAATTTTGAAATATGTAACATGATTTTATAACGCAGTTTGGTCCATAATATTCCTTAAGCTTGCAGTTTGCCGACGCATCTCATTGAATTTGACAGTTTGCTAATACTGAAAACGATTGCTGACAAACACTTGCTTGGTTGCCAATGTGCCGTGTAACATTGGAAAAGAGTTATTTCTCACATGAATAATTATTGCCAACATATATCATTTTCTAGAACAACCACTGTCGCCTCTCCTGAAAGAGTAGAGATTGAATCTTCTGTCTAATAATCTTTTCAGAAATAAAGTTCCTCCCATTTAAATAGGTCGGGAGTGTTTTGGATGAATGAATCATCTTGTCTTTTGTCACGTAGAACAACTACTGCCTGTCGAACTTGTCCTACACAAATAAATACAAACCTACTGGAATTCTTCCTATTCTTGTGGCTTTAAAACTGCCACAAACAGTACCCAAAGCTTCAGCGTTTCACATTCCTTGTTCTGATCAAGTTCTTCGAGTTACGTACACCAATTCACATTTCAGTTTTTCTCAGTTTCTCACGGGAACGAGAAGTCCGTGTGTGGCGTTAGGTGAAAGGTCACCATCGCGTTGCATGGCAAAGCAGAGCTGCGAGAGGCCCCACGCATCTGTTTTTTTGCGTGTCGCCGACGACATCCACCATTTTCATTTGTCTCCTCCTTCCAACGACTTCGCCAAAAGTGAGATGCACCCATGATTTCCTTCACTTCCTTCAAACTCGACGTTGACCTTCTTGGTTTCCTTCTTCTTCTTCTACTATGCATAGTCAACTCATTCCCGGGAATTATGCCAACTTGGGGCCACTAAGTCCCGCCATCAAATAGCTAGGCATTGCACAAGTCCTCATTGCAAATCTTGCCTTTTTAGATATGTCCCTTCGGTGGGTTGCTTATTTGACAAGAAAAAACTGCACAGTCCTCCTGATGTCATTATTGCACACATCATCTTGAATGTAAAGCTTGAAATTGTGGGAGAGGCACTGTGAGTGAAGGTGATGGCTGTGTAACCCAAACTGGACTATCACTAGCTTCTCTTTTAAATTCATGTTCTATCAAACAACAGAAACAATGCATGCAGAGTAATATCAATTCGAGCATCTTTCTACTGCATGTCTTTAGTTGAATTTATGGTCTTGTTTTTAATAAGTGCAAATTAGTCAAATCTATTCCCTTAATGATGCAGATCTTTGTCGACCTAACTCCACCAGGAAAAAAAAAGGTTATAAAGTAGTAAACTAAGGGATGCGTATCTTAAAGATGACCTAATCCAGGAGGTTTTCTTTTGGACATTTCTGTTTTGTCTGAGACAGTCTTCACAAACTTTTGAGAGGCAATCGAATTCATGATCAAAATTGAGATTCTTACTGAACTATCACTCATGAAACTTGATGAATTTTTTTTTCTTCAGAAGTAGCAAATATACAGAATTGATCAGAGATGTTCCCAACAAAATCCATCATATATATTATAAAGTATTTAATTTGTAGGAGGTAATTAATTGGATCATGAACCAGCAGGAGCCAAGCTAAGGCGCAGGTTTAACCCGTACGCGTCCTCCGCCGCTTCCTCCTCCGGCGCCGCCCCGGCGAAAGTCACGGAAGACCCTTCGACCGCATGGCCGTCCTTGTAGAACCTACCGCCGCCGACGTCTCCGACGTACGCGCAGTTAGCAGGCAAAGAGCGCGGCGCGATGCAGCCGAGCGACAGGTGATTAACCGGCGAGGTCGTGCGGCCGTAGTAGACCCAGTTGGCCGGGGGTCCCACGGGATGGGGCGAGAGGAGGTGCGGCTGAGGCTGCGGCGAGAAGGCCGCAGCGATGTTCTGAAAGTAGTAGCTCCCCGCCTCCGGAGGCGAGCGGCGGCCGGAGGCGGCGAGCTGCTGCTGCTTCTGCTGCTGGAGGCGCTTGAGGTGCTGCCGCTCCTTCTTGTGCGCGTTCTGGTGTCCGCCCAAAGCTTGCGAGTTCGCGAACTCGCGGCAGCAGTACTGGCACTCGTACTTCCTCCCGTCGCCGGACGCCGCCGAGGTGGGGCTGCTCTCCTCGCCGGAGACGCTGTCGTTCTCCGACACGTGAATCCCGAACAGCCTGATCCTCGGGCTCGTCGCGGCCTTCTCCTCCATATTCGATCTCCCTCAATTCGAACTATCAAACAGGACTGTTATCATCTCTGTTTCATCTTCTTCCTGAGACACACAGCGAACCAGAGGGAGCTAGAAAGGAATTAATGGTGCATGAAAGTAGTAGCTGGAGGTTTATATAAGATGATTAAAGTTAAAGGTGGTTTAAATTACATAGGTAGGAGTTACGTTCCACGATCGAGTGGGAAAAAGGGCAGAGTAGGTGCGACGGAGAGGTGGATGATATTCATACTTAATTATCAATCAATACCGTATTCCACGAGAACTGAGTTTGATTGGTTGAGGTGGATTGTCTCTGTCTTTTGTCTTTCTTAAAAGTTAGCTCCTCCCTTTTTGTCAAATCTTTGTTGGAGATTATCGTTGTATTGGGGGAGATGGAGAGTCTCCGAGTCTGCAACGACTGTTCATGTTGTTGCCGAAAAGTGTGCCTCACTTTGGCTGAACACTGCAAGTTAGATATTGAGTGTTGGATTGATAAGAAGATGTGGAGAAGACTATTGATCGAGAACAGAAGCTGCAGCAATCGTTTTCGTCGCCACTTTACACAATTTCCAGTATTTGTCTGCGGGTTGGGGATCGACGTTTGACACTGGTAGTGGTTGTGACGATTGACTTCGAGAACTACAGATTGGAACTTCATTGTCTCCGGGGAAATGTTTTGCTTGTTAATTAATGTTCAGATCCATAGCTAAGTCGTCGTCCTCATTGAGGTCGAATTGTACGCGAGCATATTTAATGGGGGTGTTTTAACACCTCAATCACAATCCAAAAAACAAAAAAAACTTTAAAAAATAAATATGTTATTGTATAAAAATTTTCAATTCACAAAAAATTGTCAACAACTACGTAACAACTAAACTCTATTTCTGCGGAGACTATATAGATTCTTTTATATCATTGGACTCTCTCACTATTATATCATAATTTATATTTAAATAAATTTTATATTATTTATTATTGCTAATTAATTTTTTATATAAATTTTATATTATTTATTATTGCTAATTAATTTTTTTTATATTCTTCTCTCTCGTTTGATGTGCATATTTATCATAATTTCACATTGTCTAACTGAAACACTTATTAACAGTTTAAGTACATGTTTATACGATCTTAAACGTGTCTTCGAAAATTTTCATCAAAAGATTTAATTCCGATTTTCTTTTCAATGTTCTCATTTCTTATTCTGTCTATCTTCCTATGTTTACATATTTACTTTAATATTCTCATCTCTGCAACATTTATCTTTTACTCATATGCCCGAATCATAGCCTAACATTCATCACCATATAACATAGCAAGTCTAACTACTGTTTTGTTGAACTTCCATTTGAGTTTTAGAGGTACTTCATGATCAGATAAACACCCGACGTTAATCTCCATTTCAACAATCCTATTTATATTTTATGTAAGACATCTTTCTCAATCCAAATAATTCGTCATCTCCTATCTTAATAATTATCTCATTACATCTAATATTGCTAAACTTAAAATTCATATATTCTGTCGTTATTCTATTAAGTCTAAAACCTTTCATTTCTGGTATTTCCATCCAAGATTCTAGTTTAGTATTTACTCTTTTACGTATCTCGTCTATCAAAATAATATAATCTGCAAATAATATATGTCATTATACTGTATCTTGAATATGTTCAGTGAATTTATTAACGATTAACATAAAAATATAGGAACTCATATGGTCCTGTCGCGAAGCGAGGTGGACTCCCAAGAGCACACGCGGTCCCCTGAAGATCACGAACTACTGGGGTCGGTCGCTATCTGCAAGGAAAAGTCAGTCAGAACCCACCGGGAAAAACCCCTGGCAAGGCACTCCGACGGTCAAGTCAGTCCCCGATGATGGAAGAATAATAAAGCAATAGAACAGTAGCGAAAATACTATTGCGCATACCCTGGGGGATGTGGAGTGGAGAGACTTATATAGCCGGGGGAGCTGATAGCTTCTGCCTAATCTGCCACCTTTTGTCGCGTAGCGAGGACAGGGTAAGGCGTACCTAGAGGTGGCAGGGTAATATGTCACATACCGGAATAAGGAAATGGGCGCTGCCAACTTATGGGTGGGCGCCGTCAGGCGCCGCTCGGCCTGACACCAACGTATGTGGTCGCAGTACGGGGGGACAGGGTATGGCAGAGAGATCATAACGTTAGCGAGATACTCATGATTCGGGTCGGAATAGTACCTGACCTGCGCCGACCCATACAGTTTCTACGAGTCTTGTGTCAGGGAGTGGTTGTTCTGATAAGTTACGACAAGAACTTTGGACAACTCGGTTTCCCGAGTCGAGGAGGGCTTCCCGAGAGAAGGTATGCTTCCTGAGTCGCGGCGAGCGTAGTTCAGGATGTACGTCCGAATTCAGCTGACTCGGCGATAGTCTGGTCAACGACCGAGTACTCTTCCAGCTCGGGGTCCTCCTGACTCGGGGATCTCCTGATCTCGTGATACTCTGAGTGAGGACTTCTCTGGCTCGGGAGGACCGCAGGAGCGTGGGCCGCCACGCGTTCGGCTAAGTCCCAATCCGAGAAGTGCGCAGGGGCATGCCCGCTTACGACTTGTACGAAGGTGAGAATTCAGACCATAGGTCGGCTTGTACCTAGGGAGCGTGGGCCGCCACGCGTCCGACTAGGAACCAAACCGAGAGGTGTGCTGGAGCAAGTCCGCTTATAACTTTCAGATACTTTGAGTTGAGACTTCCCTGACTCGGAAGTGTTAAAGCTTAGGGATGTTGTGAGTTAGGACTTTTTTGACTCAAGACTCTCCTGACTCGGCACTCCCCTACCTAGGACTTCCAGGACTCAGGAGCCTTCGGGGCTTTTGACCCTCTTTGCCTTGGTCAGAGCCAATGTTTCCTCGTGTTCGGGGGAAATGGGCCGATCCGCCTGTACAGGCCTATATTCGACGGACTCCTGGGGCCCATAAACCCAACTCCTCCTGATGGGTTGCCAGGGTGCCAGGCCAGGCTACACATAAGCTGGCCCGGGATCATCATATAATCCTATTTTTATTGGAATATTTCAGTTACTCCTCTTAAAGTATTTATTTTGATCATTATATTTTTATATATATTTTTAATTAGTTAAATATATAACTCAAAGTCAAGTTTGAGAAAAATAATTAAAAATTACATAAAATTCAGAACCATAACAAAGATTGACTTGTATAAGTTTTTTTCCCATGTACTTGAGCCTTTGACATTAGACAAATTCGGAAACACTGGCTCTCCTAAAATTTTCATTCCAAATATATTATTTTCCTTAGTTGATAATTGAATTTATTCATGAGATATTTATGAACATTAACTATTAAATTTATTAATGTTTAAATATATTTATTTAAAAATAAATAAGCTCCTATAAAATTAATATTCAATTTTATTTACAAAAATAACCTATTTTTCTTTCCTGAATTCTTTACTCCTATATTTCTCCCCACTGCTTGATCTTTACATACCCGTTCTCTCATATGAACGCGGCCTACTTTTGCACGAATAACACGGCAGGTGTGATTCGGAATGAAAGCAGAAGAAGTGTTTTTTTTTTCCAAACGGCATCAACCGGTAGACCAACAAGCAAAGCATCGTGATTTCTGGTACTTTCGTTTGCTCCAGACGATTCGCGATGCATCTTCTCCACTGGCACGCCGAAGTCCGCACCACCCTCGCTGCCGCGGCCGCCGTATTCAGCTCCCGCCCCGGCGCTACCCCATTCGCTGGCCGAGGGAGGAGTGAGTGGCGGCCCGCGGTCTCCTTTCGCCCGATCGTCTTCCCCCGCGTCGCCCCTTCTTTGAGGTCGTTCTCCGTTTCGGACGACGCCCTCGCTGCTGTTCCCGCGGCCGTGAAGGAGGGCGAGAAACCGGCGATTTGCACCGCGGACGAGCTCCACTATGTCCCAGTCCCTGGCACCGAGTGGAAGCTCGCTCTCTGGCGTTATAGACCGCCTCCCGAGGTACTGGCTATCGCAATCCCGTTGTAAAGATGGGTATTTGATTTGTTTCGTGCGCCGTTGTTTGATCTGTGCGCTGGTGGGGATCTATAGGTACCGAAGAGGAATCATCCCTTGATGCTGTTGTCCGGGGTTGGCACAAACGCGATTGGATTTGATCTTTCTCCAGGGGTTAGTACCATTTAGGAAGATTTTTTTTCTTCTTCTTTTCTTGCTCTTCTTGTCATCGTCATTTGTTAGTCAATTGCCTTTCTTACGTAGTTATTTGATCACACGGAAAACCTGCAAACAAGATAACGGAACTATAATTTCCCCATTTCTGCGGTGTCACAATAACCAAGGTTGTCCAGGTGCGTGGAATATAGGTTTGTCACGCCGCGTATCTGATGTGTTACTGAACCAAAGCAAAGCCATAGGTAAAATCATGGAGTTCCAAGTTCCAACTGCTTTTTGAAAAATGTCAAAAGGTGGAAAATTCCACAATGCATTGCTTTAAAAATGTTGATGAAGATTGAAAAGACATAGGGTGTATCCTTTGATTGAAGGCCCCAGTAACTCAATTACCACTTCATTCCCATTGGCAACTGCCACACCAATCAGGACCTTCCCTTGTCTACTCCAACAATCTTCTCGGTGGTACATCACAGAAAAGTGCCAAATGAAAAGAAGCAAATTCAGGGGGAATATGATTCATTCCTGATCTCTTATCTAGTGCCTTCATCAAGTTGTTTCATTTCAGACCTAAAATCAACTGGAACATACCCTCCCTTGCTTGGTTGTGCCCTAGAAAATCACCCAATTTCTCATAATCCAATTTGTGCTACTCCTAGTATGTAGATAATGTTAATCTTCAATGGCCTCACAATGCTTGTGATAACTTCTCAGTGAATCACTGTATTCAATTCTCTTATATGAGGTAGGAAATACCCTTGCGATAAAGGTCCTTGTCTTTGGGTGGATATGATGAATATAGTACATGCCATGAATTCCTAGAATGATATGGCATTCTCAATGCCAATGACTGCACCATTTGCCAGTTAGAGGAGGAATCATGCATGCACCTTGTTTCAGTTTTCTGCCTTGGTACATTTCTCCAAAGGCATTCTTTGTTCAAGCTCAGTTAAACATGACAATTGAGCCATTTTTCTCACAATTAGCTAGGACCGACTGATTACCTAACATTCCCAGGCAAATTGTTGTTGATCTATCTCGCTCATTTACTTGATATTGAGGAACCTTTCCAAAGTGATGTCTTATACCCTAAAAGATCCTTTTGATCAACCCCTTGATCCTCTCAATTCACAAGTCAGAATATGGCATTGAAATTTAAACGAGAGGGATCAAAACACTATACTCCTCTCAGGATGGTGGTGGAAAATTAAGATCTCAGCTGATTCAAAAAGCTCCCTTTCCCACCAACATCATCCATATGCATCTTTATTTACCCAATAGCCATTTCTCCACGTCTCTTTCTATGCTTGAGAATTTTGTGGCACAAGTTTAAGAGCATCAGATTCTCTTCCCATATCCTTGTTAGTTTCTCTGTTTTATTACTTTATTTTGCTGATACCTATTAATGTATATTCAGGCTTCATTTGCTCGTCACATGTCTAACCAAGGTTTTGATACATGGATAGTCGAAGTGAGAGGCGCCGGATTGAGCAAACGTGCCGATGAGTGGAAGGTGGTTGATGATCCTTTAATTAAGCCTGTTATATCTGTTGCTAATTCTGTTGATGCAGCTAATCAAAAGGGTGTTATGTCAGTTGGAGAAAAAATTGTTGGGAATTCCGGTTCTATGCCAGATCCTAAAAGTACAAATGTTATGCCAGTTGGAGAAAAAATGGTTGGTAACTCCAGTTCTATGCCAGATCCTAAAAGTACAAATGTAAATGGGAAAATGGTTGATAGTTTTACTTGGAATGAACCAAAATTGGTAACTGAGCTAAGTGATACTTTTTTGCGCTTGGCCGAAAGACTGTCAGGTTATCTAAATGAAGGTCAATTAAGGGATATCTCAGATAAGTTCTTTGATCAAATTTCAAAACTTCTGGAAGATGCTCGACTATCTGAGCGCTTCAATGAGATCACAGAAAAAATATCCAGTTTACTAGAAACAAGACAGAATTCTGCTTTCGCTGAGCAAATAAAGGATCTGAGTCAACGCTTAGTAAATGTTATTGAAGAAGGTCATCGATCAGTTTCTCCTCAGCTGTTTGACTTGCAAGAGCGTTTTTCAACAACCATACAAGACTTCCAGGATCAGCTAGATTTAATTGTGGCTTATAACTGGGACTTTGATAACTACTTGGAGGAAGACATACCTGCTGCGGTGAGGTGACATGCCCTTTTTTAGTAAAAAAAATCGATTTGGCAATATTTTGCCGCACAAATATAAGAATTCATTCTTTAAACTTGGGAACTTATGAGGCTTATTTTCTTTTAGATGGAATACATAAACCTTGAGACTCAGAGTAAGGATGGAAAGTTGCTAGCGATTGGGCACTCTATGGGGGGAATCTTGTTATATGCTATGCTATCCAAACATGGTAAAGTTTGATTTTTATTATAAGGGCAGATTATTCTAAGATGGTAGTAATGCTGGGACCTCTTTAGTTCAGATAGCTATTTGTCTTGTGATTCACTTCATCTTTCTGTCTTTGCTTATGAATATGCTAACTATAGTTATGGGGTGCACACTTATAATTGTATGCAATAATTTGTGATGCAAACACAACTGGATACAGTTTCAGATTTAGAACATTTGTTGGTTCATGTTGTCTGCCCTCATTTCTTATTTTCCTATTCTTGCCCTGTAGTGTGTGATTTTTTTTTTTGGTTCATGTTTCTCCCTACATGTCTTCCTTATTGTTGCCTCTTGAGTGTGTTACCGGCTTCAAGTTAGGCTTCATATGCTAAACACTATTGCTCTATTGATATTTAAGAAGCACTACTCTTCTACCAACTACAATGACGTCCTTAGATGTCCTGATCCATGATTTATCTGTAAAAATGAAAATGTTTAACACACTAGATACTTTCACAAATGGTATTATGGACTGCCATATCAAGATATTTTGACACCATGGCTTTTATGGACCACTCGAGGTTAGCTATTGACAGTGATACCATGCTAATGTTGCTAGCTTGCATTGATAACCAAATAGCATCAGATCCATCATGAATGTTGAAGCTAGGAGGCTCCATGCTCATTGGTCTCACATAAGTGCACTGGGCAGTGGTCTATTATATAAATATAAGTTGGTTCCTTTTCTAACAGCTACTGTTATGAAGCTTGAGCTTTAACGGTAAGTGGTTAGCCATTCAAATTCAACATCATATCAGAGCAGGAGACCAAGGCTCAATCCTACCTATGTCAGACAAAACATAGGCTCCTATCTCTGAGTCATGGTAGGCATGAGGGGGCATATTAAAGGTAGGAGGGATATGCAGTTTTACACAATGTTCTTTTGTGGGCTAAATCCATGGAACCTGATTGCTTGTTGTAATGAAACACAATTTTTGTCTGTTTTGAGAAAATGATGTATTAGTTCATGCTTAATGAAATGATCTTAAATTTAGTACCGAATGCAAGTCATTGAGATAAACCCAGGATATGTAACTTCTAGCCTTCTCAGTGCTATAGAACTGACTTTTCTTTCTTCTCATTTCTTAGCCTATGAAAATAGAAAACCTAAATTGGCTGGAGTAGTTACTTTGGCATCTTCTGTCGACTACACAACCTCTAAATCATCACTGAAATTGTTACTACCACTTGTAAGTTGCATGCTTATTTTTGTGTGCATTAAATTTGACACTATTTTTTTGCAGGAACCTAATTTTGTTTATTTATTACACAGGCTGATCCTGCACAGGCTCTTAATGTTCCTGTTGTCCCTTTAGGAGCTTTACTAGCAGCTGCCTATCCTTTATCATCCAGACCACCATATGTTCTGTCATGGCTTAATGATCAAATATCAGTACAGGATATGATGCACCCTGAGTTGTTTACAAAGCTCATTTTGAATAATTTTTGTAAGTGCAAATTTAATGACCGTAGACTCAATATAGGAGTTAGCATCCTCACACTGCAGATACATTACATGCTGATATTACTGGCCGCCAATTTTCTAACTGGTTATTTGCTTTGATTCAAATCAACTTCTACTTTTCTTTTGTGCAAGCCTATTTACCTTCATATTTATTTTTAATCCCTCTAGATTAGTGAATGTTATATTTGTGGATATTACATGCAAATAAGTGGCTTTGACTTTTTTTTTCTTCTTTTCTTTGGTTTGGTGGATGAATGATTTGGTTTGTACAACTCTAAATCTAGCTTGGTCAACTTTATATAGTTTTGTGAAATTCTCTTTGAAAGATGTGGAGGATGTGATTAATATGCACAGAAAAGGTTAGCCTGAAAGGGTATGATTGTTTGTAGCTTATGCTTTACTTTGATGTTTGGTTATTTGTAGCTTGTGATCTTAAAACAACTGGTTCTTCAGAGTAAATGCTACAATTCAGTTTGTTTTCTTTTTCAGAAATCATTCCCTTTTTTCCTCTATTTATGGTTTTTTCCTAAAACATTTTGTTTGTGTTCCCATAAAATAAGGATGGCGTAAAAGTTACTTTTATTTTTTATAAGGATAAAACTCTATCTTTTTATTAGTCATCTTTGGTTAGATAAGGAAGTTCTTTCAGTTAAGTGTTCCTTAACCCCTAATAGTAATTTAGGCCTTGCCATTTCTTATTCTCTGACTGCTAATGCTTCTTCTAAGTGTTTTTGAGTGTCTCTGGCTGGTTCCAGATGACCCCTAAGTTATATATTCATTTTCTACCATCACACATAGTCCGGCGATAGCCAATGGATAAACATGGGTTCAAAGCAAGGGCAATCAACTGGATAAAGTTTTCTCTTTCTTAGCCTGCTACCTATGAGTTTAATGTTAAATTCAAGTGTTCACCCAAGTCCCTTCATCCTTAAAACTTGATGAAGGCTCACTCTATCCCTAAATAAAACTAAATAAATCTCACATCATCTATCTGTGTCCAGCATCTATTGAAATGCCCCTCTATTTATCCAGTCTTTATTTTCCACACTGTAGCCATTTTTAAGAATAGTGTTGTTGTGCTATTTGAATGATATTGAACTTCTCTATCTGCAGGGCGGAACACGTTCTGTAAAGAATATCTCAACATAAATTGTTGTCTCTTTTTTGGTCTTTTACCTAGTTCTGGTTTATTGAGCTCCCTATGTCATGGCACTTGGCAGGTACTGTGCCTGCCAAAGTGATCCTCCAGCTAACTACTGCTTTCCGCGATGGAGGTCTTCGGAACAGAACTGGCACTTTCTTTTACAAGGATCATCTGCACAAGTGTGTGGTGCCTATCCTTGCACTGGCTGGAGACCGAGACTTGATATGCCCTCCTGAAGCTGTGTATGGTAAGAGTTGTATTGAAACTTATAAAAGGAAATCTATTGATCAACAGTCTCTTAAATTCTACTTGCTGGATGGCCAGAAACTGTTAAAGTCCTTCCACAGGAGATGGTCAGCTATAAAACCTTGGGGAAACCTAATGGCCCACATTATGCTCACTACGATCTAGTTGGTGGCCGACTGGTAAATTGCCAACTCCTTCAATTGGTTGTTTTCTTGGTGAAGAAACTGGTAAAAAGTCATTAGCTGAGTTTGGTCTCTTATGCAGGCTGTTGATGAAGTCTATCCTTGCATTATACAGTTTCTTTCTCTCCATGATTCTTTATCGCCATCCACTTCAACTTAACATCTAGGGGATTATTTACCTGAAAAGTGATGTGAAGAAACCATACCACAAACTTGAAAGGTTAGGGTTGCCGCATACCTCTAGTTCTAATACATAATTAGCCATAAGGTTTGACTCTTGATTCTGATACCTACAAAAAGTAAATGTTTTACTACATTTTAGAAATTCGTATAGTTTTTTAATTACAATTTTTTTCCTCTTAAATTCCATCTTTTACCACATATCTGTTAGCTTCTCTTGGTTGAATCATTTAATGCTTATAAAATACCCCTATTTGTGCAAATGGTGGATTTGGAAATTCTTTATTAATATCAAATTTTATTTCATAATGATGTTTAAAGTTTGGTACAAAACGTTTTGAAGCCATTCCATTACCAAAGACATACAAATAGTTAAAATATTTTCAATATACAATTGTTGTTTAAAAAATTAAATGAAATATTTATTCTTCATATATCTCCTGACTTGTATGAGTTCATTTAACTTAGCAGCCTTTTAATAATTCGACAAGTCTTTAAAATATTTTCAATTTTTAACAACCGCGTGCATATTTTAACTTCTGAAACAAATTCATAACAAACAATTATAATTAATTTTTAGTTAATTCTTGAAACTTAGTAACTAAAATTATGGAAATTATTGCATTCAAGATTATTAAATCAATATTGCCAAACTGTCTTGGAGGGCATTAACGTTAACAGAATCGAACATAAGAATCAGTGCATGAACACAAAAATAACAGATTTTGGTATCGATCTATCTATGAACTTTCACTTCTATCATCACACGATATCTTCCTCTTAATCCCAACCTCGGCGGCGCCGCCGCCAAGTGCCCCACCAACGATATCAACACCAAACAGCCTGATGGGGCAAAGAGCAGCCGCCGGCGCCACGCGCGCGAAGATGAAGAACCGCTTCTCTTCGCCGGCGGTGGAGCGGTGGAAAGTCACCACGTCGCCGGCCTGGAGCGCCTTGTCCTTCACGAACCAATTCCATCCCCTGGTCAGCACGTAAGTCTTGATGCTCTTCCAGTACGAGTAGCGGAACCGCCACACCTTGCCGCGCTCGTCCTCGAAGCTCAGCACCACGCCCCTGCCGCTCCTGCCGTTCTCCCCCAGCGGCAAGTGCATCTCCGCGTGGTGCTTCGGGATCACCAACCGGTCAGCTTCCCGACGTCGCTCGGCATCAGGGTCTTCTCGAACAGGGGCTTCCTCTGTTCCGCCGCCGCCGCTCCTCTGTTCCTGACCAGCTTCATCTCGTCGCGGTACGTTTGCTTCCGCAGCATGTCGACGACCTCCTCCTTGGACCGGGAGCAGAGGAAGGCGAGCTCCTCCGCCTCCAAGGGCTCGAAGTTGGTGACGGCGCCGCGGCCGCGGAACCGCTGCACGGCCACGTCGTACGCGCGCGCGGCCTCGGCCTTCACGTCGAACGCGCCCAGCCACACCCGCCTCTCCCTGTCGTAGAACTGCGCGCCCCAGCTGCCGTAGGGAAGCGGCACCACCCCCATGTACTCCGGCTGCGCCGGCGCCGCAGCCAACATCCCGCCGGACTCGGAGTCGGAGCTCACCTCAGGCTCGATCACCTCGCACTGCCTGTTCTCCACGCAGCTCGTCTCCATTCGGAACGATCGAGGAATCGGAACGAATGACGGCGATGTGGATTTCCGATGACATATATAGACATTTTCTGGAGGCGACTCCACAAAATTTCCTATGAAGGATATTTTCCTAGCCGTCCGATTGGAGCGAACGTATTCCTGCAGCCGATGATGAAGCGATCCAATGGTTGAAATTGATCCCCCATAGAATTTTCTGCGCGCATACTCATACAATTATGCACTCTGTTATGGTTTGGTTCCACTCACTTGATGAACCATGGTCAGTAGTAATGAGACCTTCCTTTTGCGCGGGCAATAAATTACCGTAATAATCTCTACCTCAAATAGGCTTGGCTTTTATGAACGTTAAAGTTTTTATTTTAAAAAAATAATCGTGCTTATGCAAATAATTAACATTTTCCTCTTTGGGTTCATGCACGAGCTTATATAATTTTGCACCATCCTTTTTTTTAATGTTTTATGGTAAATAATTATTGTATTGTATAATTTATACCATTCAAATGAGATAATTTTAATATATTATAATATCATTTTATCCTATGATAAAATATAAAGATTATGATACACTCAGTGAAAAAATTCAATGAAACACTAAGTGAATAACGTGACATTTTGTATGCATACGTCTGATTATCGCTCAGACATCATCGGCACCCTCCGCCTGCCGTCCCGAATCATACTATACCCTGGGGGCACGGTGAATCCGTCGGAAATCACTGCATATAAAGTGTCACGTTATTCACTGAATTTTTTTTAAAGATTTTTCACTAAACATGTCATTTTTCAAAATATAAAGGTTAATTATGAAAGATACTTTATTCGTGTGAAGGAGATTATATTTAACGATATATTTTATACAAATTAAAAATTAACCTCATAATTTATTGAAATAAATATTTATATAAATATCAACTTCGACAAAATCGTGAGAATTATAAATATTAATATATTAACCATACAAACGTTGGTAGAAAAATTGGAGAGAAAGGAAATAAATGTGTCTTCCGTTTTTGCTTGTTTTTTTATTTGAAGGTTTGAAGAAGGTTTGCAAACACACCAATCAATTAAATAAAATAATGACCATTAAATAATAAAGCATATTTCATTTCGATGTTAATTATAGCAACTGCAATTTTTAAATAAGTTTTTTCAAAAAAAAAAAAAAGGAAAGCAAAATTTATATTAACTTCCTTCCAATTATAGGCTCTTATTTATTTTTATATATCCATTATCTTAACGATTTTTTTTTTGAGTCAGTATAACGTATATGGAAAGAGATTTACCCAGATACATAAATAATATGCACATGGTGAAACCGAGAATATAGGTCATCAACTCCTAAGAATCAATCCCTGATCATTATATCAAAAATATCATACGTCCATCATGCATCTACACTACACCCTTTTATATATATATATATATATATATATATATATATATATATATATATATATATATAAAAAGAAACCTTGTGGATCTTTTGCCATGGACTTGTCCATGATACTAATTGGGGCATCGAAATGAATTTGGACGTTTGATTTATTTTTAAAAATAATATTTTCTTAAATTTTAAATATATATAACATAACTCATGAATATTTAAAAAAAAATTATCTTAAATACTATAATCTAAGAAGAAATGTAAACCTAGAGTAAAAATTCTATTAAACCAACTATTAACCCAACATCTAAACTCTAAAATCTTAAATCCTAAATATATATAATATATCTAAAAAAAAGTGGTACTCTCAACACAATGAATCCAGACGCGTCCTAACCAGTGTCATGGACATATATATATATATATATATATATATATATATATATATATATATATATATATATATATATATATATATATATAATCTTCTTGTTGAATATTTGAGTCTTAAAAAAGATCAAATACGATTTTTGAAAAAAAAGGGGTGTTATCAATGGATGAAAGGCAGAATTGACTTCAAAAACGGAATCTACGTTTCGCATAGATGAATCTAGACTATTAATTTGTTCAAAATCGATTACGGATGAATAAGCAATTAATTGTGTAAAGTCAGCCCAAAATTGGTATAGAAAGAAGTAGATGAGGTTTAGTCTCACATCTAAAATTTCCGAAGGTATTTGCTTCCTTATATGTGTTCCTCTGTTGATGGAGTTAAAAAAAATACAAATGGTCTCTTCTCACAGGCGATCAGGTGCTCGCACCAGCGAGCCCGCTATACAGGCGTAATGGACACTTTGTTGGCGTACTTTGCACTTCATATGATGTGGAAGTGCCTACGTGGCACTCAGGTAGGAGAAGAGATGACTAGACTGCTGACTAGGTGAATGAATGACAACTGTTGAATCAAAGAGAAGTGCTGAATCGCAAGTAACACGATTTGGAGCGTTGATCGCGAAGAGTCGAAAAAATGATATTGTGCAAATTGATATGACAATAATCAATGACGTTTCGACCGCCATTCCGCACAGAGAGAAGTCAGAAAAATTCAAAGGAGCCGACTTCAAACGATGACAACATAAGATGTTGTTCTATCTGACAATGTTAAACCTCGTACAGTTCTTGCGTGAAGACCCTCCAGCCACTAAGGAAGGTGATTCCAACAACAAGGCTACATGTGATGCATGGTTGCATGGAGATTTCCTGTGTCGCAATTACGTTCTCAATGCATTCGAAGACACGTCAGCAAAATCTCTGTGAGAATCACTAGAAAAGAAATACAAAATCAAAAATGCTGGATTGAAGAAATTCATCATCAGTCGATTTTTGGATTTCAAGATGGTAGATTCCAAGAGCATAATGTCTCAAGTCCAAGTCATGGAACTGATATGCATTATCTGGATGCCGAAGGCATGAAGCTGAACGAGTCGTTCAAAGTAGCCGCGGTAATTGAGAAACTCCCTCCGTCATAGAAGGATTTCAAAAATTACCTCAAGCATAAGCAAATGGAGATAAGACTCGAAGACTTGATCTTGAGGCCATGAATAAAGGAGGATAATCGAAATCTATCCGACTCTAGAGGAACAAAGTGGACTATCGACGAGATGTCGATCTTGGTTGAGCCGAATGCCAAGAAGCCAAAGCAATTCAAAAAGAAGGCCCAAGACAATAAATTCAAAGGCACGTGCTACAACTGTAGAAAGCCAGAGCACATGTCAAAATATTGTAATGTCCGAAGAAACCAACCAAGAGTCAGAAGGATGTTGCAAACCATGTCGCAACTTCCGATGACAACCTCCCCGATTTTTCGAAATTGGATCTCACTGCGATCGTGTTTGAAGCCAACATGGTGGTGAACAACCTGAAACTGTGGTGGATCGATACAGGAGCAACACACCATATTTGTTCTGATAAGACGATGCTCTCCAAGTATACTCCGTTAAGTGGAAGAAAGCTCTATATGGGCAATTCCATTACATCGTCGATTGTCGGATTCAGAAAAGTTGTCCTGAAGATGACATCTAGGAAGGAGTTAACACTCATTAATGTACTCCATTTCCCGATATCAGGAAAAACCTAGTTTCTGGATTGGCACTTATCAAGGTCGGCTTTAGACTAGTGTTCCAATCAAATAACTTTGTACTTGCGAAAAATGGTGTCATCGTAGGTAAGTGATATTTTGAATAGAGTATGTTCAAAATGGTTGTAATAATTATACACCGTGAATTTGATGGTGATAAAATAAAAGCTTCCAGCTATGTTGTTGAGTGTTTTAATTTATAGCATGATCGACTTGGACATGTTAATAATAATATTCTGAAACGTCTCGTCAAATTAAATTTATTACCAAACGTCAATATTGACGAAACACACAAATATGAAGTGTGTGTGGAAGCAAAGATGACGAGTTTATCTTTTCATTCGGTCGAAAGGTTAACGACTCTTCTAGAATGGATACATAGTGATTTATGTGACTTAAAATTCGTGCAAACTAAAGGAGGTAAAAAGTATTTATTATTTTTATCGATGATTACATGAGATTCTATTATGTCTTTCTTTTAAGAAATAAAGATGAAGCATAAGAGGCCTTCAGAACGTATAAAATAGAAGTTAAGAATTAACTTAATAAACGAATTAAAATAATTCGTAGCGATAAAGGTGGAGAATATGGTGCACAGTTTGATAAGTTTTGTTCAGAATATGACATTATCCATCAGACAACGATGTCATACTCACCTCAATCAAATGGTGTTGCAGAACGTAAAAGTCGAATACTAAAGGAAATGATGAATGCCGTATTAATAAATTCAGGTTTACCCCAGAACTTGTGAGGGGAAGCTATATTATTGACAAATCACATTCTCAATAAAATCTCTCACAAGAAAAGTGATAAAACGTCATACGAATTATGGAAAGGTCGCGAGCCATCGTACAAATACTTGAATGTGTGGGGTGGGGGTGCTTGGCAAAGGTAGAAGTACCCAAACCAAAACAAGTAAAGATGAGACCTAAAACATTTGATGTGATATTTGTTGGATATGCCCATAACAGTAATGCATATCATTTCATAGTTCAAAAGTCAGACATTCCTGATATTCATGTAAGAACAACTATAGAATCTTGGAATGTAATATTCTTTGAAGATGTATTCCCAAATAAGAAGGAAAATGTTCAAAGTGATTGCAACGGAAGATCTAACGAAAAAGACGTTTCTAAACTTAATTAGTTATCGTAAAAGGACTATTGACGATTAAAGCTCAGAGTCACGTCAAAGCAAACAGGCTAGAGTTGAGAAATCGTTTGGGTCAGACATCATGACTTTTATGTCGAAAATGGACCCAAGAACATTAAGTGAAACTCTCTCTAGTCCCGATGCCCCATTGTGACATGAGACTATCAATAATGAAATTAAGTTCATCATGAATAATCAGACTTGGGAATTAGTGGACCTTCCTATTGGTACTAAACCATGAGGTTGTAAGTGGATACTAAAACGCAAGTATAATGCTGATGTATCAATTGACAAGTATGAGGCTAGACTTGTAGCCAAAGAGTTCAAACAAAAGAAAGAAATTGACTACTTCGATACCTACTCACCTGTGACAAAGATTACGTCCATACGAATGCCGATAGCCATCGTAACACTATATGACCTTAAAATACATCAAATGGATATTAAGACTGCGTTCTTAAATGATCATGAGTTGGAAAAAGAAATCTATATGAAGCATCCCGAGGGGTTCGTAGCTCCAAGAAAAGAGGGAAATGTGTGTCGAGTTGTAAGTCATTATACAGACTTAAACAAGCGCTTAAACAATGACACGAAAAATTTGACAAAATAATGTTATTAAACGAATTCAAAATAAATGAATGTGACAAATACATTTATGTTAAAACCACACTTGAAGGTCATGTAATCGTCTATCTATACGTAGACGACATGCTTATAATGAGCAATAATCATGAGATAATCATGAGTACAAAGAGAATGTTGATCAACAATTTCGATATGAAAGATATGAGTCGTGTAGATGTCATATTGGGAATTAAAAATCTCAGGAAATCTGATAGGATAGTTCTGACACAATCCCATTATGTAAAGTCGGTATTGAAAAGGTTCAATGCGTAGGAACTCTCTGCAGTGAAAACACCTATGGATCTAAGTCAACACTTAGCGAAAAACCATGGTGAGCCCATATTGCAATTGAAATATTCTTGGATAATAGGTAGCTTGATGTATGTCACAAACTGCATAAGTCCGGATATTGCCTGTGCAGTCAACAAGCTGAGTCGTTTTACGAGTAATCCAAACGATATCCATTAGAAAGCACTGATGCGAATTCTTAGATATTTAAAATATATTATGAATTACGAATTACATTACGGAAGATATCTTGCTGTCTTAGAGGGATATTGTGATGTTAATTGAATATTAGATACAAAAGACTCTAAATTCACTAGTGGATATGTATTCACGATCGGTGGGGGAGTGGTATCTTGGAAGTCCACTAAGCAAACGTGCATTGCTCGGTTAACTATGGAATCCAAATTTATAGCACTAGACAAAGCAGCTGAGGAAGCTGAATGACTGCGAAACTTCATAGAAGATATTCTGAGTTGAACGAAACCTATGCCCACCGTACTTATACACTGTGATAGTCAATCGACGATTGGAAAGACACAGAGTAGTATGTATAATGGTAAGTCATGACATATGCGTCGTAGACACAATATCATTAGGCAGTTGATCTCGAATGGAGTGATTGCAATCAAATATGTTAAGTCCAAAAATAATTTGGCAGATCCTCTTATGAAGGAGCTAAGTCGAGATCAAGTATACTGCTCATCAAGAGGAATGTGATTAAAAATGTATAACTAAAACAACTGTAGCGGTAACCCAATCTTGTTGACCGGAGATCCCAAAATCTTGGTTCAATAGGATAACGAAGTTACAGAAGTTGTGTTACAACACACGAAATATATTATCTCTATCCTAATCCTAGGATGAACATGTGTTATCCTATCACATATAATGAGGTTAAGCTTATGCTTTTAATGACTTATATACTTTTATAAGGTGAAGTATGGTAGGATACTCTTGATAGAAGTGTCACTTATGTGAGTGTGAAGACATGTCACTTCAATGAAACACACATGAATCCAAGATGATGTTCATAGACAAAATGGATCCAACTATGAGAACCAAAAGTAGCTAAGATAAATCCCTATGTGGATGTTATTGTCTTAGTATACACAAACAGCTGATCAGTTGAAGACATCATGTTCACTGCACAGCTTAATATGCTTGATAACATTCCACTACAAAAGATTTAAAGTCACAAGGTACCTCTTCCGATGCATTGACTTATCGATTGAACTCTTGTTAAGTGTCAGCATGCACACATGCATTAATTTCCATTCATGTGGGGGATTGTTGGATATTTGGGTCTTAAAAAAGACCAAATATGATTTTTGCAAAGGAAAATCGAGGTGTCATCAATCAATAAAAGTCAGAATTGACTTCAAAAACGAAATCTATGTTTCGCGTAGATGAATCTAGACTATTAATTTGCTCAAAACCGATTACGGGTGAATGACTTATATACCTTTATAAGGTGGAGTATGGTAGGATATTCTTGATAGAAGTGTCATCTATGTGAGTGTGAAGACATGTCACTTCAATAAAACACTCATGAATCTAAGATGATGTGCATGACCAAAACGGATCCAACCATGAGAACCAAAAGTAGCTAAGATAAATCCCTGTGTGGGTGTTATTGTCTTAGTATACACAAATAGCTGATCAGTTGAAGACATTATGTTCACTACGCAGCCTAGTATGCTTGATAACATTCCACTACGGAAGGTTCAAAGTCACAAGGTACCTCTTCCGATGCATTGACTTATTGATTGGACTCTTGTAATGTGTCAGCATGCACACGTGCATTAATTTCTATTCATGTGAGAGATTTTGGATATTTGGGTCTTTAAAAAGACCAAATATAATTTTTGCAAAGGAAAATCGAGGTGTCATCAATCAATGAAAGTCAGAATTGACTTCAAAAACAAAATCTACGTTTCGCGTAGATGAATCTAGATTATTAATTTGCTTAAAACCGATTACAGGTGAATGAGAAATTAATTATTAAAGTCGGCCCAAAATTGGCATAGAAGGTAGTAAATGGGAATTAGTCCCACGTTTGAAATTTTCGAAGGTGTTTGCTTCTTTATATGTGTTTTTGTGTTAATAGAATTATAAAAAAATACAGGTGGTCTCTTCTCACAGGCGAGCAAATGCTCGAACCTGCGATCCCGCCATACGCATGATGAACGCTTTGTTGGTGCACTTTGTACTTTAGAAGTGCTGGATTGTAAGTGACGCGATCTGACCGTTGGTGATTAGACTTGATTTAAAGCGTCAGATTGAATCTGGCGTCTAAGATCAAAAGGGGATATGAAGGATTACAACCATCCAGATCTGATGACCCTCTAGATCAAAGGGTTATTTGAAGGGTTATAACCCTCTAGATCGAACGATCTAGATTAATCCTAAACCAAAGGTCACATCCATTCACTAAAGGATACTTTAACTCTTCTCTTGTATAAATAGAGTCCCCTATATAATTGATTCATTCATTCAATCATCAAAAGTTTATTAGCATTCATCTCATCTTGTACATCCAAAGTCCAAAAAGCTTACGAGAAGGTTCGCTGATTTCGAAATTTGTAGTACTGCTATTTTGAGACATCATGATTATATCTTGAAAAATGAATTGTTGCTATTCGTAAGCACCTGTAACAGAATAACATCATTTTATGGAGAAATTTTTTTTAATGATTCTTTCTATGAACAATGACTCTCTCAATTTTTGTTATTAATGACAAAAGGGTAGTTCCTTCATTCTTATACCTCACCATTGGTTTTTATTCACCCAAGAGATTATTCCTCATAAATTTGATCTATGCTTTTATGTCCGACAAGAAATGTGATAATCTAACACCCAAGTATTAATATGTGGAGCTCAATTTTTATTATTTTTTATTTTGATTTAATTTTTGTTATGAGCGAGAGTTTGAAACATGAACTCTAACGAAAATGACATGATATTGTTTTATGTGCATATTTGATTATCGTTTAGACTTCGACGACGGTCTTCGGCCACCGTCTCAAACCAAACTATATTCTGGGACATAATGAATCTGTCAGAGATTGTTGCAATTAAAATGTCACATCATTTCCATTAGTTTTCATACTCCAAATACTTATTGCATAATTTTTTTTTGTTAGTTGACATCTTCTGGAGGCCGGATCCACAGAGGATCCCTGCCCCTCTGTCCGACTCATCGACGAGTCGTCCGATCGTCGATCAGACACTACTGACAGCCGAATGCCACCCCGAACAAAATTATACTCTGGGAGTTACGATGAACCGGTCAGGTATCGTCGCAATTGCGATCTCGCCGTATTTACCGTCGAATCCGACGAGATTGTAATACGACGATTCCGACTGAATCACCATTATCCTAAGATATCGTTGATTCAGAACGAGGATAAAAAATTACCAATAGTATTTGATCGTCGATCGACGACTCATCGACTATCACCAACGAGTGTGGGATATGCGGGACAAGGACCCTCTGTCCCGGAGGATCCCGTCTTCCTTTTCTGGCGTTTTGATTCAATTTTCTCACTTTTATTTATGAGAAAATCTCTTATAATATATTATAATTAAAATTTGAATATTAAATTTTTATTTATTCGTTGGAAGATCTTATCCTAATTATCATACAATTAATAATAATAAAAAAATCCCTCAGTAAATTTCCATGGTCCAATGGTTTCTTCTGATATTCAAAGAAAAAAAAAACTGAATAATCAAACAAAACAAAAAAACTTCGTAATATTTAAAGAAGATACTATATTGTATGATATTTATACAATATTTTAAAATTTATAATCACAAATCGTGTTTTTCTTGCCCCACTGAGTTACCGTGGATCCCATAAAACAAACTGCAAAAATTGAAAACAAAAAATTAAAAAAAAATTGAATAAACAAAATGACCGCAAACCAACTCGAGTCTCGCCCTTCAAGATCAACAAAAGCAACGCCGGCGTACCTTCCTTCAGCCATTGCATCGAAGGCCTTGTCTCGTTAACGGCGGCGGCGGCGGCGAAGACCTCACGCCATTCGGACCACATAGGTCGGCCCCATCGGCGCACCCATTCCGGCGACCAATCCCCCGCTCGCGGCCTGCCTCTCGTCGAGGAACAAATCGTCCGTAACCCTGAAGACCGCGTGGATCGCAACGAGCACCAGTCCCGCAGCTATCGACTTGAACACGCTCGATCCCAGATCTGTGGAGACGAGGGCGAAGAAGGTAGCCAGGGAGAGCAGGCCAAGGACGGTCCTGTCCTCGAATCGACGGCCGAAGAGGACGAGCGGCTCATCGCGGGCGAGGTAGAGGTAGATCCAGGCGGCGGCGAGGGCGATGGAGGCGGCCAGAGAGGAAGGCTGCCAGATGAGGCCGAGAGCGAGGGCGGCGAGGAGGGAGACGGCGTAGTTGGAGCGGAAATATCCAATGTTTCGGCGGATGCGGTAGAACGTCTCGCCGGTGGAGCCGGGGCGGACGAAGGCGGAGGGGTCGAGGAACTGCCCCCAGGGGCGCTGGGAGGCGACCAAGCTGCCGCCCTGTTCGCGAAGGCGGGCGAAGAGCGCGGCGGTGCGAGGGGCGGAAAGAATCCCCGGAGATGACTGAGGCGAAGGGGGAGGGGCGGAGGCAGGGATGGTGCCGTAGCCGGCGGGCGAGGCGGAGCGCATGGCGAAACGAGGAGTCGAACGGGGGAAACGGAAACGCCGAGAAGCGTAAGCGGTAAACGGATCGCCGCTCCGGTTCACGACTCCGCTCCGGTGGGCAAATGGTGGGGCAGAGGAGCTTTTATAACTAAAAGCGTCAAGATATTAATAAGGCCCCGAGAGGAGACGGGCGATCGTCCTGAAAGCGAGCGCGTCGTGTTAGTCGACGGTTATAGGTGGGTACGAAATTAGGTGCGTTTTAAATGAAGAAAACAGACGCAGTTCGACGGCGATAAAAAAGGCGGACCTTTGTTGGGTTAATTGCTAAAAATGTCACAAGTTTTATCAAAATTACACAATTAAAAATCAACAAAAAATATTAAATAATTTGTTTACGAATCCCAAATCGAAACCCCTCGCCACCCGAATCCAAACCCCAAATCGAAGGATCCAAACCTCAAATCGAAGGATTCTCCTTCTCAATCCATCTCCATGGCCACTCTTCAGCTGCACCCCTCCGCCCTCCTCGACTCGCTCCACGCCTCTTTCTCCCGCCTTCGATCTCCCTGCTTCCTCGTGGTCCGCCGCTTCTCTGCCGTCTCCCCTTCACTGAGCCCCCTTCGCGAGCGAAGCGCTCGACCTAAGGCTCATCGTTTACCCGAAAACGACCTCCGAAGTGCTCCCTGGATCAACAGATGGAGAGGACCCTCCCTCCGACCGTTCCCGAAGTGGCCTCCAGCCGCTGTCGACTATCGGCATGGTCTTTCCAGCGACGACGAAGAGTTCGGCACTAGTAGGAGCACCGGAAGCAGCACCATGTCTAGGATTGTGGAGAAATTGAAGAAATTCGGGTATATTGATGACTCCGAGGAGGTAAAGGAGAGTCCTTTACCGGAGAAAGGATCAGTGGAGGACATTTTTTACGCTGAAGACGGGATTTTGCCTGATTCGAGGGGCGGGTTATCATTTGATTTGAATGAGGAAGTAAGGTTTCCGTGGGAGAAGCCGTCTGAAGCAGACAATGTGGCTTCAGCGAGGAAGAAGAGGACCAAGACTTCGTTGGCTGAACTGACTCTACCGGAAGGAGAGCTGCGGAGGTTACGGCACCTGGCGATTCGGACAAAATCAAGGACGAAGATTAAAGGGGCCGGGGTCACCAAGGATATCGTGGATTTGATTCATGAGAAGTGGAAGACGGAGGAGGTAGTGAGGCTTAAGTGCGAGGGGCCTCCCGCACTTAATATGAAGCGAATGCATGAGATCTTGGAGGTAAGTCATCTTTTGATTTATTTTTTCCCTCCTTTTTTTTTCAAGCAGATTATTAGAAAACAATATGACAGACTGACTTTTCATACTTGTTGATCGAAAACATTGTTTCAGTTTTCTTTTTTTCTTGTTCTCTCCCAGACAAATCAAATGACAACAGTTTTCATTTGATTAGTTGTTTAAGTTTCTATAAGAAACCTGAAACCTTTCGTCCCTGTTATCGTGGGACCGAAACCCTGGACTTTCAATTAAATGATCCTAGGTAGAGTTTGACATCCTACTCATTTGACCGTGTTCTAGTGAATTTAGATGCACTTAGGACCACTGCCCTAGTGATATTACAGTTAACAAGAGCATGATAAAAATGCACTCAATGTGTTCATTAACATACTGTAGTGTAGAATTCTCCAGTATGAATGGTCAACACAAGTTCTCAAATAACTGAGCTACTGTTCAACCTGTAATAAAATTTGGGGCAACTATGTCTGTTTTTTCCCATGATCTAGGAACTTATTTTCACTGAGCATAAGTATTGGAGTCATTTTTTAAAATATGTTTTTGTAATTAATATTAGTGCGTGTGGATTGTTCTTTCAAATGGAATCAAATTGAAGGGATGCTCAATTTTCTTGCATTCACGAGCTGATGGGTTCCATTAAAAACTTGAAATCAACATAACTGTACCATGGTTCAGTAGTGTCAGTTTTCCCCTGAATTTCCTAATTTCATATTTTCATCATATAAAAGTAATCTACCTAACTTTTTTCTCCTTGCTTATTAACTCTGGTTTGTGTGTGCTCGTACTATTTATATGAACCAACGGTTTTCTTTTTGGCATGCAACCTTATCTTTCTTTTATTTTTAAATTAATTTTCTATTTACTCGAACCTTTGTTGATGGTCATGAAGATATATGCTGATGATACCAATTGATTTTATATAAATAGAGGAAAACGGGAGGGTTGGTGATATGGAGGTCAGGAACCTCTGTTTCTTTATATAGGGGTGTGACCTATGAGATCCCTCAACCTGTGAAGATACAGTATCAAAGTCCTGAAAGAGCCACTTTAAATTCCTTCAAACGAAATACATATAGTCTTGCTCGGGCTTCTGAGTTTAGCAGAGGCAATCATATGGAAGATTTTCATGAGGCTAATGTGGATAAGAGAAAAGATCTTCAACGTCCTCCAGAATCTCAATATGACAAAGAGATAGACAAACTATTGGATGATCTAGGTCCTCGTTACACAGATTGGCCTGGAAATGGACCATCCCCTGTAGATGCCGATTTGCTTCCAGGCGTAGTTCCTGGCTACGAACCTCCTTTCAGGATTCTCCCTTATGGAGTGAAACGTACTCTTGGACTAAAGGAAGGTACTGCATTACGCAGACTTTCAAGGGTATTGCCTCCGCATTTTGCTCTGGGTAAGCATGACTTTGTTTCTATGTCTTGAATAAATAAGTCTGGAAGTCATTGCCTTTGCATAATTTTTTTTTTCCAAAACATCACAGGGAGAAGCAGGCAACATCAGGGGTTAGCATCAGCTATGGTGAAGCTTTGGGAGAAAAGTTCCATAGCAAAGATTGCTTTGAAGCGTGGAGTGCAGCTCACCAGTAGTGAAAGGATGGCTGAAGAGATCAAGGTTATTTGAGTCTCCTCATCAACAATTCTTAGTATGCAAAATTGTTTATAGATTAATTACATTTTAGATGGAGGTTCTCATAATGAATTACCAAGCTAAACATTTATTACTTATTAGACTCTAAAATTCTAAATTGCATAATCTTCATTTTGTTGACTGTATATGAACCATGTCCTGTAAAAGCTTTGAACAATGTAAATTTGGGATCAAAGAAGAGTATGCACCTTCCCTCCTGTGTTTAATTACATGAAACTAGGGAATCATATTAGATGATTAAACCAGCTAATCAGGCTCATCTGCAGAGTAAACTATGATATTTGCTGTTTTAAGATCCACAGATATAGTCAGTTGATCTATTTTCTCAAATCCTAACTATTACTCCATGTGTTTTGCAAAAGAGTCTTTTTAGAGTTTTTCACACTTCTTAAGAAAAGCAATTAATATGCTTACTTTTTTGGGAAAAAATAGAACTAATATCTAAATTGCCCCTTATCCAAACCCCAATTATTGTGTCTGGGAATAAGAAAGAATTTAGAAGTGACAGCGAAACAAAGAGGAATGCATTAGAAACGGAATATTTAGTGAAGGGTAGAATTGAAAGATGAAAGTTTAATTGTCATGGTATATGAGAATGACAAATAATACGAAACAAAATTCCTCTCTAAGAGGATTCTGTGTGTGAAACATAGGGAGCAATTGTGTAGAAAGTTAACAAACAAAATCTTTTCTAAAGATAGAAGCTTGCTGGATAATTCTTTTCTTTCTTGGCAAAACGTTATGCTTGCTATAAGCGACTTAACATTGTCTGGTGAAAGCATCATAGTGTTCCACTTACAATTGGGTATAGAAGCTAGGTGTTGAGGATATTTTGCTTGCAATATCACTTGCAACTAACAGATACTGGAGAAAAAATCTCAGTGACGTGTTTAATTTTATGTAAGCTTAAAAGCAATTATTTTTGCTGTTTTTGTGTGGTCATTTATGAAAAGATACTAATGTTTGATTCTCACTGTGAAGATCATAGGTTCGTTGATAGGTATATTTTCATGTTACTTGGGATTAAAATCGAGTTGTTTGAATCATACTAAATGGACCTCTAGAGTGTCAAGTTTTTGTGAATTATTTGTTTGCTGTTTTCTTTTTCTTCTGCCAATAGTCTAAAATGTGATTAATCCAAAAATCTTAATATTTGCTAATTCTTCTTGTGCTTGGTTGCAGAAGTTAACTGGGGGTGCAATCCTTTCTAGAAACAAGGATTACATTGTCATTTATAGAGGAAAGGATTTCTTGTCCCCAGAAATTACGGAAACATTGCTTGAGCGGGAAAGATTAGCCAAGACCTTACAAGATGAAGAAGAACAAGCACGACTAAGAGCATCATCCTCGGTTGCATTAAATGACATGTCAGTTATAGAACCTGGGATAGCCGGTACACTTGGTGAAACACTAGAAGCTCATGCTAGATGGGGAAATGATATTGATGATGATCATGCACACAAAATGGTGAGAGCTGCAGAGATGAATAGACATGCCAACATTGTGAGGAAGCTAGAAAGGAAACTTTTCGTTGTAAGTATCCTGACATAGGAAACCATCCTAACAATCAAAAGTATCCATTGCATAATTATCACGTCTTTGTTGACATTTTATATGCATCATTTCAAGTCCAAGCTACTTGGGCTGGCTTGCATTGTTGTCTAAATTTGAAAATCCTTCCTTTAAAATAAGCAAGCATCCTTGTTTGTTATTAAATTCAAGGCCATCCTTCCTTGTTTCCCTCTATTAATTAACTCGCCCCCGGGGCTATGGTGCAACGGTAAGGTCTCTAGTTGTTACCCAGGCATCCGCGGTTCGATCCCTAGTTACGGCGCATTTTGTAGGAATTTTCCTCCAAATGGGGCGCGAACCCTGGGACGCTGGGCTTCTAGACTGGCCACCACGAGTGCTTCCCTATTTACCCTGGTGACCGGTGGGAAACTTCCGTGGAGCCGGGCCGGTCACCCCAGGTTCAATTTGTCTGCTGCCTGATTCATCATTTTTTTCTCTATTAATTAACTCAAATGTTCTTTGCAGAATTTGTATGTTTTTCTGTTACTCTTCTTTTTCTTGGAGCCAAGTCCTAGGATTTCTAACAGGTAATAAAATTGTTAGGGTTATAGGTATAGCAGGTTTAGTTCCAGATTAGGTGTTTAAGTTTAGGGTTCTGTTGTCTTATATATGCTCATCTGATTAGTCACTTTGGAAAACGGTTCGCTATTTCGCTTTTCCCAAACATAACATGATATTAAAGCACCAATTTTAGGGTTAGGGTGTCTTTCTACTGCACACCCCCTTAGGAGGAGGCCATCACTAGAATTGGCATCCTCCCCTCATCCTCTCCTATCTCTATGTTGCTCCATCTCTCCTTGTCGGTAAGCCCTCATTACCATTTCTCTATGTTGCCTCTTCCATAATTAAATCAAAGGTCAACAAGCTAGTACTCAAATAGGCCAAATCCATCTCCAAGTTGGTAAAGTTGGTCTTTACCATGAATGTGTGATTGTACTCTTTTGCAGGAGGTAATACGGCCAGTGGAGACAGCATGCTGCTTTAATGAGGTTGATGTTCAAATAGCTGTCTCTGCCTTAAATTAATGTACTCATGCTACTTTTCCATCGTGAAACCGTTTGATTCTTGACTCCACCATCACAACAAACATCCACACATATTCAGTCTACAATTTCTTTGCTACACTATTTGCTACTCCAGCAACCCCTTTGGGAATCTACCTCTCGTCGTTAGCAGTTTTCTCTAGTTTAAGCGACCATCTACTCTACCAGTGCAGCTTCTTCCACCTTATGATAACTATGGCTTTGTCTTCAAACTGACATGACGAGAGGTAGAGGTGGAATTTGTTGCATGAGACTTCAAGCATGGTTTGAAATCGTACTGTACCTTGTGGCATATTCAAAATGACTCTTTTGTTTGGGGTAAATTACCAAAACATGATAATAATCGATACAGGTAAACTCTTTTGTGCCACTTGTGCCCATCTTGTTGATCTTCTAACATTTGAGATTTCCTAGACTAAGCTTCCTCTTTGCTGGATCAAATTCATTTTCCTTCATTTCCTGCTCCCTCATCTTGGCAAACTTGTTTCTTCAATTGAATTCTGGTATCCCAGCACCTTCTCCTTTTCCATTTCATGTGGTATTTTTCTCCTGTTATTCTCATTTCCTTTGGCATTTTCAAATCTTTTGTTTCTTCCTCATAATGTTTCTTCTCCCTTGGTTTCTCAACGACTCTTCTTCTTTCCCTTCTCAAGCTCTTCTTCATTTCAATATTTCAATTATTATCCAATCTAAATTCTTCGTTGAAGGAATTCTTGCTTCTTTTTCTTTTTCTCTCTCATTCATTCTAAAAAAGAACTTTGTTCAATTGCTTGCTGCATTTTAGTCACCTGAATAGCCAGGGAAGACATGAATTATATGTTTTCTTCTCTTCTGAGGAAAACATAGTTTCCTTAGTGTACTATGTCCAGCAGAAGATCGAGCTATGCAACTTATCTTTTCTCTAACACCCTTGAGTACTTTCCTTTTTCTTTGTTCTTCAATGCATCGCATGCTTCTGTATGCACCATTTCATGAAGAAGCCTACTTGAGAGATTAGTTCTTGGAGGTTTTCTTCATGTTAGTTGCCCTTCATTATTTCTCTCTTTATTGCATGTTCCATCGACTTTTTTTGGAGTTTGCTTAGTTGTGTTTTCATTTTCATAGTTGTGATCTCAGTCGATATTCTTTATATTTTCTAGTTTTAGTTTATATAACAAGTTGGTCATAATAATTTCTATGCTTCAACTTGAGGGGGAGTGTTGAGTAATTAGAACTATTGCCGTGTGGGTTTGGTTTCTTATTAGGAGTTTTGGTTTACGGTTTTGCAATGAATCTTATATATAACCATGGAATAGCTCTCTTTGAAAGACGATGTAATATTTCCCTATTTCCCTAAGCATAACAAGAATTACTCAAATTTCTAGGTTCTATTTAATGGATTCACAGTCAATAAGCATTTATCAGAAGTTGCAAAACGTAATTTGCCATTCCCCGTTTAGTCTTTCTATGTTCCTAAACTTCCAAGTTCTCATTTATATCGAATAAGAAGGAAATTTTCTCTTAGTATTACAAGTTTTTTCTTTTCTTTTTATTTTGACGGAGTAATTGGTCTTAGTTTCTATGAGGCTGTGGCTATACAATTAACCTAGAATTGCATTAGATTGATTCCTTCCATCCAATAGTGTGCCTTATCTGATTTATAATTATCAGGCAACCAGTAGCAATAAATTTACAGGAACTAATGCCACTGACCTTTTTTTTTCCAAGCTGCAATTTTCTGTTGCTAAATTCAGTAGCATATTTCATGTGTGTCCTGCAAAAATGAGCAATCATATTTTTTTTAGTACTCTAAACAATTTGTATGTCACAGGCTGAACAGAAGGTAGACAAGGCTGGTAGAGTTTTAGCAAAGGTGGAAGAATCATTGAAGCCGGCTGAACATGTTAAGAATCCTGAACCAATAACCGAGGAAGAAAGGTTCATGTTCCGGAAGCTAGGTTTGAGGATGAAGGCTTTTTTGCTCCTTGGTAATTTTGCATTGAATTCTCAATTTTATATTAGGCAACGAGCTGCATATTTTCTTTCAGTGCACTGGGATTTCACAGTTCTCTACTTGTTTAACAACAATACTCATGAGTCTTATTTGAGATGAATTCTTACCGTTTTCCTATCTTATGATTTAGACGTGCAGTTCCTTTCTGTCTTGCCCTTGAACACTCTATTTTAATTATTTTTGCTTCTTGTATGCATCTTCCTGAGTGTTAATGATGCTGGAAGTCCAAAACTGCAGGTAGGAGAGGAGTTTTTGATGGCACGATCGAGAACATGCACCTACACTGGAAGTACAGGGAATTGGTCAAGATTATTATCAAAGCAAAATCTTTTTCACAGGTTAAGAATGTTGCTTTGGCACTTGAAGCAGAAAGTGGGGGTGTCCTAGTGTCTGTGGACAAGGTCTCCAAGGGTTTTGCCATTGTTGTGTACAGGGGGAGGGAGTATCACCGGCCTCCCACATTGAGACCTAAGAATCTACTAACAAAAAGAAAGGCCTTAGCACGCTCCATAGAGCTCCAGAGGCGCGAGGTAATTAAAAAATTCTCATCGATTTAAATTTCATCTTTGACTATGGAACTCCTATGCAAATAGTTTTGATGTATTCTATTCTGTTCTTTTCTGGTCTTCTGATGGACACTGATCTTTGATTGTAGGCTCTAAACCGTCATATTTCGAATTTGCAAAAGAAAGTGGATCAACTTAGATCCGAACTGGTATCTTATTTCTGATTTAAATAATTTAAGATCTCTTATTTTCTGGTTAAAAGCTGCGAGTCTCTTCAAATATTTCTCTCTCAGGCACAAATGGACATAGCTAAAGATCAAGGCGATGAGGAGTTGTATGCCAAGCTTGACTCTGCATATTGTTCTGAAGATGAAGAAGATACAGAGGCGAGTCTAATCTGAGAAAAACTCAAACTATTGCAATACTGCAACCTATGATTGTTTTTAATCAAGTTAGACATACTTTTGTTTTACCCATTGTTTGGGTGTCTGAAAATTGTCTTCCTTTTTGGCCTTGTAGGATGATGATGTTGAAGCCTATTTGAACACTTTAAATACTGCTGTTGCCACCAATGATGAAGAACTACATGAGGTTTGAGAAAATATGTTGCTGTCCCTTGAATCTTGATGTTATCTGGAGGTTACTAATATCCTTTGTATTTTGCAGGATGATGAGGGTTATCCTGATACTTTTGCCCATGCTGCTGAAATTGACAACGTTGGCGACGATGAAGAAAATGGAGAAGATTGAAGTCACGATTGCGACCTTGAGAAAGATATCAGCTAGTCTGCTAACAGTTTTGACGGCGACCAGGTCTGTTATGGAAGGAAGGACCCTCGAAGTGTTGAACAAAAGCTTCAAGCAACATGGAGCACGTGTTCAGGAGGATTTGAGCCTCAATAAACGTGTGTAAATTTCCAAAAATAGTACATGTTTCCCTCCTGCCCAATAAATTATTACTAATAGATTCCTTCGTTTACTTAATCAAACGATAAGATTGTTCTAATATCATAGTTTTTCGTCTGTTTTTTTTCTAGTCTTCAGTCTCACAAAGTCCTTAGCCTGGAATAAACAATATTAATGGCAACGACGTGGAAGCTACTTAATTACACCACGTGCGATGCGCTCTCCAATTGCCAACGCGCTTATTTGGACGGCTCCGATCTGTTGACCAGTCGGATCTCACCAAATCGAGGGCCGGGGCGTCGGGTCCGCGATCCGCCTATTCGTCAGGTGGGGGAAATCCCCCCTTTCTACGTCACGTGGGCTTTTTCTAACGTTGACTCGCGGCTCCTCCCCCAATTTGACCACGTTTTTGGAATGCCGCCGCGGTTTTATACCCCCAATCTCCGCGCCTTAAACGCGCCGCTTAATAAAGCTGACAAATTGGAGAGCAACGGCAATGGAGATGGAGCCCTTCGTGCCCTTCCCCGACGAATACTTCCACGGCGGCGACGGCAACCTGTTCTGGTCCCTTTCGCCGGACCTGCTGCATTTCGATTGCCCGGCCGCCGCAGCCTTGTCGGACCTCTTGCCGGAGTTTGATCCCCCACCGGCGGAGGTTCATCGAAGTGCATTCCGGAGGTACGAAGGCGAGCAAATGACGAAGTGCTCGATCTCAGGGGCGGGCGCTGGCGGCGGGAACATCCACCGGCGGGTGGTGGAGATGCTGAAGAGGATCTCGAAGGCGGAGGAGCAGACGCCAAGCCCGGTGGCGAATAGCCGAGGATTCCGGCACATGATGAGGGAGCGACAACGGCGGGAGAAGCTCAGCGAGAGCTACGCGGGCTTGTACGCCATGATCGCCTCGAGATCAAAGGTCCCCCTTTTCTGAGCGAATCCCCTGTTTTTAACCAAATTTGAAACCTTTTGAACCAAATTTTTAATGGACCTTCCATCTGAAATCTCAGAGCGATAAGAACTCGATCGTTCAATCGGCGACTCACTATTTGCGAGAGCTGAAGGGGGTGAAGCAGGCGCTTCAGAAACGCAACCAGGAGCTGACGGCGCTGGTTCTTGGGAGCGATGAAGTGGCGACTATCAAAATTAGGGTAGAGAATCCTTCTTCTCCCATAGACTCCATGATCGGGGCTTTACGATGCTTGCAGAACTTGAATGTGACTGCCAAAGCCATTCACTCCGATCTCTCTTGCTCGGAGTTCTCAGCCACCTTGAGCATCGATACCCAGGTGAGCGACCGCTACAGAAATATTTTTCACTTTGCTTCCGGAATTTGCTGCATTTTTTCATTTCATCCATAATGTTTAAATTATCACACATCGCCATCCATAATATTTGTAATTAATATTACAAACAACTAAATATTTTTTTTATATATTAATGTGATATTTTATGTGTATAATGATTAGTGTTTTACTTTTGCACTAGATTGAGACGGCTGACGTGGAGAAGGCCGTTGAAGAAGCTCTGATTGAAGTAGAAAAGCAGCAGCTTCCTGGAATAAACTCTTGGCAACAGAAATGTCACGTGGAAATATAATATCTTTTTACCACGTTTTTTACAAGTTTTTCATGTTTTTTTTTAAATTTTTTGCGTGCATTGTCAGCGCCCCTACTAAGTGCCCGTTGTCTTATTTTGACCATTTTCTTAAAGAAATGGCGCAGGTTGACGTGGTCATAATACACATTTAACATGCCTGGACTCACGGGCGGAGCCTATTAAGGCCCAGTGTGGGCAGCTGCCCACACTGGGCCCTACAAGAAAATTTTATTAGTAATAAAATATTAAAAAAAGAGAAAAATTTAGTAGTAATAAAATATTTAAAAAAAGGAAGAAAAAGGTGATCACGGCATTGACGGCAACAAATTAAAAAAAAAAGGAAAATAAATAAATATTAACATGTCTCGTGAGTCGTGACATGCAGATTAAAAAACAAATAAAATCAGATTAAAAAGAAACAAAATTTCGTTTGCCACTCAGACGAAGGACGTTGCCCTCGCCGACTCGCCGACTTCCCTATCGCCGGATCACGCTCGTCGCCTCGCGCCCTCGCCGCCCTGACACTCCATGGGAATCAAATTTTTCAATCTTTATACTTAATACTCTACAAGATCGCATAAAAGCGAAACGACTAAAGGTAACCACCTAACCCTAATTCCTAAATCCTTATTTGTTTTTTTCTGTCAATTAATTTAGTTTACATGTAACTCATGATTATTTTTTATTTTTTTCATTAGGAAATCATTTTATCGACAATGCATAGATTTTTTAAAAGAAAACATTCAGAATTAGATGAACAAAATATTGAAGAGGACAAAGATGTTAGAGTTGAAGAATTTGATTTTTCACAATTACCGGCAGATCCTGGACTAAGAATTCCAATTTGTGATTATAATGCTAACATTAGAGATCAAGTTCGAAGAATATATTTGCAAAGGGGTCCATGTCAACCTTCAGGATATGAATTCCCAAAACGAAAATTTGGAGTAAGTCAATTTAGACGATTCAATCCTTCTTGGTTTAAGGAATTTGGTGATTGGTTGGAGTATAGTATAGAAAAAGATGCTGCATATTGCTTGTATTGCTATCTCTTCAAGACAACAAAGGGAAAACAAGCAGAAGGAGAAACTTTTGTTAGAGAAGGCTTTACAAATTGGAAGAGTAAAGATAGGTTACATATTCATGTTGGACAACATGATAGTGAACATCATAAAGCTCGAATGAATTGTGAAGCTTTGATGAATCAAGATGAGCACATTCAATCAATTCTGCATAAACAGTCAAAGCAAATGCAGAATAATTATCGTATCCGTCTCAATGCTTCAATTGATTGTATCAGAGTTTTGTTGCGACAAGGAAATTCATTTCGAGGTCACGATGAAACCGAAGGTTCTCTTAATCCTGGAAACTTTCTTATTCAATTAGAGTTTTTAGGTGCTCATAATAAAGAGATTAATGATGTGATATTGAAAAATGCTCCTAAAAATTGCAAGTTAACATCACCTGATATTCAGAAGGATATAGTGAGTGCTTGTGCAACTGAAACAATTAATATTATTATCAGAGATATTGGTGATTCATTGTTCTCTATTTTAGTTGATGAATCTCGTGATGTGTCAGCAAAGGAGCAAATGTCAGTTGTTTTGCGTTATGTGGATAGCAGTGGGCATGTAAATGAGCGTTTTATCGGAATTGAACATGTTACTAGTACTACAGCACTCTCACTTAAAGTTGCCATTGATAAGATGTTTTCTAAATATAATTTGAGTATGTCTAAGTTGAGAGGACAAGGTTACGATGGAGCAAGTAATATGCAAGGTAAATTTAATGGTCTAAAAACACTTATTTTAAAGGAGAACCCATGTGCATTTTACATTCATTGTTTTGCCCATCAACTTCAACTAGCTCTTATTGCCGTGTCAAAGAAAAATCTTCCGATTTCTAATTTCTTTCGTGTTGTTGGTGATGTGATAAATGTTGTTGGATCATCCTGCAAACGGTCTGATCTTCTTAAGGAGAAACATTCAGATTTTATTATTGAGGCATTAGAGAGGGATGAAATTTCTACTGGTCGGGGACTCAATCAAGAAACTTCCCTTCAACGTGCTGGGGATACACGTTGGGGGTCACATTATAATTCTTTGATCAGATTGATTTCTATGTTCTCTGCTGTCAGTGATGTACTTGAAATGATTTCAGAAGATAATTCCAGTTCTCCTGATCAAAAAACTGAGGCTTTTAATTTATTGGAGTCAATACTTTCATTTGATTTTGCATTCAATCTACACTTGATGAAACACGTCTTAGGGATTTCAAATGAATTGTCAATGGCATTACAAAAAAAAGATCAGGATATTGTGAATGCAATGGATTTGGTACAAGTATGCAAACACCGACTTCAAAAAATGAGAGATGATGGTTGGGATTCATTTTTAGAAAAGGTTCATTGTTTTTGTCAACAACATTACATTGATGTTCTCAAAATGGATGATATGTTCACACGTTGGGCACCACGTGGTCGTCCCCATCGTAATCCACCAGAATTGACAAATTTACATCACTATCGTGTTGATTTGTTCTATGGTGTTATTGATATGCAACTTCAAGAGTTAAATGATCGTTTCTCAGAGGCAGGTATGGAGTTACTTCGTTGTGTAGCTTCTTTGTGTCCACAAAATTCATTTTCAGCTTTTGATAAGAAAAAATTGATACAACTAGCTGAGTTTTATCCACAAGATTTCTCGAGGTTTGATCTCCTTGTACTTGATGATCAACTTGATACTTATATATGTGATATGCATTCTAACAAAACATTTCAAGAATTGAAAAGCCTGGGTGATCTTTCAGAGAAGTTAGTTATGTCAAAGAAAAATTTGGTGTACCCGTTGGTTTATAAGCTTTTGACATTGGCATTAATTCTACCGGTTGCGACTGCGACAGTAGAGAGGGTATTTTCTGCCATGAGAATTGTGAATGACAGGTTGCGTAATCGAATGAGTGATGATTGGATGAATGATAGTCTCATTGTTTACGTAGAAAAAGATATATTTCTATCAGTTGATAATGAAGCTATTGTACAAAGGTTTCAAAATATGAAGACTCGAAAAGAACAATTGTAAGGTAATTATTTTGTGATGCTTTATGATTATAAAATTTTATATCTTTTTCATAAATTATATTATATTGTTAATTGCCTACACTGAATTAATATTTTAGCTCCGCCCCTGCCTGGACATGAAAGTCAACCATAAAGCAAAGGGTCGTTCCAGTTTATACTTAAAAGTTTGTCTTTTTATTTTCAGTCTCCCATAAATTATTTGATTTTTAAAATTTTTATTATAAATATGAATAGAATGAAGAGGTGAAGAATATGAGATTCCATGTGCATGAGTTTAATATGATATTGCAAGTCTTTTTTTTTTTTGGTTAGTTTAACGGTAAATTATAGAAAACTCCTCAATTTCCATTTGATCTTTGCTTCCACTTCGCATTTGATAAATTCTTTGCATTTACTCCTTGATGGATTAAGTATAAAAGAGTGAAAATTGAATATACTTCAGTGAAAAATGAGTATAAAAGAGTGAAAAGTGAGTTTAAAAGAGTGAAAATTGAGTACACAGTTTCTTGATGTGGTGGATACAACCTTACATATTCAAATTTTTAACTTTTATACTTAACTTTCTTCAAATAATATTCACCGAACTGTCTTGTCAATCCCATCAGGGATTGCATGCAAATAAAATTTTGAATGGGGACAGCATACAAAGTTAAATTTGAGCTTGGGGAGTTTAAGAAAATTTCCCCTTAGTTTAAATTATGGCACATGAATGTATAGAGGGATTCTCTCTCATGAGTGGATATGTAGGGGTGCAAATCCAAGTTTAAATTGTACAAACACAAATTGATTTGTATGCGAGCACGATCTGTCGAATATCAAAACAATCGAGACAAAATTTATCTAAGTAGATGAACCATAGTTTTGCTCAAATGAAAAACATTAATCATCTATTAATTAATGATTAATAGAGAATTTGTAACCGCGCTGGAGGCAATAAATGGACATGGCTATTTAATATAGTGAAAGTATGAAACTCCTATAAAAGGAGGTCATGGTTTGAGAGCAAATGGATGTTAGATGCAATTTCAAAAAGAAATTCATTTACCTTCATTCTCCCCTTTCTTTCTACCATGCGCTCAGTCAACAATTTTACTCGTGATTGTTAAATGCCAAAAATATGGAGGGTCTTTTTGTAAGATTTCATATAATTAATAAAAATTCTAAATTCCTCTCACAAATCCTTCTCCTCTATCTTCCGTTTCCTCGCTTGACACCTCATAATAGTGCCTCCCTTGTGAAACTGTCGCAATTAGGGATGGAAACAGGCCAGGCCAGACCAGACTTTTACCTTAACAGACCAGGCCTATATAATAACAAAATAGCCTGAGCCTGGCCTGTGAGCTGTTATAGGCTTCGTTCTTGGCCTAAGCCTGGCTTGCGGCCTGTTTACAAAGTCTGTAAATTAAAACACTTTATACAGGCCAATAGACCAAAGTATTAAACAGGTTGAAAACCAACCTTAACAGGTCTTACATCATGCAGGCCTCAAAACAGGTCTTGCATCATACAAGCCTCAAAACAGGCCTTGCATCATACAGGATTCAAACAAGTCAGGCCTACAAATATATACATATGTATCTAATCTTAACAGACTCAGGCCAGCCTATCAGGCTTTGTAGTCTTTATATTGAGCTTGAGCCTAGCCTGATAAGAAAAATAGGCTTTGAAACAGACCTGAATATTGTCCTATTTCTAAACAGGCCAGGCTAAACACAGGCCAGGCCATAGACCCCTGACAGGTCGCCTGACCTATTTCCATCCCTAGCCGCAACCCCTCTCGGCGCCGACAACCTCTCACTCGATTTCTCCTCTTCCCTCACGGTGATTTTTCTTCCTCCTCTTCGTTCCTTTTCTCCTCGCGACCGCTCAACACTACTTCTTCCCTTGATATCATCAAAGCCGTGTGGAGATTGCAAGCTTCGCCTTACGGAGTTATCTCTTCCCTGCAGCGTTTTCCCTAAGTGGTGGAGTTTCGGATTAGAGCATGGAAGTTCTTGTCGGCACGAATTCAGGTAAGAACCCCTTTGGATGAAGCGGAGATGTTTTTGAGATTAGATCAGTAATGTTGTGTTGGTTTCTAACTAGTTAATAATTCTTGGTAGTCATCTATATGAGATTACTTTTGAGATTTTCACAGATCAAATCAAATATCTCTTCACTCAGAAGGAGCTCAATCTCCGACAGAGGAGATAGATAGAGTTCCTAAAGGATTATGACTGCACCATTAGCTAACACCCAAGGATAGCTAATGGGTCGATGCACTGAGCAGGAAGTCCAGAGGGGTTTTGGCCTGTCACCGAGTGATGGTCACGGAGTAGGTTCAGGGTCTCTCAGAGTCGAGCCTAGAGGAGCAAGGACAAACAGAGAGGGGTCTTCTCGTGACTATGATGGCTCAGTCACCGATCCGGATACGGATTAGAGAGACTCAGGCTAGTGATCAACATCTACTGTTCCTCGGCAGCCAGATAACCTTAGAGTAGCAGACGGACTTTACATGAGATGATGAGGGCATCCTATATTTTCGAGGGAGACTATGCGTACCTGAGTCACATCCGGTCATGGAGGAGTTGCTTCAGGTAGCTCATCGCTCACGATTTGTCATTCATCGGGTGAGACCCGCATGTACCATGACTTGAGACGTTCCTATTGGTGGAATGGAATGAAGAAGGACATCACAGATTTTGTAGTGAGATGTCTAGTATATCAGTAGGTGAATGTCGAGCATCAAATACCTGCTAGACTATTTAAGAAGATATCTATTCCTGAGTGGAAATGGGAGCACATCACAATGGACTTCGTTGTGGGTTTACCGAAGACCCAACGAGGACACGACACGATTTGGGTGATCGTGGACCGATTAACCAAATCCGCACATTTTTTAACGATTCAGAGGGCGGATCCATTAGACAGACTGACAGAGTTGTACTGCCGAGAGATCGTCAGGTTACATGGTATTTCGATGAGTATCATTTCAGACAGAGATCCCCGATTCACTTCACGATTCTGGCATAGCATGCATTAGGCCATGGGTACCGAGCTCCGGTTCAGTACGACCTTTCATCCACAGACAGCTGGGTAGTCAGAGCAAACTATTCAGACGTTAGAGGATTTATTGAAGTCATGCAGTATGGATTTTGAAGACAACTAGGAGAATCATTTGCATTTAGTTGAGTTTGCCTACAACAATGACTATTATTCGGCAATCTAGATGATACCATTTGAAGCATTGTATGGTAGGACTTGTCGGACACCTACCCTTTGGGAGGAGGTTGGGAAATCTTAGTTGCTAGGACCTTAGAGTATCCAGCGAGATGCAGAGTTAGTTTGTACTATTAGGCTCAGGATCGCTAAAAGAGTTACGTGGATCGGAGACGGAGACCTCTGGAGTTTTCTATGAGTGATCATATGTTCTTACGAGTATCACCCATGAAAGGGGTGAAGAGATTTGGTTTAAAGGGTAAGCTAGCTCCGTGCTACATTAGACCATTTCAGATTCTAGAGCGGATTGGAGTAGTAGCTTATCATCTAGCATTACCGTCATCCCTTGCTGGCGTTCACGATGTGATCCACGTGTCCATGCTGAGGAAGTATGTTCCAAATCCTTCCCATATCTTGTCAGAGATACCGTTCACACTTCAGCCAGACGTGACCTATGAGCAGGTACCTATGCGGATTCTGAACTACAAAGAGCGTTAGTTGCAGAATAAGATAATTCGACTAGTCAAAGTTGTTAGGATCTTACCGTTAAGCTAGAGGGGGGGTGAATGGCTTTTTCGATTCGCTCTTCCTACAATGTTAGCGTGCGCAAGCGGAAACAATAATAATAAAATCAAACAAACGCTAACACGTCACCTTTATGTGGTTCGGTGATGACGCTCCTACTTCACGGTTGTCTGTAAGGTGGACGATCCCGATCCATCGGTGGATGACTCCCCGGAAGACCTCCGGCTAGCTCGCGTAACTCCTTGTGGGTGGAGAAACCTCGCCACAATCCGGACACCACTCCTGAGCACAAAGACTACTAATTGGCCTCTTACCAAAGCCAATTTCATCAAGTCTCTTAGCCAAAACCAAGTCCCTTTAAATAGCGCTTAAGGCTGAGAAGACCGCCACCAATCGACTGGTCCATTACCAGTCGACTGGTCCCACTCAAATTCGACCGTTACAGCTTAACGTTCGAATTTCCAGCCACACCAATCGACTGCTCTAGGGGCAGTCGACTAGTCCATTACCAGTAGACTGATCTTTCAGTGGCATACACCAGTCGACTGCCCTAGCACCAATCGACTGATCCACTTCTACACCTAAGGTTTCCCTTCTTGAGTACATTTCTCTTAGCACTCAAACCCTAGGATTTCCCGAGTACATTTCATTCAGCACTCGTACCCTCACGATTTGGTTGACTCTTCATCCAGCAGCCTCGATCTGTTGCCTTCATGCCCTCTTCGTCTTCGTCTCCCATTCCTCAGATGCGCACACAAGCCCTCGGCTTGCCTCCATGACATCCTTCACGCATGCTTTGAAGTCCGCGTCCCTCGACTCATCGTTCTTACTCCAGCAGCCTCGATCTGTTGCCTTCAAGCCCTCTTCGACTTTGGTCCTCGTCCCTCAAATGCGCACACAAGCCCTCGGCTTGCCTCCATACTATCCTTCACGTACGCCTCGAAGTCCACTTCCCTGGGCTCATTGCCTCTGCTTTGTCTATGGTTCCTCGGATGTGCACACAAGCCCACGGCTTGCCTCCATGCCACCATTCACTGTACCTGAAGACATCCAACCAAGTTTATGTGTATCCTGCAAACCTGCACACTTAAATACACATCAAAATATAAGGGTAAACCTAACTTAAAACCTTAGCCCAAACATCAAAACACATGATCACTCCGGACCATAGATTGCCTCAACAAAAGTCGGATGACAGCACCACTCTGATGAAGAGGCGGCATGGGAGCTCGAGGACATGATCAGAGTTCACTACCCTTATCTATTTACTTGAGGTGCATATTGTTGGAGCAATCGGCCCTAGGATGGTCCGGAGTGACCATGGGTTTTGATGTTTGGGCAAATGGTTTAAGTTAGGTTTACCCTGTGTATTTGATATGTGTATCTTGAGTGTACAGGATTGTACAGGTACACATATGGACTTGACTGGACGGTCTCAGTACGGTGAAGGATGGCATGGAGGCCAGCTGGAGGTTGGTATGCGCATCTGAGGGACCGTAGAGTGCAGGTACGATGAGCTGATGGGCGCGGACTTCGAGGCGTACGTGAAGGGTGGCATGGAGGCAAGCTGGAGGCTTGCGTGCGCATCCGAGGGACGAAGGCCGAAGATGAAGAGGGCGCGAAGGCAACAGTCGAGGCTGCGGAGGAGGAGTCAGTCGAGTCGTGAGGGTACGAGTGCTGTGTGAATGTACTCGGGAAGTCCTAGGGGTCGAGTGCTGAGTGGAATGTACTCGGGGATGCAAAACCCTAGGCTGGTAGGTAGGGCAGTCGACTGGCCCGAAGGCAGTCGACTGCGGGAACACACAGAGAATCGGGTCGACCCAAGGAGGGTCGACCAGTCGACTGACAGTCGACTGGAATTGGTTCCAGTCGACTGGCTCCAGTCGACTGGTCCCGTACCAGTCGACTGGTAGGTGGCTGGTAAGCTGGCAAATTCGAACGTTGGAGTGTCAACGGTCGAATTTGGCTGGCACCAGTCGACTGCCCTGGGGGCAGTCGACTGGTGGCGTGATTTCCAGCCCGAGTCTATTTAAAGGGGGGACTCGATCGGGCTGGGTTTTCTTGGTGAAACCTGCTTGGGTAAAGCCGGTTAGTAATCTACTGTGTTCACAAAGTGTCCAAGGTGTTGTGGTGAGGTTTCTCCACCCACAAGGAGCGACATGTGATAGCCGGAGGTTATCCGGGGAGTGATCCACCGACGGATTGTTGGATTAGTCACCCAGCCGGGGTGGATACCAACTAAATCTGAGGCGTTAGCATTGGTTAGTCTTTGTTCTTATTGTTTTACTTGTATTTCCGCTGTGCTAACATCTTGTAGAGAACGAAGACATCAAAAGATAGCTATTCACCCCCCCTCTAGCGTAGACAAACGTCCTAACAATTGGTATCAGAGCGAAGGACCGCTCTTGATCGGACTAACCGCCGAGGGAGCATACGCTAGAGGAAATGGAAGGTGAAGGTCCACTCGGGGACGAGATCTACACACCACCGGCCTACGACAATGAAGATTTCGGATATTGGAAATCGAGAATGGAGACATGGTTGGGCATGGAATGGGAGTGCTTGATGATGATAAATGAGCCCTTCGAAATTCCAAAGGACAAGCACGGCAAGAAGCTTCGTCCTAGATATTGGACTCAAGAGCAACAAGCCTATTCCAAGGCAAACGAAAAGGTAATGAGTATTTTAGTAAATCTTTTGCCTAACAATGTTTTGAGTAATGTAGGGAGTTATAAGAATGCATATGAGTTGTGGAATAAATTGGAAGAAGTGCACAAGAACCTTACAACAACTCAAAGAGTAGAGGAGCCCAAAGGGATGAGTCAAATGGTTCAAGAAGAAGAAAAAGAAGGAGAATTGACCATATCATCAAGTGAAGTGGAAGAGGAAAGTGAGAGGTCAACCACCTCATCTACAGAAGAGGAGGAGGTCACCACCTCGAGAATTGATGGGGAGGAAAGATCTTCACTAATGCAAGAACAAGAGGAAGCATCCACCTCTTCCAAGGTTGAAGAAGAAGTCAACCTAGCCTCCACCTCCACCAAAGCAAGAGCCAAAGACCATATTATATGCTTTGGATGCAATGAAAAGGGACACTACAAGGATAAGTGTCCAAAGGGTAAGAAAAAGGAGGTACAATCTAAACCCATCTCAATTCGATTAAATTCTAACATGAATTGTAGGAATGGAGAAGCCCAAGAAAAGAAAAAGAAGATCCGATGCTTTACATGTGGAGAGCTAGGGCACTACCACACTAAGTGCCCAAGGAGTAAAGAGTTCAAGAAAATGGAGCACTTGAAAAGATGGGAGAAAGAGGCAAGAAAGAAGAAAAGAAACCCATATCATGGAGGGACTACAAGGGTAAGGGAGGTATTTTCTAACCCTAGTTTAAAAAGAAATTCAATTTCAAGTTCTTTCTTACATGCCAAAAATAATACAAATCATTCATCCATGCATGCTAGATTTCATGAAAATTGCTTAATGGTACATAACATTGGATTTAAGTATAATGATAGGACTAAGGATAACAAGGTAGATCAATACTCTAAGAAAAGCATGCATCATAGTAAATCTAGGACCTTTGTATCTAAAGATCATGGCACTAATCCCAAGAAGGGAAAGAATGTGCCTAGGAAAATGGGTAGTTCTAGGGATGTCCAAAGTGGACATATGGACTCCAAAATTAAAGGTCTAGAGAGGGAAAATCAAGCCTTGAGGGTAAGGCTTGATGCATTAGAAAAAGCCTTAGAAAGATTCACAGTTGGGTCTAAGGGCTTAGACATGGTGTTGGGTAGCATCAAACCCAACTATGATAGATCGGGATTGGGATACCGATCTAAGACCTCCAAGGGCAATGGAAAGAAGTATGTTGGGAAAACATACAATCTTAGTAAGGAGGGAAGGTCCAAGGGTGGCAAGGGGATGCCATCTAAGGGAAAAGAGAGTGACCTAACCAAGAACAAGGTGTCCAAGGTTAAAAAGGTCAATTTTGTAGGCCAAGAGTCATCGGTGGCACACCGGTGTGGCCTAGCGTGGATGGAGTCACCTAGGAAGGTGGCTAGGGCTCAGAGCTCAAGGGGGAGCTCTAGGAGCCTTTGGGGTCCATGGTAGATGGATCTCAAAAGGTTCTTCCTTAGGAAATTAAGTGAAATGTGCCAAAAAGGATTGGAAGACTTGGGTAAGTCTTAATCCTAGATTTTGGCACATCAAAAGGTGAATTTTAGGGAGAAAAGGTGAAAATAGGGCTATAATTGACAAAATTGAGGTTTAATAGTGGAATACCATGTAACTCAACAATAAAAATGAGTTATGATCAAGGAGAAGTGAATGCATTGAAGACAAGTGAGAATTAGAACTTTTAGGATGAGTTTAATTGATACACTTTAGAGAGATTTAAGTTTCGTGCCAATCTTGGGATTTGGAGTACATTTATTTGGAAACATATTTTTCCCAAGTAGATATTGGCTTCACAAATCTCCCCACGAAATTTCATAATTTTTGGAGATTTGTAGAATTTTTACGACATTTCTGAAATTCACCAAAGAGGGCTGAATTTCAGCCACCAGTCGACTGGCTCAGATACCAGTCGACTGGTGGCAGGCGACTGGGGGTCGACTGGGAGGTCGACCGGGATCTCTGTACGCAAGAAAAAACTGAAGGGCAGTCGACTGGGAATACCCCAGTGGACTGGAGCCAGTCGACTGGGACCATCCTAGTCGACTGGACTGGTCCGAAGTGAATTCAGCCCCGAAAACATTATGTGAGATTTGGGAGTCGACTGCCCCATGGGCAGTCGACTGGTCCATAGGCTGAAATGGAAAATGAGAATGTTGGCTAATCAGAAATTGCAAATTTGGTTATGGGATATGGTTTAGGACTAAAATTCTTGGTTTTGATTTCATATTCTTTGAATAAAATGTTATCCCATGATTTGATAAGAATTTATTGGATTTTATGGAAATCAAGAAGGATTGATAAAGTTCCCTAGGTATCTAAGATTTAAAGGTTAAACAGGGAACATTGAGGACAATTCCATGTGTCGAATTATGATGGGTAGTTTTGACAAACACATGGAATTATAAACGAATTTGAAAGTTGATACTTAATGCAAAATCCTTAAGAAACTTAGATGTGTACCAAAAGTCAAGCACACCTAATATTTCCATGATATCATATTTTTCTAGGATAGGGTATATCCTAGCAAGTGTGCTTGCAAACTTTAGAGTTTTAGACTTTTGTTGAGTTCTTTTTGACACTTAGGGAAAGATTGCCTCGGGCAATGCTATAAGAGTGTCATAGGGGGAAGAACTCGAGTGTTGGGTGGTGTATGACTCAACGTGGTGTTTAGGGGGTTAAGTTGGGTAGAACTTGACCTGGGAAAAATGAAAATTGGGAGAAGGCATGAGTAAAGGGGGAGGTTGCCTCCTAGTTGTCTTGATTTTCATTTTGAAATTTTTGGGTTTTGTGTCAAACTTGGGAATGGTGATAGATACATGGGTAGATGTATTTTTCCCAAGTAGGTATGGGTACCACAAAGTTCTCCACGAAAATTGAGAATTTTTGGAGATCTGTGGAATTTCTGGCGCGTTTCTGAAATTCGGCCAGAAAACTGATTATCAGAGTATCAGTCGACTGCCCTGGGGGCAGTCGACTGGTAACGGCTGGTGTGTGTATCAACAGCTATTTTGGGATTCAAATGACAAGGAACAAGTGTATGAGGGTCTAGTACACTAGGTGTGGGTCATTAAGGATGTTAAGAACCAATAATTGGGTAATTATTGAGTTCTTTTTGATGTATGGCAAAGGGGGAGAAGTTTGAGTTTAAGTTGGGAAACTAAACTTACCTTTGCTAGAAACCCTAGGTTTAGGGTGAGCTGAGATTAAGGGGGAGCATGGTTGCTCCATTCTTGGCGTAAGGGGAACCTTGGAGAGGTTCTTAAAAAGCCTTTGTAAGTCCAATGCAGGGGGAGCTTGGGGGAAGTTTTAAAAAGCCCGATTTAGTTGGAAATTCCTAGCTTGGAGGGCCAGGTGTAAAATTCCTAACTCGGAGGGTTAGGTGTAGGATGCCTTGGGATAGGAGCCATTTTTGCATTGCATATGCATTTATTTTAGCATGGTATTTGCTATTACTACTATCTTGCTTTCCCTAACTTAAACGAATTGCCAAACATCAAAAAGGGGGAGATTGTTGGAGCAATCGGCCCTAGGATGGTCCGGAGTGACCATGGGTTTTGATGTTTGGGCAAAGGGTTTAAGTTAGGTTTACCCTGTGTATTTGATATGTGTATCTTGAGTGTACAAGATTGTACAGGTACACATATGTACTTGACTGGACGGTCTCAGTACGGTGAAGGATGGCATGGAGGCCAGCTGGAGGTTGGTATGCGCATCTGAGGGACCGTAGAGTGCAGGTACGATGAGCTGATGGGCGCGGACTTCGAGGCGTACGTGAAGGGTGGCATGGAGGCAAGCTGGAGGCTTGCGTGCGCATCCGAGGGACGAAGGCCGAAGATGAAGAGGGCGCGAAGGCAACAGTCGAGGCTGCGGAGGAGGAGTCAGTCGAGTCGTGAGGGTACGAGTGCTGTGTGAATGTACTCGGGAAGTCCTAGGGGTCGAGTGCTGAATGGAATGTACTCGGGGATGCAAAATCCTAGGCTGGTAGGTAGGGCAGTCGACTGGCCCGAAGGCAGTCGACTGCGGGAACACACAGAGAATCGGGTCGACCCAAGGAGGGTCGACCAGTCGACTGACAGTCGACTGGAATTGGTTCCAATCGACTGGCTCCAGTCGACTGGTCCTGTACCAGTCGACTGGTAGGTGGCTGGTAAGCTGGCAAATTCGAACGTTGGAGTGTCAACGGTCGAATTTGGCTGGCACCAGTCGACTGCCCTGGGGGCAGTCGACTGGTGGCGTGATTTCCAGCCCGAGTCTATTTAAAGGGGGGACTCGATCGGGCTGGGTTTTCTTGACGAAACCTGCTTGGGTAAAGCCGGTTAGTAGTCTACTGTGTTCACAAAGTGTCCAAGGTGTTGTGGTGAGGTTTCTCCACCCACAAGGAGCGACACGTGATAGCTGGAGGTTATCCGGGGAGTGATCCACCGACGGATTGTTGGATTAGTCACCCAGCCGGGGTGGATACCAACTAAATCTGAGGCGTTAGCATTGGTTAGTCTTTGTTCTTATTGTTTTACTTGTATTTCCGCTGTGCTAACATCTTGTAGAGAACGAAGACATCAAAAGATAGCTATTCACCCCCCCCTCTAGCGTAGACTGGTGGCAGTCGACTGGTGGCGTGATTTCCAGCCCGAGTCTATTTAACATCTGGGGGCAGTCGACTGGTGGCGTAGACTGGTGGCAGTCGACTTGTGCTAACATCTGGGGGCAGTCGACTGGTGGCGTGATTTCCAGCCCGAGTCTATTTAAAGGGGGGACTCGATCGGGCTGGGTTTTCTTGACGAAACCTGCTTGGGTAAAGCCGGTTAGTAGTCTACTGTGTTCACAAAGTGTCCAAGGTGTTGTGGTGAGGTTTCTCCACCCACAAGGAGAGACACGTGATAGCCGGAGGTTATCCGGGGAGTGATCCACCGACGGATTGTTGGATTAGTCACCCAGCCGGGGTGGATACCAACTAAATCTGAGGCGTTAGCATTGGTTAGTCTTTGTTCTTATTGTTTTACTTGTATTTCCGCTGTGCTAACATCTTGTAGAGAACGAAGACATCAAAAGATAGCTATTCACCCCCCCTCTAGCGTAGACAAACGTCCTAACACATATTGTGTGTTTTGTTTTGTACTATTATTGTTTATTAGTTGATAGTGTCTGCTTCGATTCAATAGTTAAATTTGGAGGACTAATTTTTTATTAATGAGAGAGAATATTAAATACCAAAAATATGGATGGTCCTTTTGTAAGATTCCATATAATTAATAAAAACCCTAAGGGGGCGTTTGGTTTGCATTTTCTAGCTTATTTTCCATTTTCATTTTATGTAGAAAATGCGATTTTCTGGAAACATGTTTGGTTTGAATTTTCAGTTTTGTTTTCTAGAAAAAAACATAGCGTTTTCTGGAAAACTAGAGAATGAAATAAAGTCATTTTTCAGAAAATGAGAAAATGTGATTTTCTGATAAATAAAAATGGAAAATGAAACAAACCAAACGCCCCCTAAATTTCTCACATAAATCCTTTCCCCTCTCACTTTCGTTCCTCTCCCGACGCCTCACAACAGTGCCCACCTCGCAAAACTGCAGCAACCCCTCTCGGCGCCGACAACCGCTCGCTCGATTTCTCCTCTTCCCCCACGTCGATTTTTCTTCCTCCTCGAATTTTCTTCCTCCTCGCGACCGCTCGACGCTACTTCTTCCCTTGATATTGTCAAAGCCGTATGGAGATTGCAAGCTTCGCCTTACGGAGTTATCTCTTCCCTGTTACGTTTTCCCTGAGTGGTGAAGTTTCAGATCAGAGAACGAAAGTTCTTGCCGGCACGAATTCGAGTAAGAACTATTTGGGGGTAAAGTGTTCCCTTTGAATGAAGAGGAGATGTTTTTGAGATTAGATCAGTAACATTATGTTGGTTTCTTACTAGTTAATAATTCTTGATAGTCATTTGGATGGAATTGTGTTGCGGTGGGTTTTGGTGATGATCTGCCGTCAGACTCTATTGGGATTAACAAGATTTTTTCAATTTCGAGCGATCGGTTCGGTCCTACAGAAGTTTCTCACCGGCCGTCAGGATAAATCGAGAAGTGCTCACGGTGACGGTCTAGAAGCCCAGCGTTTCAGAGATCACACTCCATTTGAAAAAAAAATTCTTATAAATATATCGTAACTAGAAATTGAACCGTAAATATTTAAGATAGCGACTAATGACTCTATCGCTACATCATATTCCTGAGAGCATAAGCCTCCATTGGAAATGATGAACCAGGCAGCAGACAAATTGAACCTGGGGTGACCGGCCCGGCCCCACGGAAGTTTCCTACCGGTCACCAGGATAAATCGGGAAGCGCTCGCGGTGGCCAGTCTAGAAGCCCAGCGGCCCAGGGTTCGCGGCCCATTTGGAGGAAAAATTCTTGCAAAATGCGCCGTAGCTGGGGATCGAACCGCGGATACATGGATTAACAACTAGTGACCTTACCGCTGCATCATAGCCCCGGGGGCCATAAGCCTCCATTGGAGAAATCATCTAGAATGGCTGATGTTTTGGTGTAGCAATTTGATTGGGTTGATGGGAAAAAAATTAATCGGGAATTGTGTTGAGTAAACTTAAACTGTATATGTTTGTGATTTTGGTAAATTAGGTAATTGGTGGTCAGCTTCAAAGCGACCATTACAAATAGTTCCAGAAACCTGTCCATTATTATATATGTATTTTTTATATTATTCTATGTAGGAATAAATGAACAGAAACGATAGGGAAGCAATAAGGTATAGACCTGATATTAAAATTGATGTACTTATCTGAAACAACTGAATATGAATTAAATAAGAAAGTATGTCGTTTCTTATTTCACACCAGTTACACTAATTATTATGTATTATATAGCTAAATAATATGTTCTTTGATATAGAATATTAATTTATTATGGATATTGAACGAAAGTTCTCTTCATTATGAGCACCTCCATTTCAAGCGGGTATTTCTTACTTGATTCTTTAGTTTCATTTACCTTTAAGGCTACGTTTGGTAGGCTGTAATTTAATCTGGTCTGTAATGTAATCAAGTTTGTAATGTAATGTAATATAATCTTGATTACATTGTTATATTTGGTAATGAGTTGTATGTAATCTTTGATAACCATTACAAGTTGGATTCCTTTATTTGGTGAGAGTAATCCATCATGTAATGTAATCAAAATTGACGACCGGCGATCGCCGTCGGCCGGCCGGTGACCATCGATCGGCCGACGACCGCCGCCGATCGGCCGACGGCTATCACCTGCTGCCGGCGGTCGCCGGTCGCCGGCGGTCGCCGGTCGCCGGCGGTCGCCGGTCGCTGATCGCCGGCGGTCGCCGATCGCCGGCCGTCGACGGCGGTCGCCGATCGACGGCCGTCGGCGGTCGCCGATCGCCGGTCGCCGGCGGTCGCCGGACGCCGCCCGGCCGACGAACTGCTGACGACCGACGACCGACGAACTGTCGACGACCGACAACTGTCGTCGCCCGGCCAACGACTTTACAAGCTGTAATGTAATCCAGATTACAGAGGTTTTATTTTGTAATCCAGATTACAAACCATCAACCTCTTTTGTAATCGAGATTACATTACATTACAATTTTAATGTTATTCCAAACAAAGGAATCCAACTTGTAATGTAATCTGGATTACATTACAGGGTGGATTACACCCTACCAAACGCAACCTAAATGTATGGTTATTCCCTTATCTGATTAGGTTGTTTTATCTTAAATCTATATTGTTGTTTTCCTGCTTGACACTTATTCCTTGCTTGATGTTTGAGTTAAAAATCTAAATTTTCAGTTATACAGTCACTCTTATTTTTCTAATTCGAAAAGTACCGCTAGTACATATGTATTTTAGAAATATTATGTGACCTATCTAGGATTTGATTAACATTAGATATACCCTACCTAATAGATTGCATATTGGTTATTTATGGTTTTGGTTTGGGTACATTCGTTGCTTATTAATTCGGTTGACCTGATTTTGTTTGTGCTCATGGGTATTATGCACCATATTACATTATTGCATGTTGGCGGTTATCGGCTCCCCTGTGGTTAAGCCCGGCGTCAGTCATATAGTGGTTTGCTCACTCAACCACTCGAGATAGTGGTAGTTGTCAGAGTATGAGCGGTCGTCCTATCTTGTTACTCTCAACCACTCATGGGTAGTGATAGTTGCTGGAGTAGTAGCCGACAGTGATACCCCCTCTGTTATTTATGAGGGATAGGTAAAGCGGTTGTGCCCCCCCCTTGGGTACTAGAGCAGTTGTGCTCCCCTTCCTGGAATTAGAGGTTGTTCCTCCTTGTTCTTGGGTATTACAATGGTTGTGCTCCCTTGGGGTCTTTGATATAGAGCGGTTGTGCTCCCCCTTGTCTTGGGGTTCGAGATTGAGGTTTTTCTCCTAGTATCATGTCCACTCAACCACTCATAGAAGATGGATGTCAGAGTGCGTACACTCGTCATTGCTCTTACCCAGTCGACCACGCAGATATGTGTGATGGTTGTAGATTGGTGTGTAGAAGTTGTTGGGGGCAATCTATGGTCCGGAGTGACCATGTGTTTTGATGTTTGGGCAAAGAGTTTAAGTTAGGTTCATCCTTGTATTTGATATGTGTATTTGAGTGTACAGGTTTGCAAGATACACATGGACTTAGTTGGACGGCTCCGGGTCCGGTGAAGGATGGTGTGAGGAGACAAGCCATGAGCTTGTATGCATCCGAGGGACCGTGGACAAAGCAGGGACGATAAGCCGAGGGAAGCAGACTTCGAGGCATACGCGAAGGGTGGCATGAGAGACAGGTCGTGGGCTTGCGTGCATCCGAGGGACGAGAGCCAAAGTCGAAGAGGGCTTGAAGGCAACAGGTCGAGACTGCTGAATGTAGAGTCAACTGAGTCGTGAGGGGTCGAGTGTTGAGGGAATTGTACTCGGGAAGGAAATCCTAGGGTTCGGGTGCTGAGTGAAATGTACTCGGGAAAGGGAAACCTAAGGTATAGGGGTGGACCAGTCGGCTGATGCTTGATTAGTCGACTGATGAAGTCCACAGAAAGATCAGTCGACTGGTCAAGCACCAGTCGACTGATGGTAACTTAAAATTCGAACGTTAGGCTGTAACGTTCGAATCTAAGTGGGACCAGTCGACTGGCCTTGGACTAGTCGACTAGTAACGGTCTTTTCAGCCTTGAGCACTATTTAAAGGGGCTCGGTTTTGACTGAAAGTTCTTGACGAAATTTGCTTAGGTTAAAAGTCAATTAGTAGTCTAAGTGCTCAAGAGAGTGTTGTGGGTTGTGGCGAGGTTTCTCCACCCACAAGGAGCTACATAAGCTAGCAGGAGGTCTTCCGGGGAGTCATCCGCCGACGGATCGGGATCGTTCACCTTACGGACAGCCGTAGAGTAGGAGTTTTATCTCCGAACCACATAAATCGGTGTGTCTTTCTTAGTTGTTAGTTTTAGTTTTTGTTATTCTGCTTGCGCACTAACAACTTGTAGGAAGAAAAATCGAGAAGTAGCTATTCACCCCCCTCTAGCTAAACGGAAAGGTCCCAACAGAAGTGACACATGTCATATGCTGCATTTTGTATTTGTTTGAGCTAAGATTGTTGTATTTGATTGACATGCATATATATATATATATATATATAT
>JAGFNQ010004788.1:0-23260 GCA_024364735.1 Boesenbergia rotunda | reverse complement strand
GACACCAATCGACTTTTGACCCGCTGGAAGGGAAGTGAGTTCCCAGGTGTCGTTTCTTTCAATGGCTCGTATCTCCTCGTCCATAGCTTGTCTCCGTTTCTCCTCCTTACTAGCTTTTTCCAAACTCAAAGGCGTTGTTTCGGCCAACAGACAAAACATAGAGGCATCGTCAATCACCTCCATATCTCGTAAAGATCTTGGATAGTTCTCATCCTTCGTGATCCTTCATTAGAAGAAGAACTAGAAGGTGTGTTCGGTTTCGTCGTAGGAACTGCGGGCTGAAATGTTTCTTCTCCTTGATTGTCCTCATCGAAGAATGGGAAGAATTTGTCGATGAAATCTTCATGTACTTCCCAATTCCAAGAAGCATCTTCATCAAACTCCACGTCACGACTCACAACAATCTTCTCGTTGATAGGATTGTAGAGCTTGTACCCCTTTGATTTTCCGTCATAGCCGATGAACACAAACTTCTCACTTCTATCATCAAGTTTTGTTCTCTCTTGCTCCGGCACAAGCTTGTAAGCAATACTCCCAAAAATCCTTGTGTGAGATACATCTAGCTTCTTTCCACTCCAGGCTTCAATTGGTGTCTGGTCTTTCATGCTTTTGGTCGGACAACGATTGAGGAGATACACCGCACAAGCCACTGCTTCCACCCAAAATTCCTTTGGCATCTTCTTATTTTTCATGATGCTTCGCGCCATGTTGAGGATGGATCGGTTCTTTCTTTCAACCACTCCATTTTTTTGCGGTGATATTAGAACTGTGAGGAAGCGCCTAATGCCATTGTCTTCACAAAAACGGTTAAAAACACCAAAAGTAAACTCTCTCCCTCTATCAGTTCTCAATGCCCGAATCATATAGCCACTCTCTTTCTCCACCAAAGCCTTAAAATTCTTGAAAGCATTAAAACTCTCAGATTTTTCTTTCAAGAAATAAACCCCAGTCATCCGGCTAAAATCGTCGATGAAAAGTAAGAAATAATTACTTTTACCATAAGATAACGGCTTGATCGGTCCACAAACATCGACATGAATTAATTTAAGCGGCTTCATCGCTTTTGATGTTGCTTCCTTCGGAAAACTTCTTCTTGCATGTTTGCCTAGAAGACACGCTTCACAAAGTTGATCCGGATGAATGTTCAAAGGCATCCCCTTTACCATCTTCTTTTCAAACATCATTTTCAGGCCACCAAAATTGAAATGTCCCATTCTCATGTGCCCAACACCACGCTGGATCCTTTACATACACTTGCAAGCAATTCGGCTCTTCAGTTTAAATAGGAATTGAGAACATCCTATTCTTCGACATCGTCACCTTTGCAATTAGGTTAGCGCTCCCGTCTCGTAGCCAAAGATTACGATCCTTCATTAGAATCTGGTAACCCCTTTCCATGAGTTGCCCCAAATTCAAAATATTGCTCTTTAATCTAGGGACATAATACACATCAGAAAAAACTATGAGTACCATCCTTCAACCGAATCAAAATGGTACCTTTGCCTTCAATCTGGATTTTCAAAGCATCACCAAATGTGACATTCCCGGTTGCCTTCTCCTCAAGTTCAACAAATTTCGACTTGTTGCCACACGTGGTTACTCGCACCGTTGTCTAGATACCATTGGCTTCCTCCTCCAACAGATTCTTGGTTGAGTGCTAACAACAACGTTGATTCTTCCACTTCTTTCTCCTCGACCAGATTGACTTCATCTTTTGCATCCTCGGCGTGCCAGCAGTTACGGGCATAGTGACCCATTTTGTGACAATTGTAGCATTCAACATGCGATTTGTCATACCCCTTTTTGTATCCGTCACTTCCTCGTCCTCTTTCTCTTCCTCTACCACGACCTCTTGGATTTCCTCATGGTTTTTCATCGTTTACTCTCTCAGCTTCTTGATTTCTGCCACGACCTCGACTGCCACCATGAGAATAATCGTGACCTTGACCGCGACCGTGACCTCATGAAACTGCACTCCCCCTTTCGACAGACAAATGCTTGACTAGTAAGACTTGCTCCAATGGCTCTTTCTTGTGCTTGTTCATTCACTCCTCGTGCACCCGTAGTGATCCATTTAATTCATCAATGGACAAATTCTCCAAATCTCTGTTTTCCTCGATTGCAACCGCAACATGGTCAAATCTGTAATGTAGAGAACGTAAAATTTTCTCGATCACTCGAACGTCTTCATACTTTTACCATTTCTCTTCATCTGGTTGACGATGGGCAAGACCCGCGTGAAATAGTCTGAAATAGACTCCAATGCTTCCTGACGTATAGCTTCGGATTCTCCCCGTTAAATCTGAAGCCGCACCTTCTTTACCTTATCAACTCCTCTGTGAGAATTTTCGAGAATTCTCCATGCCTCCTTTGAAGTTGAGGCATTTGCTACTTTCTTAAAAACCGCATCGTCCAAACACTGGTGGATGATAGATAGAGCACACTAGTCCTTCTTTTTGTCCTTCTCGAACTTTTGAATCAGGGGCAAGGTCAACTCCGCATCCTTGTCAGGATTGACAAACCCATCGCCGACTATTTCCTATGCACCTTGGGAACCGAGTATCGCCTTTACTCGGATAGACCAACTATCATAGTTGTCCTTCGTAAGACGCGGATACTGGAAGCTTAAAGACATCCTTGGCTCTGATACCAATTTGTTGGGAACATTGGTGAGCACTCGCTTTATATTGCTTCAAGAACAAGTGAGAAACAGTGTTTAATCAGAAGAAATCTCTCCAATAATACATACATTCAAGCAAACATATTTATACTATTTATAAAAGGATAAAAGACATGTCTCTTAGACCCTATGCAACTCTTGAACTTCATGGCTCTTGAAAAAGACACATCTCTTAGACCCTGTGCAACTCTTGAATTTCCTCAACATAATCAATTTTATTTTCAACATGGTAGACATCTCAGCCAAGTGTCTCAGTAAGACATCTCTATCCTAGCTGAATATTTCTGACATCTCGACGTCTCGACAGAGTCTTGACATACGTCTCGGCAAAGTCTCAACACTCGGGAGTCAGGTAGCTTCACTCGGACTCGACAGTCAGGAGTCTGCACTCAGACTCAACAGTCAGAGAATTTTAGTCGAGAGTCTGCACTCAGAGTCGGAAGTCGGGAGCCTACACTCAGAGTACAAGGCAATCCAATCTTCCAGCTAATTCAATCATCCCAAGTAACTTCTTCCTTACTTGGCATTCTGAGATTATCCACTCGGATCATCTAAACAGGTCTAAAATTATATTTTTAAATTTATTTTAATTCAATAACTATTTTTGTAATATCCAATAAATAATCTTCATCGTAGAAATTTGCCGAATAATTTCATCAGTAAAACTTATTGGACTATTTTATAAATTAGTTAGCTAGTTTAATTCATTAAGCTGTCCCTTGACCAATTCGACTGGCGACTGTTGAATATCTTTATATTTTATAAAGTTAAAAGGAGACTCACAAACTTTGTTCCGCACACGTTAGTTAGTTAACTGATCGTGATGTGGAAATTTGTCGTCCTTTATGCATCAATTTGCACGTGCCTTTGTTGCTCTCACAGTCTCGAAGTTTCTACATCATTTGTTGCACGTGGAAGCAAACAGGAAACGTGCGAAAATGAGAATAAAAACCACGAGCCAATCATATCATTAAAAATAATGTATACCTGGACGATTTGAAAGGGAGATAAATCACATATAACTTTGCCCAACAACAACAATATCCAAGGAGGAATTACAGTGTGGTCAAAATGTCTTTATCTCAATTGGTAAAGCATGACAACATATTTTGGGATTTCGGGTTTAAATTTTTTTAGAGATTAATATTTATTGACTGAAATATTATTGTAAATAATATACGAGATATTATTTCAATAATTATGTTCTTATCAACCAGTGATATTATGTCTCTAGAAATTTCGGAAGGAAATTTCTGATAAGGGGACCGTTTCAATAGTGGGGCTAGTCACTATAAAAAGTCACATTTTTTTCCCCACGGGATGGACTGATGGTTAGTGCGTGAGTATTGCCATCAAGAGGTCTTGGGGTCAAATCCTGACAAAGCCAATATGCCCACCCTCCCCACTTATTAGCCACAGTATCCGGGCTAGTAGCCCCCGTGATTTATCTCCTCCGTGTTAGTCCTGGAACGGATTGACGGGGGCGCTGGAGGCGAATGATTCACCTTTTTGCCACCGAGGAACTACAGTGTGATCTCTATTTGGTTAATTCCTATTTTATCCCCACGTACTAGCTACAGCATCGGGGCTAGTAGCCCCCGTAATTTACCTCCTCTGTGTTAGTTCTGGGACGAATTAACGGGGACGTTGAGAGGGAACAATTCGTCTTTTTGCCACCGTGAAACTGCAATGTGATCTCTATTTGGTTAATTCCTATTTTTTTTTTACTTTTAGAAATGTTCTGTGATCTCTATTTGGTTAATTCCTATTTTTTTTTTACTTTTAGAAATGTTCGGTGATCTCTATTTGGTTAATTCCTATTAAAAACAATTTTCTTTCTTCTTATTTGGAAACTGCGGTGTTGATTCAGCCACAGGTAGGTGTTTACAAAGTGTATTCATCTCAATTACCTTGGAAAGAAAAGGTAAGGTTGAAAGAGTATCAAGAGTGGGTTAAATTTTATTCGGTTTATAAATACCTAGGAAAAACACAACAAAGACTTTTGACAACTTCATCAAATGGGGGATATTAAAAGCCTATGGGTTCTCTAGCAATTACCAATCAATGTATAGCAGATTTCACCTATATGCTGTTAAGTATAGTTATTTATAAGGGAAAAGATATTTTTAGAAGGTTCAAAAAGAATCTATCTCTACCTAATAATTATCAGTTGTTGTGAATCTCAATTATGTTTGCAAAACACAATCCTGTGGAGCTAGATTTTTGCAGTCTCCAAAGCAACTGCAGTTGTCAATTGGATGCTAAAGCGACCATTCTGTATCATTTTAGTTGTTTATTTAATCCTGATCTCTTTTAAATTATTTGTATTTTTGTTATCTGCACAGCCGGAATCTTTACCTCTTGAATATTCAAGAATCTGCTTACGACAATTTTGTTAAAACACAGAAATAATCCACTTGGATTCCACTGAATCTCGCTGCCTGGTTATGTCTACCGTGAAGAAAGCCGTTGGTGCTTGCTTGCGGGCTTATGCGACATGAATCAAAGATGTCTGTTTACACTTATATGGACAAGATCCTGTTGTCACTGCCTGTTGGTTCACTATGTTTGGGGGTGTCGTCCGGGTAAACTATTTGAAGTATGTAAATTGATATAATTTCGTCGAGGTTAGTATTAGACATTATCTCCGTAAAACAATATTGCTCCGTTACAGATACTCACAGATAACAGCAATTTATTTCCCAAGATATAACGAGATTTTCAGATAGCTCTTTGATCTGACGTTTCAGATCAAGTCTCTCTTCACCAACGGTCAGATCGTGACTCTTCACGATCAATACTCCAGATCACGTCACTTGCGATCTAGCACCCATCTTCAATCCAACGGTTGTCATTTGTTTGCCCAGTCAGCAGTCCAATTATTTCTCTCCTCCTATCTGAATGTCACACACTGCCACGTCACCGACATATCACCCGAGTGTCACGTCACCTGGAGCATAAACTTAAGCTCCTCCAACAAAGCGCTCATTGTGCACGTGTGCGTGTGGCGGGTAGCGAGCTTGCAGGTGCAAGCACCAGCTCTCTTGTAAGAAAAGACCATCTATATTTTTTTTAATTCCATTAACACAGGAGCACATAAGTAAATCTCTTCGAAAATTTCAGATGTAGAACTAATCCCTATTTACTTCCTTTTATGTAAATTTTGGACTAACTATAAACAATTAATTTTTCATTCACCCGTAATCGATTTTGTGCAAATTAATAGTCTAAATTAATCTATGCGAAATGTAGATTTCGTTTTTGAAACCAATTCTAACTTTCATCGATTAATAACATCTCGATTTTCTTTTTCAAAATCATATTTGATCTTAATTACTAAATATCCAACACACTAAAGTCTGGATTCAGATTTCGCCGGGTGAGCATGTCCTTGTCTTTCCTATTCCTCGTAAGAATTTGTATATATGCTGACCAGTGTTCTAAATTTTTTTTATTGTTGCACATATACTAAGCTTTGTTTCTTGATGTTAAATTTTTTAATTTAACTCGGGTAAAAAATTATTTGGTAGCTGGAATATCTGTGCACTTTTTGATGTTGGGGAGAAACTCCGGGTGCAACCTTCGAATTAGAGGTTTGTAGAGAAAAAGAAAGGAAGATAATTCATAAATAAATAAGAACCGCCTTTAGATTTAAATGAAAAGAAATTTTATTAAATCAATCAAACTCAACATATCATAAAACTCTCCCCTTTACAAGAGCTTCAATCCTTGTTTAAATAACCTAAGAAATAAAAAAAAAATCACAATAGAAAAAAAAATAAAAGAAAACTCATCCTAGAAAAGAAATAAAGTCTAAATAAATTTTAAAAAAAATAATCCTAAAATTTTTAAACGGATTAAAAATCTTAAATGTGTATAGATAAAAATTATAAAAAATATCTAAAATATAAAAAAATTCAAAAAATTAAAAGATTAATTTACTAAAATTAATAAAAATTATATATATATATATATATATATATATATATATATATATATATATATATATATATATATATATATATATATATATATATATATAATGCTCCTATGTCAATTTTGCTAAAATCTCTTTCTCTATTTTACTAGGCAATGTCTATTATGGTTGCTCCTGCTTAAGATCATCGGAGGATGAGTCATCGATGAGGTGGTGTCGTTGATGTTGACCAAGCTGCCATGACCAGGAGAAAGGTGTGGTTGTTAGAAATGCCTGCAGAATTGTAGAAGGAAGTCATCAAACACTGTAGAGAGGATTGAATCGTCTAAATGTTGACTAGGTCGTGGATCGCCAAGGAAAACCAAGAAGAGGGAGTCGAAGGTAGAAAAAAAGTTTCCGATCAATGGTGTCTTACAAACTATTAGAAGAAAGTAGAAGGGAAACAGAGCGTTAGATGGAAGACTGAGGGTGCCTCGACTCGTCCACTCCGACACTCACGTCAATCTACGATAGAAAAGAAATGGAAGATGAACAATAGATGCATGTATGTAATCATATCTAAAGATGTACGTGTACTAGGACTTTTTATAACATGAAAGAGTGAGCTGTCATATCCACGGCTATCAGGGGAGTTAGTATGCTTCTGACAAGATGTCATATTAAGGAGGATATTTCATTGATGTATCAGAGTGTCACGTCGCTCATATCAGGTAGTGTGGGAGATCTCGTGGGATCACGCTACGTTTGTTAGATCGTGACCGTCAAGCTAGAGGGGGGGTGAATAACATCTTTCGATTCATCTTCCTACGATGTTAGCGTGCGCAAGCGGAAACAATAATAATACAAATAAAACAAACACTAACACCAACCTTTACGTGGTTCGGAGATGACGCTCCTACTCCACGGCTGTCCGTAAGGTGGACAATCCCTCGATCCTTCGGTGGATCACTCCCCGGATGCCCTCCGACTAGCTCATGTAGCTCCTTGTGGGTGGAGAAACCTCGCCACAATCTCGGACACACTTCTGAGCTCTTAGACTACTATTTGGCCTCTAACCAAAGCCAAATTCATCAAGAGTCTCAGCCAAAATGAAGCTCTTTTAAATAGAGCCTACTTCTATTACGAGCGCTGCCAGTCGACTGCCCCAAGACTGCCCCCACTCAAACTCTACCGTTGCAAGCCCAACGTTCGAATTATGGCTGCTACCAGTCAACTGCTCCCACAGTAATCGACTGATCTTTCTGTCCCTTTTATCAGTCGACTGCCTGGGGCCCAATCGACTGCTACCTAGGTTTTTTCCTTTCCAAAGTATAATTCTCTCAGCACTCGACCCCTAGGATTTCCCGAGTACATTCCCTCAGCACTCGACCCCTCACAACTTAGCTGACTCTTTATCAGCAGTCACAATCTGTTGCCTTCACGCCCTCTTCAACTTTGGCCCTCATCCCTCAGATGCGCACACAAGCCTCCAGCTTGCCTTTATGTCATCCTTCACGTATGCCTCGAAGTACGCGTCCCTCGACTCATCGTCCCTGCTATCCATGGTCCCGCGGGTGCACACAAGCCCACGGCTTACCTCCATGCTACCATTCACCGTACCCGAAGCCGTCTAGCTAAGTCCATGTGTATCCTGCAAGACTTACACACTCCAATACACATATCAAAACACAAGGGTAAACCTAACTTAAACCCTTTGCCCAAACATCAAAACACATGGTCACTTCGGACCATAGATTGACCCAACAATCTCCACCTTTTTGATGTTTGGCAATCCGTTTAAGTTAGGGAAAACAAATAGCAAAAAAACCATGAAAACAACCATTTGGACTTACATTGCCAAGGCTCCACCTTGGACTTACATCGCCAATGCATATGCAATACAAACAATCATGGATCCTATCCCAAGGCATCCTCACACCTAACCTCCCCAAGTTAGGACTTTTTACCAAAATGGGCTTTTTAAAACCTTCCCGAGGCTCCCCCTACATTGGACTTACAAAGGCTTTTAAGAACCTCTCCAAGGTCCCCCTTACGCCACCAATGGAGCAACAATGCTCCCCCTTTACCTAAGCTCCCCCTTTACCTAAGCTCCCCTAGACCTAGGATTTCTTACAAATGCATGTTTGGTTTCCCACTTAAATCTAACACTTCTCCCCCTTTGTCATACATCAAAAGACTCCAACAATTTCCCCCTTATTGGACTCTTTAACCCCTAAATGATTATAAACACAATGTACTAACCCCCCATAAGGTTCCACACTTGTTTCACCTCATTTGGACACCTTTTAATGGCTGAAACTCATTTTTCAGCCTTTACCAGTCGACTGGGACAGTTACCAGTCGACTGGCACGCTGGAAACCCATTTTTCAACTTTTGAATCTCAACTTCAGAAATGCATCAGAAATTTCACAATTCTCCAAAAATTTTCAAATTTTGTGGAGAGGTTTGTGGTACCCATACTTACTTGAGAAAAATACACTCAAAAATGTATCTATCATCATTCCCAAGATTGACACAAAACCCAAAACTAGCTAGAAAGTTCAATTAAACCTTGACCTAAAGTCCTAGTTTTGGTCTTCCCTTGATGTCACTGCCCATGCCAACCCACAATGCATCCCTAGCATTGATTTACATGACATTTATACATCAAGAACCAATTCTCACGCTTTATGACCCCAATGTCATATTTTCATGCTTGAAACACATACCCAACGTGTCAAACCCCAAGAATTGAGACTCACCTCCGAGAGACACTTCCCGAGATCCATTTACCATGGATCCCAAAGACTCCTAGAGCTGTCCCTTGAGCTCTTGGCCTTAGCCACCTCCCTAGGTGACTCAACAAACACTAGACCACACCGGTGTACCCTCGGTGACTCTTGGCCTACAAATATAACCTTCTTAACCTTAGACACATTGTCTTTAGTTAAGTCCTTCTTTTTTCCTTTTAATAGCATCCCCTTGTCATTTTTGGACTTCCTCTCCTTGCCATAATCATATGCTACCCTAGCATATTTCTTTCCATTGGCCTTGGAGATCTTAGATCGGTATCCCAACCCCGATCTATCATTGTTGGGTTTTAGACCACCCAACACCATACTTAAACCCTTAGATCCAATAGTGAATCTATCTATGATTTTCTCCATTTCTTCAAGTCTTGCCCTCAAGACTTGATTTTTCCTCTCTAGGTTCTCAACTCTAGAACCCACATGTCCACCTTGGGCATTCCTAGACCTACCCACCTTTCTAGGCATATGTCTTCCATTCTTGAGATTTTTGCCTTGATCCTTAGGTCTAAAGGTCTTGGATTTATCATGATGCATGACCTTTCTAGGGTTTTGATCTACCTTATTAACCATATTCTTATCATTATACTTAAATCCATGATTATTCTTAACGAGCATGTAAGAATTTGAAATTGGATTGAATTTTAAATATGGAATTACCTTCCCGTTTACCTTTGACGCTCCCCCTTGACTTGAGATTCTCTTCTTCTCCAATTTCTTCAAGTGTGTCAATTTCTTGATTTTTCCTTTCTTCAGGCACTTGGTGTGGTAATGTACACGCTCACCGCACGTGAAGCAAATTATATGCTTCTTATCCTTCTTTGCTCCATCTCTATAACTCATGTTAGTTTTCAAATTATTTGAATTGAATTTAGGGTTTACCTTCTTTTTCTTACCCAATGGACACTTGTCCTTGTAGTGTCCCTTTTGATTACACCCAAAGTAAATTTTGTGCTCCTTTGATTTTGCTTTGGTGGAGGTGGAAGGTTCTTCTTGCTCCGGTGTTGAGGATGGTATTTCCTCCCCCTCAATCCTTGATGTGGAGACTTTTTCAATTTCTTCCTCACTTGAGGATGTGGACACTTCTTCCTTCTCTTCCTCTTCGGATGTTGAACTTGACTTAACCTCCGATTGGTCCATTTTCTCCTCTTCTTCTTGTCCTTGTGTCAGATTCTCATGTAGAGATATCACTTTTCTCCATAGCTCATATGCATTCTTGTACTCTCCTACATTTGACATAATATGTGAAGGTAATAAATTCAATACAATCCTAGTTACCTCCTTATCCGTCTCCGCTTCTTCCGTTTGACTCTGAGTCCAATATCGAGGTCGAAGGCGCTTTCCCTTCTTGTCAGTTGGAGCTTCAAATGGAACTTCCAACGCCGTCCAATGATCACAATCCATTTGGAACCATGTCTCCAACCGCTTCCTTCAATAATTGAAATCATCTCGATCGTATGGAGGTGGAATCCTAGTATGCCATCCAAGTGGACCTTCTGATTCCATCTTCCTCTGGCTTGTGCTCTTTTGGCGGTTATTCCAACAAGAGCGAACCTTCGTTCTGATAACACTTGTTAGATCGTGACCGTCAAGCTAGAGGGGGGGTGAATAGCGTCTTTCGATTTGTTTTACTACGAAGTTAGCGTGCGCAAGCGGAAACAATAATAATACAAATAAAACAAATGCTAACACTAACCTTTACGTGGTTCGGAGATGACGCTCCTACTCCACGACTGTCCGTAAGGTGGACGATCCCTCGATCCTTTGGTGGATCACTCCCCGGATGCCCTTCGGCTAGCTCGTGTAGCTCCTTGTGAGTGGAGAAACCTCGCCACAATCCCAGACACACTTCTGAGCTCTTATACTACTATTTGGCCTCTAACCAAAGCCAAATTCGTCAAGAGTCTCAGCCAAAATGAAGCCCTTTTAAATAGAGTCTACTTCTGTTTTGGTCGCTGCTAGTCGACTGCCCCTACTCAAACTCGACCGTTGCAAGCCCAACGTTTGAATTCTGGCTACTACCAGTCGACTAATCTTTTTGCCACAGCAGTCGACTGATCTTTTTGCCCCTTTTATCAGTCGACTGCCTGGGGCCCAGTCGACTGTTACCTAGGTTTTTTCCTTCCCGAGTACAATTCTCTCAGCACTCGACCCCTAGGATTTCCCGAGTACATTCCCTCAGCACTCGACCTCTCACAACTTAGCTGACTCTTCACCAGCAACCTCGATCTGTTGACTTCACACCCTCTTCGACTTTGGCTCTCGTCCCTCAGATGCTCACACAAGCCTCCAGCATGCCTTCATGTCATCCTTCACGTACGCCTTGAAGTACGCGTCCCTCGACTCATCGTCCCTGCTATCCATGGTTCCTCGGGTTCTCACAAGCCCACGGCTTGCCTCCATGCTACCCTTCACCGTATTCGAAGTCGTCCAGCTAAGTCCATGTGTATCCTGCAAGACCTGCACACTCCAATACACATATCAAAACACAAGGGTAAACCTAACTTAAATCCTTTGTTCAAACATCAAAACACACGGTCACTCCGAACCATAGATTGACCCAACAACGTTAACCATGTTTTCCCGCATGTCATGCCAATTCAAGTGCTATTGAGCAGCTAGATAACTGAGTCTTGGACAGATGTCAAGTTATAGTGGAGGTGAGTTGGGTGCCTGGTGATGAGGACGAATAGAGAGCCACAAGGAGCACTTGATCAGGAGATTGTTGACGTCTACAAGATCGGCGAACATCGAATAGAGAGTGGAATCAATGAGGCTGAGAGGGCCAAGATGGGCATTGCGTCGGAATCGACGCACGACAACGAGGGCTAGAAAGTAAGATTGACGACGAAGGAAAAGCACAACGGGGATGCGCATCAACGAGGGTTGCTCAGAGGCTAAAAGGTTCCGGGAGGCCAAACTGGGTGAGGGTGTGTTACAGTGAGGATTGCTCGGATACCAGATTGGCGACGGAGGTGGATCACAGCAGGTTGGATTGGCAGCGGAGATGATGGGTGAGAAGATCTAGTGAGAGGAGGCTAACGATGAGAGGTGACAATAGCGGAAGCGGTGCCAACAGCAAGCGGGTGCGACAGTGGAATCGTTGCCATGGTGAGACGACAAGAGAAATCAAGAAGGTGGCGTGAGGAAGGGGTTCAATCTAGGGTTTTGGTGGAGATCAATTGGATAGTGTCAGGGAGAGGGAGAGGGAGGAAGTGTGGTCGTTGGCAACGTCGAAGATGAGGCAGCTACCCAGACGAAGGGAAAGAGGGGTGATCCGTGAGCTTAGACTAGGGGCAACGGTTGGAGAGGGAGCAATGTAGAAGCAGCTGATGAGGACCTCGAGAGAAGAAGATCACGACAGGGGCGCATGACGGTCGGCACAACCCTGCCATACCCCTTTCGGTGAAGGTAGCACAGTTTGGGCACAGGGTCATGCCACTTGTGGCTAAAGGGGCATGACACCATGCCAGAGGGCACAACCTGGTCCTGGTGGTGCATGGGTCGTGCCTGGTAGCCATGCCGTGTGGAGTCACACAATCGTGTGAGCCTCATTGCTTCGGTCCTCGTTTTGTTCTGTTTTGCTTCAATTTCGCTCCATTTAGCTCTAAATCACTCCCTAAAAGTGAAAACATGAGAAAAGTAAATCTCCGAACTAGAAGAAAAAAAAAATATGTTGTCCTCAGCGCCCCCGCCAACTCGTCTAAGAGCCAACACGGAGGAGGTAAATCATGTGAGCTATTAGTCTGGATGTTGTGGCTAGTGTGTGGAAGAACGGGCACACTAATTTTGTCAGGTTTTGACCCTCATACCTCAAGATGGTACGTAACACCGCATGAGCTAGCGATAAGTTGATCCCATGTGAACAAGTCAATTGGGAAATAACTAGTCACCTTTTCACTGCACCTAGGGATGGAAATAGGCCAGGCGACATGTGACCTGACCTGTGTTTAAAAATAGGATAATATTCAAGCTTGTTTCAAAGGTTATTTTTCTTATCAGGCCAGACCCAGGCTCAATATAAAGACTATCAAGTCTGACAGGCTAGACTAGGAGAAACGATTGGAGAGGGAGCAATGTAGAGGTGGCTGATGAGGACCTCGAGAGAAGAAGATCACGACAAAGGCGCATGGCCGTCGGCACGACCCTACCATGCCCCTTTCGGTGAAGGTAGCACAGTTTGGGCACGAGGTCGTGCCACTTGCGACTAAAGGGGCATGGCGTTGTGCCAGAGGGCACAGCCTGGTCCTAGTGGTGCATGGGTCGTGCCTGGTAGGCACGGCCATGCCGTGTGGAGTCACACAGTCGTCTCAACCTCATTGCTTCGATCCTCGTCTTGTTCTGTTTTGCTTCAATTTCACTCCATTTAGCTCTAAATTGCTCCCTAAAAGTGAAAACATGGGAAAAGTAAATCTTCGAACTAGAAGAAAAAAATATGCTGATAAAAACTAAGCAAGGGGCATAACAACGTAAATAAAAATTGGTAAAAGCTAGTGAATGAGTGTGAAAACAAGGATAAAAAGGTATTAAATCTACGCTCATCAATTCACTTGTCCTCAACGCCCCCGTCAACTCGTCCAAGAGCCAACATGGAGGAGGTAAATCATGGGAGTTATTAGTCTGGATGTTATGGCTAGTGTGTGGAAAAGCGGGCACACTAACTTTGTTCGATTTTGACCCTCATACCTCAAGATGGTAACACCGCACGAGCTGACAATCATTTGATCCCATGTGAACAAGTTAATTGGGAAATAACTAGTCACCTTTTCACTACACCTAGGGATGGAAATAGGTCAGGCGGCATGTGGCCTGGTGATGCAGGAGGGGATCCAAAATAATATTCAGATTTATATATTTAGAGTTTTTTTTAATTAGTTATATATTTTTATTTAGTTTGTTCCTAAATCTTAGGAAACCAAGTCTTGTTGGGTTTTTTTAATTGGTTATATATTTTTGTTTAGTTTGTTCCTAAATCTTAGGAAACTAAGTTTTGTTGGGTAAATTTGTTTCTAAATTTTAGGGGACTAAGTCTAGTTGGTTTAGAGTTTTTTTAGGGATATGAGTGCTATATAAACTCATGCTTAGATGATGTTTAGAACAAGTTTTTTAGATATTGAATCAATTTGCTTCGCTTAAGCCACGTTACGGCTATATCTTTATTTTTCTCTTCTCGCTCTTGTTTTTCTCAATAAGGTTTAAGCCCAGTTTTGGCTACTCCTTATCTCGTTATTACTTTCTTATTCTTTTCTCGTAAATCCCTTTGAAACTTCTCGCCCCAGAATAATCTATATTCTGCCCGGCATCAGTTGGTATCAGAGCTCATTAAGATCCAATGGAGAGTCATCGTGGACGTGGTCGTGGTCGCAACAGGCAGGTTCCAACTGAGGAAGCCCAGCACCGTGATCGTAGTATCCAAGATATAATGATGATTGAGAATTTACAAAAGCAAGTTGCGGAATTAACCCAGCGTTTGGCAGCGCGGAATCTTGAAGATCGTGAGATCTCTGATGGTAACTCTGAGTCTCCTTTCGAGAACCCGTATCATCGTCGTGCTACATATCATGAACACCATGGTCGAGAGGAACGATTTGGGGACTTTGGTTTTCAAGTGGATCTTCCTGATTTTTTTGGCACATTACAAGCAGAAGGCTTTGTTGATTGGATCAACGAAGTAGAGAGGATTTTTGAATATAAAGAAGTACCTGATCACATCAAAGTAAAGTTGGTCATTATCAAGTTAAAAGGTCGAGCTTCAGCATGGTGGGAGCAACTTCAACGATCACGGGAGAGACAAGGTGTTAGTAATATGAGAGAAGTGTCCTAAGGCAATCGCCTTATGATTGTAAACATTTATTCTAATAAATGATAATTCACTATTTGAGTATACATGTTTGTGTATTTGATTGAGATCTTAAACTCATCTACTGAATGTCCGCAATCCAATTCACAGCATAAGAGAATTTGTGATGGGATCACAACTAGTGATTATCTCTAAATGTGCAATTGTGAAGTATTGAAATTATCCCTAGTCGATGAATTGATAAAAACGGACACTATCAATTCTGTTGAGACTAGCATGGGTTATTCTCTAATCAGCTGATTCTCACTGGCTGGTGACATTGGGATGTCCGGAGATAAACATGGATGCTGGTTAAGGGAACTAGTTCATTGGAGTGACTAGCTGTAAGACTTCATATGGGAATCTACATGTAGATATGTAAATGAAGTTCTTACTACAGCTTAAGTGCGATGTTCCTTTGACTTGCGGTGTTCAAGTCATCTTGGTCATGGAGACTTATACTTTAACATCTTAAGCAAGCATCTCCAAGGAGGTGTGGACCCAGGATGATTGGGTATAAGCCGAAGTGCCCGAAGATGTTTGAACAGCCTACAAAGGATTCACCACTCCTTGCGAGGAGATGTATACCCAGGCCTATCGTCGGATTGTTACTCAAAACCTCTGGCCAGAGTATATCATGTTTAGAGTGCGAGTCTCTTAAATACATGAGAGTAATTAGAAATCCAAAGTACGAGAAAGACACTACTTGGGCTAGGTGTGACGTAGTCAGCCTAGTGGGGACTGACACAAATAGACCGTGTCCTGAACCAAGTGGGTGTAAGGTGGTGAAGGGAATGGGGCACGATTCATTAGAGCTGCTGAAGGGTTTCAGAATAATTTCTTCTGAGGTCAAACCGTTGATCTTTCGATTAATTGGGGGTCATGATGTACTACTAGGTGCCACTCATAACCGTTCTATAATTGGTTAATTATAGACGGCCAACATAAATCGAAAGCCTATTTAGTCACACGCACTACGAGTAATCCGAGGGATTTATAACGAGTTGAAAATTGGATTTACCGATCAAGAGAAATAAGTCGAATCTGAGTTAATCAGAGGCGCAATGGAAGCTAAAATTGGCTAAGTCTTTTGAAGGCTTTTTGGGCGAATTAAATGAGTTTAATTCGCGATTGGTGGGGCTTGAAGTGGCCGGCCAAAGAGGGTGCCCACCCTCTTTGGTTTAGCCGGCCACATTAAAGGGAGAAAACCATTTTATTTGGTTTAATTAATAAAATAGATCTAGCACGATTTATTTTATAAATTATGGATAAATAAATTTGTATAAAGAAATTTATATAAATAAATTTATAAAAATTTATTCTTTTATGGAAGTTAAAATAATCCACGAATTGGTTTATTTTAATTTTATAAAATCAATTATGAATTGATTTTTCCATAATAAGAAAGTTTATAAATTTCTTATAAAATTTATTCCATAATATAAAGGAGAGAAGAATTTGTTTTATTATAAATTAGTTATAATAAAACTAGGCATAACGGAATAAGTCATAAGAAATTTTATAAAGATAAAATTCTTATAACTAATTCCGTTAAGAGGAGACTTGGCAAGGGAGAAGCAACTATATAAGGAACCAAAGGGAAGCCTTTAATTCCTAATCAATAATTGATAGAGCTAATCTCTCCCTCTCTCTCTTTTATTCTTCTCTTCTCCTTCTCTCTTTCCCTTAGGGCCGGCGCCCTTCACCAACCCTAGGGCCGGCGCACACCAACCCTAGGGCCGGCGCAATCTCATCCCTAGGTGGTTGCCGTGAGCTACCAAGAAGAAGGAGAAGCCAACCAAGAAGAAGAAGAAGCGGATCTCATCTCCTTCCTTCTCGGAATTCGATTCCGATTCTTGGTGGTTAGTTTCCATTCTTTTCTCTTGTTGTTCTAGTTGTGCTTTTAGAGAATCTAGTAGTTCTCGTCGGCACAAAACTCGTGGCTTTGCGAAGTCATCCCAAAGAGAACTCGGCGTGGACGCGAATAGAGGCGAAGCTTCCAAGGGACGCTACGGTTGGATCTCGTTCCTTTCTTCGAGTTACGCGAGGTACAAAGTAAATTAGTTTACTTTTCCGCAATGTTTTTAATTTATGATTATGTCAACACATCATAAGGTTGCATGCTAGATACGTAGTTAAAATAATTTAGGAAATTATTTTATGCTAATTCTTCCGCTGCACGTAAAAATTTAAAATTTTACGAACCCGTATCCTTGTCGACATGCACCCGGTCCCAACACAAGGTAAATCCAAAACCACTGATTGAGAAAAAAATGAAGAAACTAATGAGAACACAATTTCTTCCCTTCGGCTACACCCAAACATTGTATCAACGACTCCATACCTTGAGGCAAGGAGCTAGAACCGTTGACGACTATACGGAGGAATTCTATCAGCTTATTGCTCGGAATGATTTGTCCGAGACCAAGGAGCAGATGGTAGCGCGATATTTAGGGGGATTACGTCAACCCTTACAAGACACCCTGAGCCTACACTCACTCTGGACCATTTCAGAGGCCTATCAGCGAGCCTTGATAGTTGAAAAACAACTAAACCAAAGACCGACGACTAGGAGCGATCAAAACACTCAAGTTGTTCGCCCTCAAGAGCCGCACCCTTCTCAGCAGCCACCACAAGGTAACCCTAAGACCACTATCAAGTGTTTTCGATGTGGTGAACAGGAGCATCGAGCTTCGGAGTGTAAAAGATCCCCATATCAAAAAAACAAGACTCTGCTAGTTGAGGAAGACATAGAGGATGAACTTGAACAGATTGATGAGCCGATTTACGACGACGATATTGATGACGAGGTTCTTTATGGTGATGGTCATAAGACTCTCGTCGTACACAAGAGCATACTGATCCCTAAAGGAGAATTTGAAGATGATTGGCTGAGAACCAACATTTTTCACACGACGTGCACGATTGCAGACAAACTTTGCAAGATAATCATTGATAGTGGAAGCTGTGAAAATATGGTATCCGAAGAAGCTGTTTAAAAGCTACAGTTGAAGACAGATCGTCATCCAAAACCCTACAAGTTATCATGGCTAAGTAAAGGAAGTGAGGTAATTGTAGATAGGAGGTGTCTTTTATCTTTTTCTATTGGCAGTAAGTATTATGATCGAACATGGTGTGATGTTGTGTCAATGGACGCATGTCACGTATTGTTGGGATGACCGTGGCAATATGATCGCAGCGTCATTCATGATGGGCGGAAGAACACATACACCCTCAGCATCAAAGGGAGGAACATCGTATTGGCTCCCCAACGAGAAGGAACCCCTTCAAATTTGATAACCAATAATTCTACACTACTTTCTATGTCCAGATTTTTGAATGAGATGAAGCACAGAGATGTAGTCTATGCTTTGCTTCCTTTCAAAAGCAATGTCATAGACCTGGACTCGGATCTACCAGCTGAAGTGCAACAACTCTTATCAGACTTCGCTGAGTTAATGGTCGAAGACCTTCCTCCAGGACTTCCCCCTATGAGAGATATTCAGCACCAAATTGATCTCGTCCCGAGGTCAAGCTTGCCTAACCGACCGACATACCGTCTTGACCCTAAGGATGTCGAAGAGCTACAACGACAAGTTATGGAGCTATTGAGACAAGGCTATATTCGTGAGAGTATGATCCCCTGTGCAGTCCCTGCCCTACTTGTACCAAAGAAAGACGGTTCATGGTGCATGTGTGTTGATAGCCGAGCTATCAACAAAATCACAGTGAAGAGTGGATACCACCAGATTCGAATCAAGCCAGGAGATGAATGGAAGACATCCTTCAAGACACAACATGGGTTGTACGAGTGGATGGTCAAGCCTTTTGGACTGTCCCATGCCCCCAGCACATTCATGAGATTCATGCATCAGGTCTTGCGGCCTTTCCTGGGAAGATTCGTAGTTGTATACTTTGACGACATCCTTATTTATAGTCCGATGAGGGCTTTACACCTTAATCACCTCCGAACTGTTTTTGAGAAGCTAAAGGCGGAATCCTTGTTCGTCAACAAAAGGAAGTGTTCTTTTTTCACGACTACAGTTTCTTTTCTTGGATTTATAATTTCTACTAAGAGTGTCCGTGCAGATCCATCAAAGATAGAGGCAATCTTAGAGTGACCACAACCAAAAACCATTCATGACGTCCAAAGTTTCCATGGATTGGCCTCTTTCTATCGTCGGTTCATTCAGAACTTTAGTACCTTAATTGCTCCTATAACTGAGTGTCTCAAGGAGCGCGAATTCAAGTGGAGTGAAGCAGCTATGACTAGTTTTCAGCTGGTGAAACAAAAGATGACCGAAGCACCTGTTCTAGCACTACCAGATTTCGACAAACTGTTCGAAGTAAACTGTGATGCATCTAGCATTGGCATTGGTAGTGTTCTAAGTCAATCAGGACGCCCTATTGTCTTCTTTAGTGAGAAACTATCTGGTGCCAAGAAAAATTATTCTACCTATGACTTGGAATTCTATGCTATTGTGCAATCCTTAAAGCATTGACACCATTATCTCGTGCAGAAGGAATTTATCTTATTCACAGATCATGAGACTTTGAAGTACATCAACGGTCAACATAAGTTGAGTAGGCAACACGCTAAGTGGGTAAATTACTTGCAGGAGTTCACCTTTACACTGAAGCATCAATCAGGGAGACGCCGAACTCGAGGACGAGTTCCCTTCAACTCCGGGAGACTGATGCAGGAGGGGATCCAAAATAATATTCATATTTATATATTTAGAGTTTTTTAAATTGGTTATATATTTTTATTTAGTTTGTTCCTAAATCTTAGGAAACCAAGTCTTGTTGGGTTTTTTTTTAATTAGTTATATATTTTTGTTTAGTTTGTTCCTAAATCATAGGAAACTAAGTTTTGTTGGGTAAATTTGTTTCTAAATTTTAGGGGATTAAGTCTAGTTGGTTTAGAGTTTTTTTAGGGATATGAGTTCTATATAAACTCATGCTTAGATGATGTTTAGGACAAGTTTTTTAGATATTGAATCAATTTGCTTCGCTTAAGCCACGTTACGGATATATCTCTATTTTTCTCTTCTCGCTCTTGTTTTTCTCAATAAGGTTTAAGCTCAGTTTTGGCTACTCCTTATCTCGTTATTACTTTCTTATTCTTTTCTCGTAAATCCCTTTGAAACTTCTCGTCCCAGAATAATCTATATTCTGCCCGGCGTCACCTGACATGTGTTTAGCCTGACATGTGTTTAAAAATAAGATAATATTCAGGTCCGTTTCAAAGCTTATTTTTCTTATCAGGCCAGACCCAGACTTAATATAAAGACTACCAAGCCTGACAGGTTGGCCTGAGTCTATTAAGATTAGATATATATGTATATATTTGTAGGTCTGGCCTGTTTTGAGGCTTGTATGATGCAAGGCCTGTTTTGAGATCTGTATGATACAAGACCTGTTAAGGTTGATTTTTGACCTATTTAATACTTTGGCTTGTTGACCTGTATAAAGTATTCTATCTTTCAAACTTTGTAAATAGGCGCAGGCCAGACCAGACTTAGGTCAAGAACAAAGCCTATAACAAACCACAGGCCAGGCTCAGACTATTTTGTTACAATATAAGTCTGGCATGTTAAGGCAAAAGTCTGGCCTTATCTATTTCCATCCCTAACTGTATCATAACCCCAGGAGCAATTAGTAATTCAAAGGATCATGCACATCTTGATATTATAGGATAGAAACAGGTACAACAATTGGTTCTTATAACATGGATACACGCAATGGATACACTTTGCTCGAATAAATAAACACTGCAAATTTCCTACATGTTGCGATCCCTATAGAAGGTTGTTTGCTTGAAGATAACTCAGAACCATTTTGAAGCTGAAATTGAATCAGTTAGGTAATATTATATCGGATGATTTGGGGATATTATTAAGCCGTCTAGAACGATTCATACATGTAGAAAAATATTATTTTTAGCCGATTCAACTAAAAAGTTTGACCTTATTGATTAGAATTCATCTCTTTGAGAAAATTTTGATTAAGTTAAGGATGACGAACTTCGGAGATTAAATTATGAAACAAATAAAATGGCAAATAATACGCTGGTTCCGGTAATTTATGCAACTTTCTTCCCCTTTCGTGTTCGTACGCCACGAGCGAGTTCGCCCACCTTCCTCCAACAACACTCTTGGAGGTGGCAAGTCAACAATTTACGAATCACCATTCGATTGATTCCTTATGATTCAAGATTATTATTTTTTAAAAAAATAAAAATTTATAAAAAACCTATAAAATGATTTACACATGTTTATTTGGGTTTATTATCTGTAAATTGAATATTGTGGTTTTTATTTGAATTTTTTTGCACATCCAAAATTGAAATGTTGAACTTCCTAGCTCTTTTCATTAAAATTTGAGAATTAAAGTCGAAAATAATTGGAATTTTGAAATTGCAAAAATAAAAGTAGAGAATACGGTATGGAAATGATGAAAACAAAAACTTTATTTATTGAATTGAGAATAATAGAATAATAAAAGAGCAAATAATATGTAATATCGCTAGTAAAAAATTCATTTCCGTTAATTTTTAAATTACTGTAAACGAACTATTTTGAAAGAAATTGTTTACTCATTCACTTTGCTTTTTATATAGTAAAAAAATAATTAATTATTAAATAATTAATAAATAATTATGAATATTAAATAATTATTAATATGAATAATTATGACTCTCAACGAACACTGGTGTTTTGACGTCCGTGATTCACGCAGATGACACTAACCACAGTGTCCGCAGTGGAATCACCGCCGTTCATTGAATGCGCCGGGCGCCCCACGCAAACGGTCCCCGCACGCTGATTGATGGCCCACAGCGCAGTGCTTGTGGTTTTCAGTTTTACTGCGCCACGCAAAGCGGCGAGAAGGGGGGCGTCTTAGCGAATGCCTGTCGGGCGGAAACCAGACCGTTTTATAAGGACGCCCGCATCGGGCTTCCTCGATCCACATCCACGTCGTCATCCTTTCTCGATCTCGACTGCGGGCGATGGCGGCGGCAGGCGGAGCAGCGAGGGAGAATCGCTTCCGCGGAGTGCGGAAGCGGCCATGGGGGCGTTTCGCAGCTGAGATCCGGGACCCGTGGAAGAAGACGCGCAAGTGGCTGGGGACCTTTGACACGGCGGAGGAGGCGGCGCGGGCGTACGACGCGGCCGCCCGCAGCCTGCGCGGGCCCAAGGCGAAGACCAACTTCGGCTTCGACGGGGAGGTCGGGCCGCCTTCGCAGATTGGGTCGTGGATGACGCCGCGGTGGCGATCGGGCGCCGCGTCGTCGCCGGGGCGACCCGAGTGGCGGTTGGAGGTCGTCGAGGCGGCAGCGTGGGTGGAGCTGGAGAAAAATAGCTCTGCCGCGGCGGCGGCGGCGACGCAGACGCCGCCTCCTTTTGCGTTTGATCTTAATCTGCCGGCGACTTCGTTCTAATAAAGAGATCCGGCGGGCGGATGCCTCGGTCGCAGATTTTTAGTTCCTTTACCTTTTACTTTCTTTTCTTCCAAAGCCGATCTCGGCTCTGTACCCAGCCGTCGGTTGATCAGAAGAAGAGCTAGTTGTTTAATGCATAGCACGCGCGTGCAGAACCGGCCGTGGCCGGCAGCGAAGTTCCCCATCGAATGAATCGGTCTTAAATGCTGATTACTGCGCTTAATTTAATTGAGCTTCAATCATACACTTGCCATAAAGTTTAATTGATCATGATGAGTCTCTCTCGCCCGCCCCCCATTTCTTGTCTTCTTAGTCCTCCTTATTTATCTTCTTCCGTATTGTTCCTGAAACGACGAACTAACTGAAATGCTGGTGGTAAATATTTCGTCTTTTATCACTAATTGATCATGATGTGTTACAAGTAATCTAGAAGTTGTCACATCGGGCTCCTCATATATCTTCTTCATATTGTTCCTGAAACGACGAACTAATGGAAATGCTGGTGGTAAATATTTCGTCTTTTATCACTAATTGATCATGATGTATTACAGAAATTTAGGAGTTGTCACATCG
>JAGFNQ010004787.1:285983-373214 GCA_024364735.1 Boesenbergia rotunda | reverse complement strand
AGTGCTGAAAACAAAAATGATTCAGTTGTATAATGTAAGTTTAATGACAAACAATATATGTTTGTAGTTAAAATGTATGTAAACCATTTTGATACTCCACTGGAGCATTGCTTTCGATCCTTGTTATTGTCTAAAACTGTAATCTATAATCTGTCCTCTTGTCGATACTATAAGCAATATTCAACCTTACTTTTCCTCTACCCTAATTTTAAATCACAGCCCACGCTGGGCCTGAAATGAGATTATTTCAGGCCCACGCTGGGCCTGAAATGGAATTATTTCAGGCCCAGCGTGGGCCTGAATGAGATTATTTCAGGCCCACGCTGGGCCTGAAATCATCTCATTTCAGGCCCACTCTGGGCCTGAAATAATTCCATTTCAGGCCCAGCTTGGGCCTGACACAATAATGTTCAGAATTCAAATAATCTCATTTCAAATTTCAAATAATTCAATATTAGAATGATTAAATATTTTATATAAATATACATGTTGTGAAATTATTTTTAATATTAAACAAAAAAAAAGAGTACCTACATAGACATTACATACCACAATTTAATTTCATCCACATCATTACCTCATTTTTTCAGAATTTGGCACAGCAGGAGGTTTGTTTCATGGACCTATAATATTTTGAATTCTCAAAGCTCATTACCAGTAGTTAAAGTTTAGATAGCTAGGAGATGGTATTTTTGGTCTCCAAACATAGTCCTAATGATTATCAATTACGTGTTAATATAGTATCAGTTGGCACAGAACAATGATTCAACAAAGCAAACAAACAAACAAACAAAGGGTCTCAAATGACATATATTCACAAACCATAGGACTTCAGGAATTCAAGACCAGAAATTACATTTTTGTGGGTTTCAAAATCTGAAAACTTCACAACTGCTCAATTCTGCTTACATCACTTTACACAAGAAGAAATGTATCATAATATTGAAATACTTCTTCAAGTCACAACATTAACAACAACTAGTTTTTTGACAATACTATAGCTGTAAAATATACAAAATCTTTACATTCAGTTATCCTCCATACAAAATATACACTTCACTCAGAATATTGGGTCACTAGATATACCAATTAACTGAAGACCTTGGGGCTGGCGGCATTCTACATGTCCTTTATTATGACCAAGTTGTTTGCACCGACTGCATTTTATTTTGACCTTGCCATTGTGTCTGGACTCTATCCGTGCCTTCTTTCGTCTACCAGGCTGCACAAGGCTACGGGGGCAGAGAACTGTAATGTCGTTTACTCCAGTAGGCCAAAACTGCTTGCTTCTACAAGGGAAAATACGATCCATGTAAACCCACTTCCAAGTTTCAGAATAAAAAAAAATGCTCACAATAAGGAAGTGTATCCATGTTCCTGTGAATGATTACGGCAATAGTATGTGAGTAAGGAAGTCCTGAAATTTGAAACTCCCCACAATGACAAAACTTTTTTTCCAAATCAACAATGTATGAAGTGCCCCATGTTTCTACTTCCATTTCTGATTGAGAGTAAGGGTGAACCTTATAAGCTCTTGCTTTCTCTCTCCTTAAATCCATTTCTTTTATAGCATAAGGTGTCAAAGCAAGCTGCCATTTGGAGACTTGCTCTCTACGGTTATAGAACCATTGAGCAACTTTTCTTCTTGTATTATCAATTAACCTGTTTATGGGAAGCTCACGTGTAGACTTGAACAAAGCATTTAAGCTCTCCACACAATTCGTGGTAAGCATTCTGTACCTTCTCCCTGTAAATTGTGCATTTGCCCACCATTTAGGGTCAATGTTGTGAAGCCACTTATGGGCAACTGGATGTTTTTCAAGCATTGTCTGCATTATCATATCATATTGGAGTGTTGTGTTGGCTCGTGCTGCTGCCCAAAACAAACCTACAGCAGCTCTACTTCCAGTATCAGTTACCATATTACAACACATGTGGTGGCAACAAAAGGCATGATGCGCGTTTGGGTAGACTTTTCTAACTGCTGATATAATGCCCCGATGTCTATCTGATACTATGGTGATTGAGTGATCATCGACACCAAAGAACCTCTTTTTATGCTCCAAAAACCACTCCCATGCAGACCCACATTCAACTTCAGCTATTGCGAAGGCAACTGGAAGAACATTGTCATTACCATCAATCGTCGTTGCAATCAACATTACTCCCGGAAACTTTCCTCTTAGGTGTGTGGCATCAATTCCGATAAGTCTACGCAAATAAGACCTGAAAACCCTTCGGCAAGCACCAAAACCCCAAAAACACCGCTGGAACTGATTGTCACCATTCGTGCATAGTGCCACATACGTTTCAGGATCTCTAGCTCTTAACTCACGCAGATATTGTGGAAGATCTTTGTAAGCCTCATCATAATCTCCAACAACCTTTTTCAATGCTTTCTCCCTAGCTATGTATGCTTTTCTGTATGATATGGTCACTCCAAATCTAGCTTTAATATCTGATATAATCATACTTGGTTTGTATTGTTCATTATGAAGAAATTGCTCTTCAACAAAAAAAGCAACAAATGATGAAGAGCATGCATGATGATCAACACTTTCCCTAACAGTTCCGCATTAGTGTTCCTTTATATATTTTGTAACAGTGAACTCTACTTCCCCGCTTGCTACTACTCTCCATGTACATGGTTGGTTGAAGCTCACTGCTTTAACTCTATTTTTTCGGGTGTCAACTGGGTTATATCTCATATGCTTAATCATGACATGTTTGACAAGTGCATTCTTGAATTCTTCTCTAGATGGGAATATCTGCCCCACAAAAAATTCATGTTCATCTCTTACCTCTAACTCTCCGATTGGCCCAGCAAGCAATCGAGAATTTAAAATATAAGGATCTTCAGCTAATGGAAACTCCTCTAAGTCACTGTACTCATCTGGGGGGAAATCATATTCCTCAATCTGCATATCATCGGCTTGGAATTCTAGTACACTTGTAATGGGTTCTAATTCATTTGCATTCCGGATTTCAATTCCTTCCTCCCCACTCCAAGTTGTCTCAAAGTATTCAACAACTCTTGAAGAAGAATTCAAACCCTCACATTCTATATTAGTTGCTTCTTCATATAGATCAATTGTCAAATTCCTTGTAATTTCTGATCCATTCCCCGTGACAGCATTATCATCAAGAGTATTCCATATTTCGGAGATAATTTCGTCAACATCATTATCATCCCTGAAAAATAAATTAAAATTGCATTTAGCAAACTTTGAAAAACATAATCAAGGACCTAGGAAGGCCCAAACCTCTAACCTTGCTGAAAAACCCGGAAATTTTCCCACTTGAGGCCCACCCTCGGCCTGAAATGGAGGTATTCAGGCCCAAACTGGGCCTGAATTGAAGTGATTTCAGGCCCACCCTGGCCCTGCCAATTTTTTATTTCAGGCCCTCCATTGGGCCTGAAATGTTTTTATTTCAGGCCCACGGTGGGCCTGAAATAAATGATTTTAGGCCCACGGTGGGCCTGAAATCATTTTATTTCAGGCCCACCCCCTTGTGCCTCCCAGGGCCTGAAATCACAGGGCCTGAATTATATTGATTCAGGCCCTCCCAGGCCCTCAAATCCAATGATTTCAGCACCTGTAAGGACCGGAAATCTTTTCATTTCAGGCCCTGGGAGGACCTGAATTCCTTTTTTTTCAGGCCCTAGGTGGACCTGAATTCATTTTTTTTTCAGCCCCTGCCAATGCCTGAAAACAACATATTTGATTCACTCCTAGGGCCTGAAATCTAATGATATCATGCACTCCTAGGGATTTAACTCCTTTAATTTCTGGCCCTTCTAGGGCCTGATATGGTAATATATCATCCCTAGGTCGAATTCAAGCATTTTTTTATCTTCATTTTAACAAATTTCACAGAGCCTTATTATGTAATCATATCACCCTTAGACTCCTCCAAATATACAAATTCTAGCAAGAGTTGATAAGTATAAAACCAGGTCTGATACAATATCAAAGATGACAATCATACGTACATTACTATTTGTATTTGTTACCAATCTGTTGCTTGCTTTTTCTCCTTCAACACCTATCTTCCTCAGCTGCCTTGATCAATTGAGTTGTGCAAAGTCGAAATATATACATACCCTCGTGATGATTCGACTTTTGCAAGTTAGTATTATATATATAGGCTGAGAATATTTCCACTACCTTGCCATCCGAACCACATATTCTTATTTTACTGCAAAAGTGGTTCGGATATCTCGAAAATGGGAATGGAAAAGGTCTATTGTGGCGCCAAGGGTATAATAGGAAGTTCACTTAAAATGCTGCGCCTTTTGGTAAAATAGAAACCATGGGACGCCCTTTGGTAATTACGTATTGTTACGTACGCCCTTTGGTAAATTGCCGTTTTATTATTGTTTCCGCTGTACAACTAACAACGCAAGTACAAGAAAGATCCAAAAATTCTATTCACCCCCTCTAGCGTACCGGAATCGATCGTACAGATTATAAGCATGATAAACATAAGAAAGAATTTAACAAAAAAGGAAAAGTGGCACAGACAGTTACTTAGTTTGCAACCAGCAAGATTGTTAATCCAAGACAAAATGTAGCTCGATCTCCTGATTAACTCCTTGGGGCGGAGAAGCCTCTTACACGAATTAAGAACTCAAAAAATAAAGGAAAATAGAAATTAAATTCGAGTAAAAGTGCATTGTTGTTTGGAACTGAGCTCTAGGAGTTTATTTATGGCCTCGATCAAGTCTATCCGAATGCTGACGTGACCCTGTTCGGTCGTCCGAGAGCTTAGGGGTGCCTGACACGTGGCTTAAGGGGTATCTCTTTCACAACGTTCACGAATGGCTAGTTGTGGATGATATTTTGCATCGAGGGCCTATATGCATAGGGGCGTCCGGGAACACGAGCGCCCTAAAGCATAGGGGTGCCCGGGTATACAGACGCCCTAAAGAATACGGGCGCCCGAGTTGACTTTGGTCAGCTCTTTGCTGACCAATCTTTTAACGGATCTTCTTGGGTGATCTCGGGTCTTCCAGAGTTGGTCTCACCCGAACCCTCCTTTGGTCTTCTCCTCAAGCGTGCTTCCGCCTAGCTTTTCGTCCCTCGGACATCATGCGTGTCCTTCTCGCTTCACCGGTGTACTCTTTTACAGACCTCCGTGTCCTTCGGATGCACCGAGCCCGTTTGCTCTCTTTCCGTATCATCATTTTCAACCGTTGTGTCTTCTTCTCAACTTCCTGCGCTTCTAAGCTCCTGCACATTTAGACACAGTGATCAAATACAATATGACCTAACTTAACTCGGTTGACCACATCAAAACTCACCTAGGGTATTTATAATCTCTCACTTTTTGATGTGCATCAAGTCAAGTTAAGTTAGGATAAAAGAACACATAAAAAATACAAGAATAAATATTTTACTATGTAAACACAAAAAAATTGAAATTAAGCATCCACCTTAACTTAATCCTAATTGACCCCCTTTGACCATATCAAAATTTAAACATGTTAAATGTAAATTTAACACTAATGATAATGATATACAAAAATTCATAGTACTGATTTTGGGACCTAATATAAATTCTTTCCAACAGGATTAATAAAAAACTTAAGTGGAATATATGTTTTGAGAATTTTTATAATTTGACCCCCGTGAAATTATAAATACCAATTTAGTCCTCCATATTATCTAACTTTTAAATTTTAATTTTTTTTGAACATATATGGTTGTTTTTCAATTTTTCAATTTGAGCCTTCAAATTTTTATTTTCTAATTTCAAATTATCATACATTTTTATTGGGCATGCAGATGCTAATTTCTTTTTCAAATCTGTATTTTTGAATTTTAATTTGCAAAGTGATTTGGTCATTTTCTTATGTCGAAATAGAGTTGATAGGGAGAAAGTAAACATACCTCGTTTACCAAATCGTTCTCGAATTCAGAGGCTCCTCTTCATCGCTGCTTCCTTTTGACGTGGCTCACCCTTCATCGATGCTTTCTTCATGGTGGGTGACCATCAGTGCTAAATTGACATGTTTCTCGAGATTTGGTTCTTCTATTGAAGACTCATCCTATGTTGCATTTAGGTTGTAGGTCTTTGACTTCGTTGCCCCCTTTCTTTTGTTCTTCAACTCGGGGCAGCTTTCCTTGATGTGCCCCTCTTTGTCACAGTGATAGTATTTTATCTTCCTCTTGCTCTGAGGGTGTCTTTTTGTCTGCATTTCATTAAACTTATTAGATTTAAAAAATTTCTTAAATTTTCTTACCATGTATGCTGCTTCCTCTTCATCGGCTAAAGACACTTCATCATTTTGGATCTTCCTTGAGTGTAGGACAATGTTGTCCATCTTTCTATGATTTTTTATGCACCGAGACTCGTGAAGGTCTAAAGTACAAAATAACTATTCTAAAGTACTCACTCCTAAATTCTTGGAGATATAGTATGAATTTATGATTGACTTCCACTTAGGGGTTCTTGGAAATGTATTTATAGCATACCTTTGTGAATCTTGGTTCATTACCGTTTACCCAAGATTCGTGAGTTCGGTGATTAACTCATTTATCCTCGAATGTAGTTGCACCATCATCTCTTCTTTTTCCATCCGGAGGTTGGTTAGTTGGTTCCGAAGGATATCTAGTCATGCCAGCTTTGCTTCCGAGGTTCCTTCATGCAACTCCAGGAATTTCTCTGGGAGCTCTTTTGCTGACTTGTAGGTTCTGATGCGGTTGACTTCTTATACCGGTAGAACGGTTAGTAAATGAAGTTCTGTTTTTTCCGTTTGCTATAAAATCCATTTGCTTCTTTTTCGTCCATATGCTCTCGTCTTTGTCTTTATTCTCGACGTCTTTGGGGACTTCAAAATCATTTTTCATTATTAATAACAAATCAAAATCGGTTTTAAAAAATACCTGTATTTTTTGCTTTCAACTAGCGAACTCCCCCTCGAACATTGGCGGGTAGATGGCTGGTTCGACCATTTTGTACTTTGTTTCAGATAGTGGTTATTCCTTCTGGAGCGATCTGGCTCTGATACCACTTGTCGGTGATCGTGCAGTCTACAAGAGGAGGTGAATTGCCCCTGAAAATATATAGACAATCTTTTGTTCTTTCTTAACAAAGATGAAGGTTAGATTATAAACAAGATAAACATAAGAAACAATTTAACAAAAAGGGAAAAGAGACACAGACAATTACTTGGTTTGCAACCAAAAACGTTGCTAATCCAAGACAAAATGTAGCTTGATCTTCTGATTAACTCTTTGGGGGCGGAGAAACCTCTTACACGAATGAAGAACTTAGAAAATAGAAATTAAATTCGAGTACAAGTGAATTGCTATTTGGAAGAGTACCCCGGTCAAGTATATCTGAATGCTAACGTGACCCTACTCAAGCACCCGAGAGCTTAGGGGCGCTTGACACGAGGCTTAAGAGATATCACCTTCGCAACGTTCACGAATGACTAGTTATGGATGATATTTTGCATCTAGGGCGCCTGTATGCTTAGCGGCGCTTGGGAACACAGGTGCCCTAAAGCATAGCGGCGCTCGGGCACACAGGCGGCTTAAAGCATACGGGTGCCCGAGTTGACTTTGGTCAGCTCTTTGTTGACCAATCTTCCGACGGGTCTTTTTGAGTGATCTTGGGCCTTCCAGAGTTGGGCTCATCCGAACCCTCCTCCGCCTTTCTCCTCGAGCGTGCTTCCGTGCGGCTTCTCATCCTTGGGTGTCGCGTGCGTCCTTCTCGCTCCACCGACGTACTCTTCCGCGGGCTCCGTGTCCCTTGGATGCACCAAGCCCGTCGGCTCTCTTCCTGTGTCATCATTCTAGACCGTTGCGTCTTCTGCTTGACTTTTTGCGCTCCTAAGCTTCTGTACACTTAGAAACAGGGATCAAACACAACAGGACCTAATTTGACTCGGTTGACCATATCAAAACTCACCCGGGGTACTTACGGTTAGAGTTGTAGGTAAACAGTTAACACTCTCTCCCTTGTTTTCGAGGGATAACATAGCTGTTTTGGCTCCCCCTTTTTCCGGGGTTTTGGAGTAGTTAGCTCCTCAACATCCTATCCACTTAACTACTTATAGTAGTGGTAATTGTTGGAGTGTGTACAGTTGTCACAGCCTTACCCACTCGGCCTCACAGATGTGATGTGATGATAGCTTGATTGGCGTCAAGGGTGACACATGTTATTGCATCATGTGCATTTATTGCATCTTGCATTTTTTTGTGTTTGTTGCAGTTGTTTGAGCTATGATTGTTGCATTTGATTGACATTCATATATGAGATATTATTTGGACTTTCATTTAGTTTTGCATATGCATATATATTATTTTGTTTTAGAGACTGTATGTATAATGTTGCTTTTACCTTTTTGTTATATTTTTTTATATGTCATGTGTTTATCTATTTGATTACCCGCAGAGTCCGCCTGGACTGACCACCCCTTATATCTAATTCTGTTTCAGATAGTCAGTAGATGCATTACTTGGATTCAGGAAAGGATTAGTTACCAGTCCCATGGTGTCGAGTATTTTAAAGTTTTTCCATATTTACTTTATTTTCACATTTTTTTTGTTTCCGCATTTTCTTTATTAGACGGATATTTATTATTCCAGTAGACTTATGCTTAGTTATTGAGTGGAGTTATGTTCATGTATATAGGGACTTAGTATGTGTTTCGTTGAATTTGAGTTTTAGTTGGGATATGTGTTTTTCTTTACTTACTATCTCATATACTATGTGGTTGCTTATCTTTATTTCTTATAGTTATGGTAGTGTGAATGTCAACCGAGTGTGACTATGCTATATATGTGTTAAGAGAAATGTATAAATATTTCAGATTGTTCATCGTATAGGAGATATACTGTCCATTTTGGAGCAAGTATGGACCTTTGGGTCGTGACATATGAAGCATTTAATTATAATATTTTATTTCATAAATAGTTAATAATGATAAAATTATAGTCTTTTCTTTTAAAAATAAATATATTCGATAATAAATATATCGATAATAAATATATTCAATAATAAGTCAATTAAAATTCATAAGTTAATTAAATATTAAATAAAATTTATAAATAAAATATCATAAATTAATTAATTAATTAATTAAAAATTATAAATAAATTAAAGACTATAATTAAATAAAATATTAAATGAAAATTAACTAGAGATATTAAATGAAAAATATAATAAATAAAAATACATATGATTGGTAACGTAGGGCTAATTAAATAGTTGTATGGAGTTTTTTTTATTTGAAGAGAATAAATAGGTTTTAATTTCATACTTATGATGTAGTATTTGAAGAGAATAAATAGGTTTTAATTTCATACTTATTAGGCACTTATGCACCTTTAAGATAAACTTGCACATGCATATTTGACATAGAAATTAGCCTAATATAAAACTAACTTTAAACCTTTACCAACTATATCTATCAAAACTTGAAGGTCCATGTTCAACCATTTGGGGCTTGCTTGCATCAACAAACGACATATCTAGTAATGGACATGGACAGTCTTTGGCTTGAAATTAGTATAAACTTTTTTTATTGGATTGGCACGAAATATCTTTTGTACAGGTCATTCGCCCTTTACCAACTAAGAGATAAGCAACTACAAGGATGAAGTTGAAGATGATCGAAAGAACTGTAAGATTGTATGGGAATAGGATGAATCGCTCAACTCAAATAGTAGCTTCAAGCTTTCTTTCATCCTTTGTTGCTCTACAGTTTGGCTTTCTAATCATAGATGGTTGGGGTATGCGTATCCGAAGACTGCCACAGCCATGCCAAGTGCCAATTAGACCACCTGAAGCTGCAACATTACAATCTTTCTGAACTGGATCTCATCTTGACAATTTTCTTTTGTTGGTCTTTAGAAATCCACTTCGATAAATCACAGCTGGATGTTTAAGTAAGCCACTTGATGCGTCTCAACGTAAAAAGGACAAGTAAATACAAGGATGAAATTGAAGGTAATACAACCCGCGTTCAACTCTAAATAAATCACACCTTCAATATAATTGATGGAAACACAAAGTGATCGGTGCCGTCGTCGACACTATCCTGCAACAAGAAAGGCGATTGAAAGCACTGAAATTAAGGTTGTATGGGAAGGAGGAATTTTGAATATAAATGAATCACCTTACTCAATTAGAAGGAATCTTTGAATCATAGTTGTAGGGATCCTTGGTGTAGAACATATACTCTTGGCTGGAATATGTTTGGACTTTGACATTGGGAATTTGCTTAATGATGTCCCAATTCTCATTGCCCTCGAGACAGCTCTTCAGCAGTTGCAGATTGCAGTACATCTCGAATTTCTTCAAACTCCTGTGAGTGCTTGCAGTGTTGTTATGCTGCTCGATCAAGCCCTGTAGCCAGCGAGGAAGCTGCGTGGTTGTCTTTGAACATATCAACACCAAATGCTGCAGCTTGCCGAGATTCTCCACGCACTCCAAGTTGGGACAGTTATCCACCTCAAGATATCTTAATGACGGGATGTTGGATATCTTCTTCAACCCACTGCCATTTCTGACAACAAGCTTGTAAGCCAAGGGTAGGTTGTTGATCTCGCCTAGCCCATATGTTCGGATCAAGCACAGCACGTTGAGGTTGGTGGCTCGGTGGAGGCCATCAGGAAGAGCTCTTAACTTTGGGCAGTCGATAATAATACAATCCCTAAGACTTGGAAACAACTTCACTTCAAGAGGTGTTCCATTGAATGTCCACTCCTCCCATTGAGGCATGTCAATAAATTGGAGGGTTTCAAATTTGGGAAATACAGAGCCTCTCGATCCGAGAAATTGAGACACAATGGCTGTTATGGCGCTCCCGCTTTGAATACGGAGGTACTTGAGTTGAGGCAGTGTGCCCAAGGGAGGGAGCTCCGTGCAACATGACAAACCAACAAGCTTCATAAATGCCAAGTTTGGAAAAGATTCAGCCAAGGAAGTGGATGACATCCATCTCGGGAACTGTCGGCCAGGGTAGTCATAGAAGTAAAGGCGGGCCAAGGTTGGTGAAGGCTGAGCCATTTCATTGCATATCCTCTCGGCTTTACTGATATGTTCCTCACCCTCTGCCGTCTCACCTTGCAGATTCCATGCCAGCGTAAGGTCATTAAGAAAAGGCTTGTTTGCAAGTGCAGAAGCTCCTCTTTCTGCCCTGTCAAGCCTAACAATGCTTAAGACTCTCAACTCAGATAGATTTTTCAGCTCTTCTAAATCACAACCTTCTTCAGATGCTGATTTACTCTTTCCAACTATAAATCCATCAAGGCGATAGACATTCTCCAATTTCTCAATTCCCCTGGGCACATGAGTGAGCAGTGGACAATTAATCATGTCAAGCCATCTTAGATTATGCAACTTAGTGATGGACACTGGAAGTCTTTTCAAGAACTTACACTCTGAGATATTTAGACTCTGAAGGTTTACAAGGTTTCCGATAGTTGTTGGAATCTCACGAATATTTGTTCCATCGAGATCTAGATATCTTAAATGCAACAAATCTCCAATGCAATCTGGAATCTTTTCAATTGATGTTTTTGTGAGATCCAAAACTCGCAAACACGGTAATGCTTGCAGAACACTATCTTCGATTGTCTTGGTTTTAGGGCAGTCTATGAGAATTAGAGTTCTCAAACATACTTGTCTTAGAATTTGAGCCGGTAACACTAGCTCAGGCCCCATGCAAGAGATGGACAGCCGTCGAATTTTCACATTATCATCTGCTTTCAATTCTGTACCATGTCGATATAAAATCCCTTCCTCTCTCATTAAATTTGCACAAAGTGATCTGAAATGATCGTGCATAGAGAAGAAACTCTTGGTCAATTCATTTTCTTTAGTTTCCAAGAGATTCCTACCAACTAACTCCCTGTAAATCTCCTCCCCTAGATCTTCCATTGTTCTCTGTTTTTGAGTTGGAAGATCCCTCCTCAACTTATCTTCTCTCATAAGAAGACCTTCAGCAGCCCAAAATTGAACAATCTCCTTATAGTACGTTTCTTTTTGAGGGTACAAAGAACAATAGAGAAAGCATTGTTTTAATCTAGATGGTAAGTCTTCGTAACTCAAATATAAAGGTCTTAATTCTTCCTCAATCTGATCCATATTCCATGCATCACTTTCAAGAACTTCCTCCCATTTTGCTTTGTTTTGTTGGTATAGAACCCCTGCAATAGCTTTAATCGCAAGAGGCAAACCATCACATTTGTTGACAAGTTTTATACCTATTTTTTTGAAACTTGATATATCGTCTTCATCTTCGTCACCTTCAAATACTAAATGTTTAAGCAAAGTCCAACCACTTTCGTCATCCATCTTTTCGACTGGGTGTATATATCTAGGCTTCATTAGCATTATGACCTTTTCTTTTCTAGAAGTAACCAATATGGTACAACTTGTTGCACTTTTCATTATAGGTTTTCTCAAGAAATCTGTCCACACAGATGAATTCCATACATCATCTAGCACAATGAAAGTATTTTGTGTTAGAATAGACACAAGTTTATTTTCTAATTCTGCTTTGCTTTTTCCTTCAAGGTTTTCTCCTTTGGTTTCACTTCCTTCGCCAGACCTAATTAGCTTTTTTAGCAAATCAGACTCTATGTAATTTTTAGAAACATACAACCAAATTCTTTTTGGAAAATTCTCTTTGATCCGTTCATCCTCGAATATTTTGCTTGCTAGAGTGCTCTTTCCGATTCCCCCCGTTCCCACAACTCCGAAAACGCGACACTTGTTTGGGTTATCCTCGAGTATCAAACCAACTAGTGCCTCAATAGCATTTTCTATCTGTGTTCCTACAATATCTCCTTCGACTTGTAGGTGAGATGTCTCATGTGCAACCACTCTATCAACTTTTTCAACTGCTTCATTGGTTGGTCTATCCAAGTAATTTTTTATGACAGTATCTTTTTTTAGATCCTCTAACTTACTATTCAGTGCTATAATTTGATTGGCAATATCACGACGATATTTAAGGCACCGAAAGCATGAAAAAAAATAGCTGCAAGGGATGCTTACAGTAGATGAACCTGATAAGGCTCGAGCTTTCAATAACTTTCCCCCTTCAATCATACAGAGATCAATAATATCATCAGCATCATACATAACGTCCTTCAACTTCCGCACCCATAAATCAATTTCATCATTCCCATGCCTCTTTCGCTCTGCTTGTTGGAGATAACCTTTGATTGTCCCCAACCTTTTTTGAAGGGATTTGATCTCCTTATTGATGCCTAACACCTTAAAGATCTCTGTCTCCATCATGTTCGTTGTGACCGTCAAGAATCTCGATACAAAGAAATCTAAGACCATTGCCATTGTTGGTTGAAGGGAGAGGAAGGGCTCACAAGTTGTGGGGTTTGATGTTTATTTTGCATGGAAGAAGGGCTAGTGCCCTAATGAGCATATATAGGCTCCAAACAATTAGAACAATGACATTAATTTTCTATTGCACAGTTAAACATTTGCTTTTATTATGAACAAAGTATTGATGCCATGGATGTGGAATAATGCAACTTAAAAGAAAATTTACCTTTAATGTTAATTTGCTCTATTAAATATTATTTAGCACATGTACTTACAAATTTAAAAATTTGAATATATTCTAAGTTAATCATTGAGATAAAAGTCAATAATTAATGAATAGTAAGTGAAATGCTATTTCCTTCCTTTTTTTTTTTTTAATTAATTCATCCTCTCCATTATTTATGGAGGAAAAGGACTAGAAGTATATAATTATCTAGAACCTACCTTCCGTTTAAATTATTTCTTTGTACAAGCACTTTCCTCTGTCTAAGGAAGGGGGTCTTCCTCTCCTCTAAGGAAAGGATTTAAAGGATTAGCACCTTCCTCTCTCTAAGGAAAGGGTCTTCCTCTCCTCTAAGGAAAGGATTTAAGCACCTTCCACTCTCTAAGGAAAGGGTCTTCCTCTCCTCTAACGAAAGGATTTAAGCACCTTCCACTCTCTAAGGAAAGGGTCTTCCTCTCCTCTAACGAAAGGATTTAGCACTTCCTCTCTCTAAGGAACTAAGGAAAGGATTTACCATCAAGAAAAGGCAAAGGGTAAAGAGGATCTCATTTTATATATTTTTAATAAAAGTAAGAAAAGAATCTTTTTAAAAACTATTTTAGTAACAAATGAATTCACACAATATTGTGTACACTTTAATTTCCTGTACAACATCAATTAAGTAAAAGAAGGCTAAGATGCCCTTTCCAATAGGAAATAGATTTAAGAGAGAGAGATATTTTAACCCTCCATGGTATTGTGAATTTGAAACTAACACAAACAAAAGTTAGAAAAGGAGGATGGTTACTTTGATAGAATCAATACTATGATTTGACACTCAATATTTCCTAGCTATTCAAGTCAACTCTGTGTGAATAACTCGTTGAATTGTCAACTCTACCTCGATGAAATATGCAAAAGTGAGTGAAGATGATATGGACTCAATTGTTCTTCAAGTGTCAAGTGACAACTAGCTAGGGAATGGAACATTATTAGTGTTAAATACCGAAAAATGGGTTAAAATAGAAAATTCAAAACATAAGGGTCTGGTTGGAATTAAACAAAACTTAGAGGGCTTATTTGTAAAATGCCAAAAAAAAACTTAATAAAAATCCCTAAGTTTTCATCTCCTGCGCCGATAACTCATGAAACCGCCCCCTTTCAGTTTTCTCCCCGACGCCACCTTTCCCCTTCTTCTCTGCCCGACGCCGTCGAGCCCTAGCCATCGCCCACCGATTTCTTCCCGTCTCCTTCTTCTCTTTGTCTTCTTCGGCCGAACGAGACGACGAGCGACCGATTTCCTTATCGCGCTGCCGCCCTCGCGCGAGACAGCCACAGTCGGGAACCTGTTCTCCGACCGATTCTTACTGTGTGCCGGCGAGTAGCATCGCCTAACACTGGTGGCATCTCCTCTTCGCGCAAGTGAGCCGTCGGTGAGCGTTCTCTCTTTCTCTTGATCCCTGCCGGACGGACTTCACAGTAGGACCTTGATTAAGATTCGTTTAGTTGATCGCGGGAGGTTCTGTTCGTATACATTCTACAATTATAAGACGGGTATTTCTCCTTTGTACTCGAGTAGTTCTTTTACCTTAAAACATGGCTAGTTTATGTCTTATAGGTTGCTTGACCTTGTTCTTTGTCGTTATTTAAACATCGCCGTTGAGACTTATTCTTCGTTGATCTTCGAGTATTCCAAGTTTGTATCTGTACAGTCCTCTATTGATTTTCTGTTCTGTAAAGTGCCGCTTGTACGCGAGCACTTAGAAGTTCATTAAACATAATAAGGTTTATTTGACATTAGAAATACCCTACCTAGTAGTGTAGATGCATAATCGTTGGATTTCGATTTCTGGTTGGTTGTATCGATGCATGTTTCACTCGTTGGATTTTATTGCATCGTGGTTGCTTCGGTTGTTCGTGCATCGTATATCATGCACCATACTTGCACGTTGCATACTAACGACTGTTGGCTTACATTTGGTTAAGCCGTCGTTAGTCATATTGTTGCTCGATTCACTCAACCACTTGTTATCGTGGTAGTTATTAGAGTGCGAGTGGTTGTCCTGTTATGCCAAACAGTGACACCCTCACCGTTGTATTTAGAGGGATGAGTTGTTGGTGGCTCACCCTCACCGTTGTTTGTTTTTGAGGGATATTTTGTAGCTGTGATAGCTCCCCCTAGGTATAGGGGTCTGGAGTGTGGGCTCCCCAGCATCCTGTCCACTCAACCACGCCTTATGTGGTATTATTGTTGTTGTTGGAGTGGTACAGTTGTCACAACCCTACCCACTCGGTCACACAGATGGGATGTGTTGACGGCTTGACTGGCGTCAGGGGTGACACATGTCATTGTATCATGTGCATACGTATTTCGTTTATGCATTTTTCTTGTGATTGCTGCATTTATATGAGCTATGGTTGTTGCACATGATTGACATGCATGTATATCTTGGCTTTATTCTTATTGCGTCATTTTTTTTACACCTGTTTAGTTATTATTCGGTTTTATACCATGTCGTATTATATTGGTTATGCATGATTAGGTAAATCTGATATTTCTTATGGACTGTACCTTTTGATTCTCTACTTCGTTATCTTATTTATGCCATGCTTATTGTCTACTCATATACCCGCAGAGTCCGCCCGGACTCACCACCCCTGCTTCCCTTTTTGTTGTTTCATATAGCAGGTAGTGGTATTGCTTGGAGCCAGAAGATGATCTAGTTGCCAGTTCTTCAGTTTCACCGGGTGATTTTGTTTGGAGTTGTTTCAGAGTTAGTTCTCCGTAGTTTCCTTATTTTCTGCAATTTATATTATTTCTGGTATGGTCTTGATAAAATAAAAATTGTAGTCATGTTTTATTGGTCGGGTTTATTCGTTGTGGAGTTTCTTATTAAGTTGTGTTTTCTTTTATGCTTAAGGTGGCTGAGCCACCCATTAAATTATTTTAAACTGCGTGGTTGTGTGTTTTTTTATATATTGTTGTGATGCTAGCCGCATGTGGCTAAGCTATATATGTGAGATCGTATGTATTTTTGCCCCATATTGTCCACCGTACAGGGGAGATGCTGCCCGATTTTCGAGGAAGCATATACCTCTAGGGGCGTGACAATTTTTGGTATCAGAGCCAAGTTTTGCAAGTTCCTTTGGGATCTATGGACTTTTATGATGTTGTTTTTGGTGCGTCAGTTCGTCCAAGTTTTGCGATGTTTTGGTGTTTGTGGGTTTATGGAGTTGTTTTACGAGGTCAATCTGTATATTACAGATTGTTTATTTTTGCGGAGTCTTTTTCTTGAGGGTTGACGAAGTCGTTTTGTTTTACGAGGTCTAGATATATTTTACGGATTTATTTTCCTGAGTCATTTTCTGGTTATGGTTGTGATTTGGGACTTGGCAGCAATGGACTTCTCCCGGCGACAGGAGGTATATCTCTTTGGAATTCCTCATACTTTTGTATTCATTTCTGGTATAGGGTTGGTTAGATGTTTCCCCGTTCGTAGGATTTGTCTTCTAGATGGTTGAAGTTTTAGATGGTTGAAGTTTTCCATTGCACAGTTCTAACAAAGATTTTCAGAATCAGTTCCATTATAGAATAATAATTTGCATTGCCGATGTAGTTAGATGATTCCATTGAAGAAGCTTTATAGTTGGTAAGATAGCTTGGACTTGAGATTAAGTAATTATTGCTTATAGTTACTAGTTTTATTTTAGAAATCGTACCATGTTAATCTGGTATATGTGGTTTACTATCAGAATTGAAATAAGCTATTGCATTAAATAAGTTGCATGTGTTTGTTTTAGCATTCTGTTTTGCTAATACACGTAAGATAGGTTCCCTACTGTTGATTGTTCCATAGCACAACAAAAATTTTGGACATAAAAGACCTTTGCCATCTTAAATTGATGTAGGTCTCTTTTGAAAATTCTGTTGCGTACTGCTGTCAACTAATGGATGACGAACCAAGCTTTTAAAACAAGCATCTGGTAGCTTCATGCATTGAGATCACAACATATTATTCATGCTGTATCTGAAAATATAACCTAAGTGATTTCCTAACTGTAAACAATCTATAGTTTGCACATACCACATGATATAAAATGAAATGTTAACCAGGCCTATGTTTATAACACTTACTGACAGAACAAAACATGTAGCACTCATGCTAAAGCTTCATATTTGATTTGTGGTAATCAGTAATCTTCTTTGAGATGCACAAATAGCAACAACATCAGCAGATAAAGAGAAAAGCTCAAATTGTCCATTGATATGGCAGTAGGTACTCTAAATTGAAAAGTGGATTAATGCTCAATTTAGCTTCTAAGTTGATAATATATAAGTAACAATCTGATATTTCTCACAATATGAAAGTATTAATATAGTGAGCAATAGTCTTAGCAGTCAATGAGAATGCTAACAAGTACATAGTGTCATATGATGTACTCCTTATGTTTAAGCTATGCATTAACATGTAATTTATAAGTTTTCACTTGTTGTCATTTTCCTCCAGACATGGTATGAATCACTCAAAAAAAAAACGAGAAGTGGCAAATAGAAAAATCTAAATAATAAATACACTGACAAGTTCTGGACTCATAAATGATTGCAAAAGGGCATCTAGAATCATTATTAATCAACAAAATAGATATCTAAATTCTCAAATTTTTTTTGGCCACTAGGCACCTAAGAAAGTTTCCTAAACTACAATTGATAATGTTTATCATGAGAAACAAGTAAATGTAGACCTTCCTGATTGAGACAACTTGCTAGATGCTAGAATTTCTGTAGTTCAGTCATTGAATTGCTGACCTTCTATTCTAAACCATCAAATAATCCTTCCATTCTTCGTTTGCACAAAGTACCATTTAGCCAAGAGATCTCTTTGCTTTTCATTTGCGTGGATGATACATACAGTATATAAAATCTACTGCAATAGTTATCTTCTTTGTGTCTAGTTTCTTAAAGACATTAAGTTAGGTTGAACAGGTGTCGGTCGAGTGCACTAAAATGAAAGTAATATGGCTGCATAAGCTCGTGCACAATGTGGGAAAAAAAATGATTGGGCCCATAGATATATCTTATATACAGCTATCTTCATTCTTGTTTGATGACAATGAGGTGCAGGAGCAGCTAATTGCTATGACTCCAAAAGTCTTCAAATTTATTATCGAAAGGGCTGTGCATTTGACATTAGTTATATGATTGAACTAAAGGCATAGTAAACCCTGAAGTTGAGCTATATACACTAGCAGATTTGGGCATAATTATTATATTGACATAAAACTGGTTTGGATTATACCTCTACTTAACTGTATTTATCTGGAGGTAACTTTCCTTCAGATTTCTGTAGACAACAGAATGATAGTTGTACTGTATGTATTAAAGGAAAAAGGAGAAATATTATCTTGATCATGCCAATATATATATATAAATAAAAAACCATATATATATACAAAAAAGGGTAAACAACACTGACCAATTATCTAAGATAATGTAACTTGTGTTGGAACATGGCAAATAAATAAATATATAAATAACAATAATAATAATAATAATAATAATAAAATAAATCAATAAAAAATAATAATAATAATAAATAAGAGTTGTTTCTAGTTTTGTGGTACTGCGGTAGGTTATTGTGATAAGAAAGTTGTTTGCTGTCTTGGTGAGATTTTACTAGGTTTGTTGTGGTGGACATGGGTTGATGGGAACTTGATTCTTGGAAGAATTGAGTTTGGTTAATCATATTTAGAATTAGGAGTTTAACCTAATTATGATGATTAGGTTAGGAAGTAACGCGTTGTTACTTAAAATTTTACTCAAGTAGGTGTATGATTAGGATTTATTTTAGTAATTAGTTATGTGTAGATCAGCTGTGCCCAGCATATTAGTCTTCCGTTTACTAGCCTCAACAGATGGTCGAAGCTACAAGTTATCAGACTCAACAGACGGTGGGAGCTCCAGTACATCAGACTATGCAGCCAGCAACAATTCAAATATTCAACCACTGCCTATGCAGACGATGCCACAATCAGTTCCAGAGATGGAATGGGTTTACATTGTCACCAAAGAGAAGACACAGCAGGTCGATGAATCGATTTTCTGAGATATTAAAGAGCTATAGGGTATCTACGTGTAGGTCACTGCTTGCAACTGGGTAGCTACCGTTAGAGAGATGTTGAACATTTCCCAATATGATAGATAATGCATTTGACTCACAATCAGAGTTAAGGTTGGTTGACAGCACTACTCTGATGAGGAAGCTACTAAGGAGCTCGAGGATTCGATCAGAGCTCGCTACCCTCATCTATTTACTTGGGGTGCGTATAGTTGGTTTTATTCTAGATGTTGATATCTGTTGTAGTTGACTAGTAATTGTTGTGGTTCACTAGCTAAATTTGGGGACCAAATTTTTATTAGTGGGGGAGAATATTAAATACCGAAAAATGGGTTAAAATAGAATATTAAATACCGAAAAATGGGTTAAAATAGAAAATTCAAAACATAAGGGTGTGGTTGGAATTAAACAAAACTTAGAGGGCTTATTTGTAAAATGCCAAAAAAAACTTAATAAAAATCCCTAAGTTTTCATCTCCTGCGCCGATAACTCATGAAACCGCCCCCTTTCAGTTTTCTCCCCGCCGCCACCTTTCCCCTTCTTCTCTGCCCGACGCCGTCGAGCCCTAGCCATCGCCCACCGATTTCTTCCCGTCTCCTTCTTCTCTTTGTCTTCTACGGCCGAACTAGACGACGAGCGACCGATTTCTTTATCGTCCCGCCGCCCTCGCGCGAGACAGCCACAGTCGGGAACCTGTTCTCCGACCGATTCTTACTGTGTGCCGGCGAGTAGCATCGCCTAACACTGGTGGCATCTCCTCTTCGCGCAAGTGAGTCGTCGGTGAGCGTTCTCTCTTTCTCTTGATCCCTGCCGGACGGACTTCACAGTAGGACCTTGATTCAAATTCGTTTAGTTGATCGCGGGAGGTTCTGTTCGTATACATTCTACAATTATAAGACGGGTATTTCTCCTTTGTACTCGAGTAGTTCTTTTACCTTAAAACATGACTAGTTTATGTCTTATAGGTTGCTTGACCTTGTTCTTTGTCGTTATTTAAACATCGCCGTTGAGACTTATTCTTCGTTGATCTTCGAGTATTCCAAGTTTGTATTTGTACAGTCCTCTATTGATTTTCTGTTCTGTAAAGTGCCGCTTGTACGCGAGCACTTAGAAGTTCATTAAACACAATAAAGTTTATTTGGCATTACAAATACCCTACCTAGTAGTGTAGATGCATAATCGTTGGATTTCGGTTTCTGGTTGGTTGTATCGATGCATGTTTCACTCGTTGGATTTTATTGCATCGTGGTTGCTTCGGTTGTTCGTGCATCGTATATCATGCACCATACTTGCACGTTGCATACTAACGACTGTTGGCTTACATTTGGTTAAGCCGTCGTTAGTCATATTGTTGCTCGATTCACTCAACCACTTGTTATCGTGGTAGTTATTAGAGTGCGAGTGTTTGTCCTGTTATGCCAAACAGTGACACCCTCACCATTGTATTTAGAGGGATGAGTTGTTGGTGGCTCACCCTCACCGTTGTTTGTTTTTTAGGGATATTTTGTAGCTGTGATAGCTCCCCCTAGGTATAGGGGTCTGGAGTGTGGGCTCCCCAGCATCCTGTCCACTCAACCACGCCTTATGTGGTATTATTGTTGTTGTTGGAGTGGTACAGTTGTCACAACCCTACCCACTCGGTCACACAGATGGGATGTGTTGACGGCTTGACTGGCGTCAGGGGTGACACATGTCATTGCATCATGTGCATACGTATTTCGTTTATGCATTTTTCTTGTGATTGCTGCATTTATATGAGCTATGGTTGTTGCACATGATTGACATGCATGTATATCTTGGCTTTATTCTTATTGCGTCGTTTTTTTTACACCTGTTTAGTTATTATTCGGTTTTATACCATGTCGTATTATATTGGTTATGCATGATTAGGTAAATCTGATATTTCTTATGGACTGTACCTTTTGATTCTCTACTTCGTTATCTTATTTATGCCATGCTTATTATCTACTCATATACCTGCAGAGTCCGCCCGGACTCACCACCCCTGCTTCCCTTTTTGTTGTTTCAGATAGCAGGTAGTGGTATTGCTTGGAGCCAGGAGATGATCTAGTTGCCAGTCCTTCAGTTTCACCGGGTGATTTTGGTTTGGAGTTGTTTCAGAGTTAGTTCTCCGTAATTTCCTTGTTTTCCGCATTTTATATTATTTCTGGTATGGTCTTGATAAAATAAAAATTGTAGTCATGTTTTATTGGTCGGGTTTATTCGTTGTGGAGTTTCTTATTAAGTTGTATTTTCTTTTATGCTTAAGGTGGCTGAGCCACCCATTAAATTATTTTAAACTGCGTGGTTGTGTGTTTTTTATATATTGTTGTGATGCTAGCCGCATGTGGCTAAGCTATATATGTGAGATTGTATGTATTTTTGCCCCATATTGTCCGCCGTACATGGGAGATGCTGCCCGATTTTCGAAGAAGCATATACCTCTGGGGGCGTGACAATTAGTATGTCTTTGGCGTCCTAATATAATTAGCTAGGGAATGTAACATTTGATATTAATTATAAAGAAATTTATCTATGTTAATGAGTTAGTTACCCTTTTCATCTAATATAGTAAATGACAACGTGCCCTACCTACAAAATATTCATATATATTTCGGCAATTTACCAAAAGGCGTACCTAAGAATGGGAAATTACCAATTCCGTATCATAGTTTCTATTTTACCAAAGGGCGCATGCCTTTATGTGAACTTCCTTTTATACCCCTCCTTCTAACTGCTGTCTTTCTCATTCTCTCTCTCAGCAATAAATTTCGAGACGGTAGCACGTGACTTTTATTTTAAAATAATATATTATGAAATCGACGCTAAAAATGAAAGATAAAAATTAAAAAAATATTCAGTTAAAAATAACTCATCCAACGTGATTTAAAAATATAAATAAATAATTTTTATATTTGATTAATAAAAATTAATATATTAAATAATATTTAATAAATATATTAATATATATAAAAAATTCGAAAAAAAACGTAGGCTGCAGCAATAAAAAATATAAAAAAATTAAAAAAAAAATGAATTCAGAATAAAAAAAACGTAAAAAAATTCAAAAAAAAAACGAATTCAGAAAACGTAAAAAAAAATCAAAAAAAAAAAATGAATTCAGAAATTAAAAAAAACGTTGCTGCAGAAATTTAAAAAAAAAACTGGGCCTGAAATATTTTATTTCAGGCTCACGTTGGGCCTGAAATATTTTTATTTCAGGCCCACGTTGGGCCTGATATCTTTTGATTCAGGCCCGACGTGGAATCAAATTTTTTTTATTTTAAAAAAATATTAATCTATAAAAAAACCTATCAAAACACTTAATTTGAAATTAAAATGCAGGGTCTGAAGTCACGCTAGGAGGGCCTGAACATAGATGTGATGTCCATCAGTGAATTTTGGTCAAAACCCACTGATATTTCTAAACTACTCCTATTTGATTTGTGATATCTAATATATAGATGTTTGGACACCTAAAACATCATCTCCTACCTCTACCCTCTCTATTGATATGGAGTTTTCAGAAATCCAGATATGGAAGGTCTATCAGTGAGTTTTGGTCAAAACTCACTGATATTTCTAAACTACTCCTATTTGATTGGTGATATCTAATATATAAATGTTTGGACACCTAAAACATCATCTCCTACCTCTACCCTCTCTATTCATATGGAGTTTTCATAAATCCAGATATGGGAGGTCCATCAGTGAGTTTTGGTCAAAACTCACTGATATTTCTAAACTACTCCTATTTGATTGGTGATATCTAATATATAGATGTTTGGACACCTAAAACATCATCTCCTACCTCTACCCTCTCTATTCATATGGAGTTTTCAGAAATCCAGATATGGAAGGTCTATCAGTGAGTTTTGGTCAAAACTCACTGATATTTCTAAACTACTCCTATTTGATTGGTGATATCTAATAATAAATGTTTGGACACCTAAAACATCATCTCCTACCTCTACCCTCTCTATTCATATGGAGTTTTCATAAATCCAGATATGGGAGGTCCATCAGTGAGTTTTGGTCAAAACTCACTGATATTTCTAAACTACTCCTATTTGATTGGTGATATCTAATATATAGATGTTTGGACACCTAAAACATCATCTCCTACCTCTACCCTCTCTATTCATATGGAGTTTTCAAAAATTCAGATATGGGAGGTCCATCAGTGAGTTTTGGTCAAAACTCACTGATATTTCTAAACTACTCCTATTTGATTGGTGATATCTAATATATAGATGTTTGGTCACCTAAAACATCATCTCCTACCTCTACCCTCTCTATTCATATGGAGTTTTCAGAAATCCAGATATGGGAGGTCAATCAGTGAGTTTTGGTCAAAACTCACTGATATTTCTAAATTACTCCTATTTGATTAGTGATATCTAATATATAGATGTTTGGACACCTAAAACATCATCTCCTACCTCTACCCTCTCTATTCATATGGAGTTTTCAGAAATCCAGATATGGGAGGTCCATCAGTGAGTTTTGCTCAAAACTCACTGATATTTCTAAACTACTCCTATTTGATTAGTGATATCTAATATATAGATGTTTGGACACCTAAAACATCATCTCCTACCTCTACCCTCTCTATTCATATGGAGTTTTCAGAAATCCAGATATGGGAGGTCCATCAGTGAGTTTTGCTCAAAACTCACTGATATACCTAAACCACTCCTATAGCAATGGTGAAACAGCAAGATTAGAGGTTTCGGCACCCAAAATCTCATCTCCTAGCTCAACCCTGTCTATTGATATAGGGTTTTCAGAATTCCAAATATGGTAGGTACATCAGTGAGTTTTTTTTCAAAACTCACTGATATAACTAAACCACTCCTATAGCATTGGTGAAACAGCAAGATTAGAGGTTTCGACACCCAAAATCTCATCTCCTAGCTCAACCCTGTCTACTGATATAGGGTTTTCAGAATTCTAAATATAGTAGGTCCATCAGTGAGTTTTGCTCAAAACTCACTGATATACCTAAACCACTCCTATAGCATTGGTGATACAGCAAGATTAGAGGTTTTGGCACCCAAAATTTCATCTCCTAGCTCAACCCTGTCTACTGATATAGGGTTTTCAGAATTCCAAATATGGTAGGTCCATCAGTGAGTTTTGCTCAAAACTCACTGATATACCTAAACCACTCCTATAGCATTGGTGATACAGCAAGATTAGAGGTTTCGGCACCCAAAATCTCATCTCCTAGCTCAACCCTGTCTACTGATATAGGGTTTTCAGAATTCCAAATATGGTAGGTCCATCAGTGAGTTTTGCTCAAAACTCACTGATATACCTAAACCACTCCTATAGCATTGGTGATACAGTAAGATTAGAGGTTTCGGCACCCAAAATCTCATCTCGTAGCTCAACCCTGTCTACTGATATAGGGTTTTCAGAATTCCAAATATGGTAGGTCCATCAGTGAGTTTTGCTCAAAACTCACTGATATACCTAAACCACTCCTATAGCATTGGTGATACAGCAAGATTAGAGGTTTCGGCACTCAAAATCTCATCTCCTAGACCACTTCTATTAGATGTTTCGGCACCTAAACTCACTGATATACCTAAACTACTCCTATATAATATGTAATTATATATTAAACATTTTTATAGAAAATGTTTTTATATCAATGATGGAGGGCCTGAAGTCGGATGACTTCAGGCCCCAGGGCACTGAAAAGTTTTTAATTTTAAAAATATTTTTTATATTTAATTGTTATTTATTAAATTAATTATTTATAGGATCTGAAGTTATTTAACTTCGGACCCTCTTGGGATGACTTCAGGCCCTGTGTTTGAATCTGAAATTAAGTGTTTTGATACGTTTTTTTATATATCAATATATTTTTAAAATAGAAAAAATAATTTGGATCCACGTCGGGCCTGAATCAAAAGATTTCAGGCCCAACGTGGGCCTGAAATAAAAATATTTCAGGCCCAGCGTGGGCCTGAAATCTGTTGATTTCAGGCCCAGCGTGGGCCTGAAATCAACAGATTTCAGGCCCACGTCCAATTTTTTCATCAGATTGACAGCAGAATGGTTTCGAGCTTTTATCTGAAAACCAAAGGGATCCCTTTTATGTTTATTCTGTTTTCTGTTTCATGTTAAACACGTGTGAATTATTTCACGAGAAACAAGTAACGTGCAGTTCAATCTTGATTTTGGAAACTTTTGATATATCTTAGCAAAATCTTGAATTGATGTTCTTTTTCCTTGCTTATAATTTTGGAGTGAAAAGCTAAAGAGAGGCAATAGATGTTGAAATCTCATCTTTGAATTTGATTATGCTTCTGTTGTTCAAATACTTCCACCAATGGATTTTTTTCTCGCTTCTCTTAATTTTGTCTCCTATAAAATAAAAACGCCGCCCAATGTTTGAATTACAGTGGACCCTGCATTTTAATTTCAAATTAAGTGTTTTGATAGGTTTTTTTATATATTAATATTTTTTTAAAATAAAAAAAATTTTGATTTCACGTCGGGCCTGAATCAAAAGATATCAGGCCCAACGTGGGCCTGAAATAAAATATTTCAGGCCCAATTTTTTTTTAATTTCTGCAACAACGTTTTTTTTAATTTCTGAATTCATTTTTTTTTGAATTTTTTTTTACGTTTTCTGAATTCGTTTTTTTTTTGAATTTTTTTTACGTTTTTTTTATTCTGAATTCATTTTTTTGAATTTTTTTACGTTTTTTTATTGCTGCAGCCTACGTTTTTTTGAATTATATATATATATTAATATATTTATTAAATATTATTTAATATATTAATTTTTATTAATCAAATATAAAAATTATTTATTTATATTTTTAAATCACGTTGGATGAGTTATTTTTAATTGAAATATTTTTTTAATTTTTATCTTACGTTTTTAGCGTCGATTTCATAATATATTATTTTAAAATAAAAATCACGTGCTACCGTCTCGAAATTTGTTGCTGAGAGAGAGAATGAGAAAGACAGCAGTTAGAAGGAGGGGTATAAAAGGAAGTTCACATAAAGGCATGCTCCCTTTGGTAAAATAGAAACTATGATACGGAATTGGTAATTTCCAATTCTTAGATACGCCTTTTGGTAAATTGTACTATATATATATTTTTAATCTTCTTTTTAGTTTTATCACATGCATAACATTATCATTGTATTGACTCAATGCATGCTTAGTTAAATCGTCAAGATGTCATGCTTAGCTATATTTTATCAATGTATTGACATAAAAACTAAGTTGATTAAAAAAAAACTATATACTATTATATTTTTCTAGACTTTTTTAAAAATTTAATAAATATTTCAACAAAAATTACGTAGCAAATGCTCCCGTTGCCTTAGCTGATGTATCAGAATCACAATCTTCAATCTCTTTAGTGATCAAAAGCCAAAGACAGAAATAATGTATCTATTCCTTCCTGTTATTGCAAGCAATTTTTGTTCTCATCATCTGAAACTTGCACCAACAAACGACCTATACATCAAGTAATAGGTTGCCTCACGGGCGGAGCTATGTACATGGCTACCCGGGCTGTAGCCCGGGTAGCCAATGGCAGTGGAAAGGAAATTAAAGGCAGTGGAAAGGAAATTTTCTATTGGGAGGAAAAAAATGTGAGAAAATAAAGGAGGCTAGCCCGGGTTAACGACGATCTCAACGTCGAAGACTAGCCCAGGTTGATGATGTCGGTGTCGCTCATAGCCCATAGTTTGGGATTAGCCCGGGTAGATCATTCAGGCTGGCTCCGCCATTGGGTTGCCTTCCTCATGATCATTATCGTAATCGATATGAATAATCTTTCCTTCATCATGATCATTATCGTAATTGGATGGCAATGGGTCGGATTCGAGTCGGTTTCTATATCCTCTGTACCCATACCCATCGGGTATCGGATATCCATCGGATATACTCATACCCATTAAAGGATCGGATATCTTCTATACTAATAATTTTTTTTCTTTCTATCCAACTATATCATTGAACAAAAGTACATTATAATTAATATTAAAGTTAAAAAAAATATATATCTATAATTTTAAAAATAGATTAAACATATATATAATCTATTTCTAACATTAATACAAATTATTAATAGGTTTTGGGGAAAACATCTTTAATGTATATATGTATTTTTTATTTAATCGGGTATTCGGATCGGATATCGGGTATTGGTAGTCCCTCCATATCCTCCTCTATTCGGGTCGGATGTCGGATTCTCCGTCGGATTCGGATGAAATTACCATCCCTAATCGTAATCGATATGAACAATCTTTCCGCTTCGAATTAGTATAACTTTTTTTATTGGATTAGCACAAATTCTGTTTTGAAAAGGTGATCGATGATCCGACATGCCAAGGGATGAAATGTGGTTTAATGTTTTTGTTATGCAACTAAAGCCCAAAAATGAATTGATCCTTTGATGTGGTTATATTTTTCATTTGGGCTATGATCCAACTATTGACGAAACAAAAAAAAAAAGAAACATAAATAAGAGCCCGATTAACTTGTTCAGAGGAATCATGCAACAAAGAAACTATTTTCAATGTACAAAATAGGCATGAATAAGACCTTAACTCGCTGCCATCCGAGTTAAGACCTTAACTAGTTTTAGAGGAATCCGACAGTCCATCCCATGAAAACATATCAAAACTCACCCGGAATATTTACAAAAACTCATCATCATGCATATAAATCTCTATGTGCCTAAATGGGAAATGCTCTATTGCCTTATTTGGTTCGATCATTGTTCCAAAATGTCTAAGTTAACGATAGTCACTCGTCAAGCATATAAATCTCTTTCATTAGCCTACTACTTGTAGTGCGATTTGTATAAACAGTATGTAGATATCTGAATTAAGCTAACTGCACAAATTTATTTATTGTTTCACCTTCACCAAGTCATAATCAAAGTAAGTTTTTTTACTCACTACAAAAATTATATCAAATAGCGACGGACGAAATCCGTCGCTATTCCGTCGCAAAACACTAATAGCGACGGAATAGCGACGGATTGAGCGCCGTCAGGTGAACACCCGTCGCCCTACTGGAGTAGCGACGGCGGGAAAAAAACCCGTCGCTAATGTGATGTTGCGACGGACATATAAGCCGTCGCAATACAAAGTTAGCGACGGACATATTAGCCCGTCGCAAAAACCCGCTAATATGTGGTGACGTGCCCCGGAGAGAATTTAGCGACGGACGGTCAAAGATCCGTCGTAACTCTATCATTATAGCGACGGATTTGGTCAATATCCGTCGCTAATCTATCGTAATAGCGACGGATACAGTCAAAATCCGTCGCTAATATATCGTGATAGCGACGGAAAAGTTAATTTACCATCGCTATTTACGACGATTTTTTAAAAAAATCCGTCGCAAAATCTGGAAAAAATTTCACAGCCAAATGCTGTTTTTACAATATCCCATAGATACATCAATAATATACACAAAATAATAATCAACTTATCCAAACAAACAGCAAATAAGAGTATATTTGACAACATCCAAACAAACATCAAACAAAAATAATTATTACAACATCCAAACATTCAAACAACAGTAAATATTTCACTATCAAATCCAAACTTTCATTTCCAAACTTATACAATCCAAATTTTCAAATAAGAGTAAACATCTAAACTTTCATTTCCAATATCCAATCCAAACAAGAGTAATATCCAAATGTATATATCAAAAGAAAGTAAACATAAGTCAGAGTAAATAAAAAAAATCATATACATAAAAAATCAGAGTTTAGTAGAGAATCATTACGTACATGAATATCAGAGTGAATAATGGATGGAAAGGAATAACCTGCACAATAGAAGATAAAACAATAAGAAAGCAATAGAATTAAAAAAATAAGAAATAAAACAATAGAATATAAAACAATAAGAAAGCAATCCAATAAAGAAAGAAATCTGAATTGATACCAATAAGAAATAACAAATGAAGTAAGCATATGTAATAGAAGATAACTCTAATAGAAGAAAATTAACAAATAGAAGATAACTCTAATAATATTAAATATGTAAATGAAAAATAACAAATAAGAAACAATAAAAGAATAATATCCAATATTCATACCTTTCAAGCAAGAGAAGAAATCTGAATTCAACTCTGATAATATGGAATATGTAAACATAAATAAAGTAATAAGAAAACAATCATTATGAATATAATAACTTAATACATTGTTACTGAAAAAATTAGAGAAAAAATAGATCTTACCACTTTAATATCTCTACTCCTCTGTGGTATGCTCAGGATTCTGTGTCTCCTGAGACTCAAAACGAGGGGCGGGAGCGGGTGGCATCTGTGTATCCTGAGACTCAAAACGAGGGGCGGGAAGGGCTGGCATCTGTGTCATCGGCGATAGGGTCGCTGCAAAAGCTTGCATGTGACGTACTATATCCTCAGTGTGTGCCTGGCGAGCCCGCAAATCTCTCAACTCAGCATCCCTCGCTGCGTCCCTCTGAGCCCACTCTGCGTCCCTCTTAGCCCATTCTGCGTCCCTCCCGACCCACGTCGACTCTATCGACGTGATTCGAGTCTGCAGGGCTTCATTTTCCTCCCGCAAATGACGAACCTCACTAGAGGTAGAGGAGGAGGATGCTGGACGTCCCCTAACCCCTGGAACTCTCATCTGATCATATGTAATCTTTGCCTGAGAGCCCAGGCCGTATAGGGCGGTCTTCCTCTTCCCACCGACGACATCAAAATAAATCCGATTCACATCGTCGGTGGAAAGAGGCTGTGCATCCTCCCCCTCTGCAGCAGGCTGAGATGCCTGTGCCTCAGCAACTCTAGTGGTCATTGCTTCCTGGGAAATAAAAATTTAATTAGTCTATATAAAATGTTAAAACAAATAAAATATAATTAATATACTTACATGGATTGTTAGGGAGCGACGATCGACAAAAGACCCATCTTTTTTCTTGTGGGTCTTAGTGAATAACTCCCAACTAGTGGGAGGTCTCTCTAGCTCAGCAACCTGTAAACACAAAATATAATGTTTAAACATATCCAAAAAACATACTAAATGCCTTTAATAACCTAAATAAAAACTACTTACCAAATCACTGGCATGCTGGACAATGGAACGGGATCCGGCAGTGTGCTTCGTGGATCCCGTGCTGGGGCCAGCAATCTCTGAATTGCGATTGGCTCGAGCAATCGCAGCATTCTCTTGCCAGTGCTGGCCATCCCAGACAGCTCACCATGCTGCCCAAATCGTCTCACGGACCTCTGTAGGCCTATCAGCCTTCTTTCTCCATTTGTAGACCATGTCCCTGTACAATTTGGAGCAGTAGGCATTCCCCATCCTCTTGAATTGCTCCTCTGCACCCTCCTCCCAGGTGTACCTTTTTTGTAAAAAAAAAAATAATATGGTTAGTATCAAAAAAATTATAACGTCAAATTAAATATACATCTAAACTACTTATCAAAAACTCCCCGTAATAGAATGTTTTCAAATCATTTTCTATATGCCCCCATGTCGTCGAAGTGGACAGTCTTTCTTTAAATTTTTTAGTAATATAGGAAGACACTTGATGGCCATCTGGTATAAAACTGTAGAAAAAAATTAGATATATTAGCAAATTTTGATCTTAAATATATAAGAAGAATATGTATACCTGTCACCGACGACTGTAAGTCTAATCTGCTGATCACGGGGTGCAGACATGGTACCTGATTATACACAAAGTTTAGGCAGATAAGAAGAATAGGTAAAACAAAATTCAGTAATCCTGAGTGCAAATGGAAACATGCAAATGAAGATAATGTAATTAAAGCTAGCAAAGAAATAATCAAGCATCGTAGTTAATGTTCAATACAAGCAGAACAATCTAAATTAATAACTCATCCTAATACAAACTCTGATTAGTTAATGTTCAATACATCTAACTCATCCTAATCTGATGGAACTAAATTAACATGCAAGTTTTCATCGCTTGAATCCGTTGATACATCGACCTCCTCACTGCTAGATATTTCACCATCATCAATTTCCTCGTAAGAGACATTCTCATCTATAAGTAATTGAGATGCTGATTGTATTTCTGAATCAACGGAGTTGATTATAACTTCTTCATTTTGATAAACATCGGAGTTTTGGACAGTGATCATATTTGGCATTTTAATGGTTGACCTAGGCTTCATTTGACAAACAGTAAGTCATTCACTAGGCCGTCTTCTCTTAGTTGGGTACTCCAGATAAAATACTTGACCAGCTTGCACTACAAAAATGAAAGGTTCGAACTTGTTGAATCTTTTGCTTGAATTAACCTCAACTAAATTGTATAACCGATGTTTCCTGGTGCCCATCCTTGGAGTTGGACCATACCAAGAACACCTGAATAATACACATCTTTTGAAAGGTAACGTTGGGTATTTAACATCGACAATTTCCTTTAGCTTACCATAATAGTCAAATTCAGTATCATTATTGTTTGTTGATCCTTTGACACTGATGCCAAAATTATACGTTAGCATCCCTGAATCACGTTAACCCACATGAAATCTATATCCATTCACGTAATAACCCGAGTAGACTGTCACAGTACGAAGAGGTTTGAATGCGAGATTTTTAATTCTTTCGTCTTCTACATTTGAAATTCTGTCATCATTGACATATAATAGTGGTGGTGATTAAATTAGATTAATAAGTAATCAAGAATTGTTAACAAAAAAATGCATATTAACTCACTTACATATATTTGAAACCAAAATACAAATTCTTCTTCTATCTTTTGATCTGCCTCATTTGCACTTATCGATGGATTTTGAATGTACAACTGTTGTTGGTATAACCTGACATATAAGTTCATTTGATATTATACTAGAAATTTGATTATATCATTTGATATTAATTTCATTACAACAAGAGATAATACCTTAGGTATGGTTTGACATCTTCACAGTTTAAGAGGATATATGTCATGGCGGCATGATATTCTCTGTCATTTAACCGTCTAGATAGAGTTGAACCCATTGCTCTTCCAGGATACTTGAAAATAGAAAGAATGTCTGGGTCAACTGATGGAATGTCATCTTGATTGCGTGGACACTTTCGATGTCTAGTTTTCACATTTTCAACAAAGTAATAGGAGCAAAATGAACTTGTTTCTTCAACCAGATATGCATTACATATTGATCCCTCAACTCTTGCTTTGTTACGCACATTATTCTTTAATTTTCTAAGAAACCTTTCAAAAGGATACATCAATCTGTATTGTACAGGACCACCAATCTGTGCCTCGCTAGGTAAATGAATAGGCAAATGCTCCATTGAATCAAAAAAGCTTGGTGGAAATATTCGCTCAAGCTTATATAGTATTAAAGGAATCTCTGTCTGAAGGTGTAACATATCTGCTACCGTAACAACCATGGAAGTCAGATTTTTGAAAAAAAGACTTAATTCTGTAAGTGCTTGCCAAACATTGTTAGGAAGTAATTCTTGGAAAGCTATTGGAATTAATCTTTGCATGAACACAAGACAATCATGACTCTTCATTCCAACCATTTTAAATCTATTCGTATTCACACAACGAAACATATTAGAGGCATATCCATCTGGGAATTTTATGTTTTTCAATCAAGTACACAATGCTTGCTTACTTTCTTTGTCCAATGTATAACAAGCCTTCAGATATTTATCAGTTGTTTCATTCTGATGCAACTCAGGCCTGCTCACTAATTGTTTTAATTTTTCACGAGATTTTGTTGTATCTTTTGTTTTCCCATACACATTTAAGACAGTATTAATGATGTTATCAAAGAAATTTTTCTCAATATGCATCACATCCAAATTATGACGAATGAGTAAATATTTCCAATATAGAAGCTCCCAAAAAATACTTCTTTTCCTCCAACCACATTTGTTTACTCTAACAATATACTTGTTGATATCATCTGATTCATTCTGATATACTGGTAGAAATCCATAACTATCAATTTCATTTAACACTTCTTCGCCTGACATCCCAACTGGAGGTAGCTTCCTAACTACTTCATTCCTTTTGAAATGTTTCTTATTTCTTCTAAACGGATGATCAAGAGGTAAAAATTTTCGTTGATTATCAAACCAAGAAATCTTGCCGTTGCAGGGCAAAGAAAATGCATCTGACTGACTCATACACTGTGGACATGCTAACTTTCTAGTTGTGCTCCATCCTGATAACATTGAGTAAGCAGGAAAATCACTAATAGTCCATAACAATGCTGCATGTATTAAAAAGTTTGACTTTGTAGCAATGTCATACGTCTCTGAACCTATATTCCATAAATAATTCAGCTCAGCTATCAAAGGTTGCAAAAAAACATCTATGTGCCCTTTTGGATTTTGAGGATCTGGAATTAAAACAGTAAGAAACATGAATTCATCTTTCATGCACATCCATGGTGGTAAGTTGTATGGTGTTTAGATAACAGACCACTATGAATATTGTTGTCCATAACTTCCAAATGGCTGAAATCCATCTGCAAAAAGTCCAAGTCTGATATTACGTGGTTCTATAGCAAAGGAAGTAAATGTTGAATCTAAATGTTTCCATGCAGGGGGAATCACAAGGATGACACATAATGTCTCCATCATGTCCATGGTTTTGATGCCAGATCATATGATTTGCTGTTGCTGCTGATGCATACAAACATTGGAGTCTAACAGTAAAAGGAAAGTAATACATGACTTTGTAAGGAATATTTTTCTTCTTCTTCTAATTTACCATGCGAGCACCATGCTTGTAACGAGGATGATTACAGATTTTGCATTCCATCAACTCACTATCTTGGTTCCAAAAGATCATGTAATTATTGACACAACAATGTATCTTCTCAACTGGCAAACCCAAGTCTCTGATTAGTTTTTTAGTGTTGTAGAAACTATCAGTCATGCAGTTATCAGTTGGAAGCAACTCTGACATAAGTTAACATATGTCATCATAACATCGTTCTGAGAAATGATGTTCTGCCTTCATATTCAATAATCTTGTAGTAGCAGATAATTGAGAATGACCAGAAGGAATACCTTCCCATAATTCTCTTTCACTAGTCTTTAACATGTCATACATTTTCTGAACATCAGAAGTAGGTACTTGTTCTAAATTTGATTGATCAAAAGCATTCATTGCATCGTAAACCAATGATTGCATTGCATCAGCTAGGTTATATGATGTCTCTAGTCCAATTGAGTTCGATGATGATGCAACAGAAGGTCCACCAAATTCATATACATACGGCTCTCCATGACAATACCAGTTGTAATAATCTGGAACAAACCCATACCTGGCGATATGAGTTTTCACTGTATCTTCATCACGGAAAGCTGTATTTCTACATTTGCGTTGATTACATGGACACTTCAACTCTGTGCCATTCAAACACACATGATGACACCTTGCAAAGTTAACAAATTCTTCTACTCCAGCAAAAGATTCCTCACGGATAAATCCATTATCTAACCTATTATACATCCATGCCTTGTTTGGATACATTGTATCTGAATTCAGATAAGACAATTTAAACAATTCAAACAATTAATCAACAAATTAATCTAATTATTCAAACAATTAATCTAAAATTAATCAAATAAGATCTAATTAATAAATCAACTAATCTAATTAATCAAACAATTAATCATCTTAATAATCTAATTACTCAAACAATTAATCTAAAATTAATCAAACATTTGATCAATTAATTTCACAATTAATGATTTAACAAAGGAAATTATTAACAAAATTAATTAAATGATAAATTAAATTAATAATTAACTAATTAATTATTCAATTAATTAATCGGTTAATTAATTGGCTAAATCCATCGGCCACAGTAGGGTCGCCGGCCGCAACATGCGTCGGCCGGCCGCAGCAGGTGGCGCACGACTGCAGCAGGCGGCGCGCAGCCGCAGCAGGCGTCGCACGACCGCAGCAGGCCGCGAGCCGCCCCGCTGGGTCGTGACCGGCCGCGCTTGCCCGCGAGGGGCCGCGGGAGGCACCGCCTGGCCGCGCGACGCAGCGGGAGGCCGCGCGCGGCCGTGCCAAGCCGAGGCTGCCCGGAGAAGACGCCGCCGTCGCACAAGCACAAACCAACAACGAAAATTAAGGAAATGTGGCTTAGCTCGCGTACCTGGGATCGGAGGAGGGTTCGCCGGAGGAGAATCACCGAGAGAGGTGGACCTAGGGTTCACCGGATTGCGTGGCCGCGGGGAAGGGGGTCGTCGCTTTTTTTAACTATTATTGCGACGGATTAACTTGTCCGTCGCAAATTAGCGACGGCTTTGACCTAATCTGTCGCTATATTTAGGGGTTTGACCCGTCGCCAAACCCTAGCGACGGACTTTGACTTGGTCCGTCGCTAAATTCAGGGATTTGACTTGGCGCGCAATCCTAGCGATGGATACTATATATCCGTCGCCAATAGCGACGGACTATTTAAAAAGTCTGTCGTTATTTGTTAATATTTTTGTATTGACTGATGTCGTAGCCTGTTGGTAAACTCCGTCCAAATACGACACACTCTTCGTTTGGTGCTCGCCATTTCTTTTCATCAAGAGGTACAATGACAAATGGATTGGATATAAGGAAGCTTCTTGATATATGAAACAAGTATTTGCAATGACTTTAGCCAATGAGGTCTGAGATCTACTATATAGCCAAGGAAATCCAACTTGGAGAACGAGGTTCCATAACGTAACTCTTGCTTTGGAGGCTGCAGCTGGTTCAGATTATTATTATTCCCGTATGAGCTTTTTGAAAACTTTAATTAGGTTGAATAATATCGAATTTTGAACGATTAATTTAATCTTATGAAAAAATTTTATCGGTATCGAAAAGTACTTACGATGGATAATCCAGAAGCCCAACGTCTCAAGACTCGCCCTCCATTTGAAAAAAAAAAATCTTATAAAATATATCGTAGCTAGGAATTGAACCTTAAATACTTCAAATGATAATTAATTATGTTTCTGTTTTACCATAACCTGAGACTGGATGAGCTTTTTGGCCTTATATATAGGTTGATGCCTTTTGTTTGTGGCACTCTTTACTAAGCGTCCAAGTCGCTAGTGCTGTGATTAATTCGGAGGGGTTCCTTTGTTGCTCCAACTAATGTCAAGATTATAATTTAATGACGGATTATGTTCATATATATGTATATGGATGAGTTTAATCCGATAAAGTCCAAATGTATGGATTTAATCTTTATACTTACATTTGATTAACACACATAACTCATTGTGATTAAGAAAAATAAATCCTAATTAAATGCTCTAATACTTGTAGTATTGAAGGGGGGTTTAAGTTAAATGGTTGTGGTTTCAATATATAGATCCAATAATCCGATTTATTAATATTAATAGATTGTTAATCGGTATGGCTTTAAGGTGGATAATCCTTGCATGATGTCGGCCTTTGTATAAGGAAACTAATTAATTAGGACATCTTGAATCATAAGAGTTTTGAGAGCTTCTTTGTCCCTAGACTCGTCCCTTTAAGATCAAGATTTGATTGCCGCCCAATATTACAAATGGTCAATAGCTAATGTGATAGATTTAGATTAGACCAATCATTTATCGTTATTTTTTATTTCTATCCAATGCATCTTTGTAGATGATAATTCGATTTTTAAATGAACTATATGATTTTATTTTGAGGTATCTATATTGCTTTCAAATGACATCAGATGTTAAATTCTAAATTAAAAAGTAATAATAAATAAAATATAAAATAATAATAAATAAACAAACTAAATTATCGATCACGAAGTAAAGATCCTAAATTTTAAATTAGATTGGCTCAAATTGAATTTCTCATGTGGACATGAAAATAAATATTTTATTAATTTAAATCGGGATTGATGTAAAATTGATCAAACTATTACGATCAAATCAAAATTTTCAGCCTCCCGTATCCTTCTTAAAGCAGCAGTAGCTTATGTGAATCCTGGGATACTGAACTTCTAGATTGTCCATTACGACCGCTTTTCGATTTATCTTAGTGACCGGTGAAAAATTTTCGTAAGACCGAATCGGTCATCCCAGATTATCTATTATTCGGTCAACATTTTTTTTTTCTTAAAGCAGCAGCCTCTCCCCCTCCCTCTCCTTGTCTTCTCAAGGGTAGCATCTTGCTGCAGCAGCCATAGCCAATATCGCTCCGCTCCTCTTTCTAGCCAACCATAGCAGCCGTCGGAGTTAGCCAGAGCCACCGCCGGAGTTCGCCGGTGTTAAAATACGAAGAGTTGGAGGGTCTAAACGCTCACAAACTAAATCTTATGGGGCTAAATGGCAAAAAGAGCGAAATTAAGGGTGGGTTGTGGAGCAACTAAACGCTAAGGGCCTTGATGTAAGATTGCCACCCTTATATCATTACTTTTCTTCCTTCCTCGCCGAGACTTTGCCCCCATCGCGATTCCTCTCTTTTGCCGATTTCTTTTCCGTTTCTTTCCCTTCTTCTTCTTTCTTCTTCTCCTCCTCGTGCGACCTCAGTACTCTCGACCTCTCGCCTCTTCCTCCCTCTTGCTCACGATCAGCGCCGGCGAACCTCCGAGGAGTGCCAACGCGAGCGTAGGATGGAGGTAAGGGATTCCTCTCCCAGTCTAGGTCTCATGGTGCGTGAAGGGGATGTTTGGTTGACGATCTGAAGGGTCTCGCGTTCCTGGTACAGATCTAGGGTTTGGAGCAAGGCTTTTCTCAGATCTGGGCACGACTCAGGTAAGATAGATTCCGGTTGTTGGTTTGTGCGTGAGTTCGGTTTTTGGAATCCTTCTTAACTTCGTTCGGTTCTTGGATGTGATACCTGCGATCTAGGGTTCGGAGGGGTTCTGAGCTCAAATTTGGATCTAGACGAGGACGTTTCTTCTTCCAACTAGTTTGGAGTTAGGGTTTGCGACTGGCGCAACATTACAGGTAAGGAGATGCTTGTTGTGATGTTAATCTTGATCAAAATTGGTTGAAGGGTTGGTTTGGATCTGTATGATGTCTTGGAGGATTTGGCTCTGTTTAGATTTGTCATGAGCTTGCATAGATTGGTTTTGGTTTCCATGTTTCCCTTGAGCTGCAATTTGGAGGGTTTTCATTAGTGTTTTGTTTTGATTGTGGTATTTTTCTTCCCACCACCGAGATTGGTTTTGGATTTCCAGTGATTTCCGTGAGCTTTTGATCCTCAGTGATTGGAGAGGTTGTGGCAATGTTTGATCTATTATTGTTCTTAAATTTTCAGTGATTGGCTGATCTATAATTTCTGGTTGCCGTGGGTTGCTCTGGGTGCTCAGTGATAGATTTGTTCCGTTTGGTAATCACTGGGTTTTTGAGTTAGTCTCCAGTAGAGGAATCCTTGTTAGTGATATGAGAGAAGTGTCCTAAGGCAATCGCCTTATGATTGTAAACATTCATTTTAATAAATGATAATTCACTATTTGAGTATATATGTTTGTGTATTTGATTGGGATCTTAAACTCATCTACTGAATGTCCGCAATACAATTCACAGCATAAGAGAATTTGTGATGGGATCACAACTAGTGATTATCTCTAAATGTGCAATTGTGAAGTATTGAAAATATCCCTAGTCGTTGAATTGATAAATACGGACACTATCAATTCTGTTGAGACTAGCATGGGTTATTCTCTAATCAGTTGATTCTCACTGGCTGGTGACATTGGGATGTCCGGAGATAAACATGAATGCTAGTTAAGGGAACTAGTTCATTTGAGTGACTGGCCGTAAAACTTCACATGGTAGTCTATATATAGACATGTCAGTGAAGTTCTTACCGCAACTTAAGTGCGATGTTCCTTTGACTTGCGGTGTTCAAGTCATCTTGGTCATGGAAACTTATACTTTAACATCTTAAGCAAGCATCTCCAAGGAGGTGTGGACCCAGGATGGTTGGGTATAAGCCGAAGTGTCCGAAGATGTTTGAACAGCCTACAAAGGATTCACCACTCCTTGCGAGGAGATGTATACCCAAGGCCTATCGTCGGATTGTTACTCAAAGCCTCTGGCCAGAGCATATCATGTTTAGAGTGTGAGTCTCTTAAATACATGAGAGTAATTAGAAATCCAAAGGACGAGAAAAACACTACTTGGGCTAGGTGTGACGTAGTCAGTCTAGTGGGGACTGACACAAACAGACCATGTCCTGAACCAAGTGGGTATAAGATGGTGAAGGGAATGAGGCACAATTCATTAGAGCTGCTGAAGGGTTTCAGAATTACTTCTGAGGTCAACCGTTGATCTTTCGATTAATTGGGGGTCATGATGTACTACTAGGTGTCACTCATGATCGTTCTATAATTAGTTGATTATAGACGGCCAACATAAATCGAAAGCCTATTTAGTCACACGCACTACGAGTAATCCGAGGGATTTAAAACGAGTTGAAAATTGGATTTTCCAATCAAGAGAAATAAGTCGAATCTGAGTTAATCAGAGGTGCAACGGAAACTTAAAATGACTAAGTCTTTTGAAGGCTTATTGGGCGAATTAAATGAGTTTAATTCGCGATCGGTTCGGCTCGGTTTGGCCGATCAAAGAGGGTGCCAAACCCCTTTGGTTTGGCCGGCCACAACATTGGGGAGAAACCAATTTAATTGGTTTAATTAATAAAATAAATCTAGCACGATTTGTTTTATAAATTATGGATAAATAAATTTGTATTAAGAAATTTATATAAATAAATTTATAGAAATTTATTCCTTTTTATGGAAATTAAAATGATCCATGGAATGGTTTATTTTAATTTTATAAAATAAATTATGAATTGATTTTTTTCGTAATAAGAAAATTTATAAATTTCTTGTAAAATTTATTCCATAATAAAAGGAGAGATGAATTTGCTTTATTATAAAGTTAGTTATAATAAAACTTGGTTTAAACGGAATAATTCATAAGAAAATTTATAGGATAAATTTCTTATGAAAATTCCGTTAAGAGGGAGACTTGGCAAGGGAGAGGCCACTATATAAAGGAACCAAAGGCAAGCCTTGAATTCCCAATAGAGTTATCAAGAGATTAATTCTCTCCCTCTCTCTTAATCTCTCCCTCTCCTTCTCTCTACTCCTAGGGCCGGCGCCCACCTCTTCTTGCAAGGGCCGGCGCACTTCCACCCTAGGGCCGGCGCCTCCTCCTCCTAGGGCCGGCGCACCTCCCTCACATCTCCTTGAGATTGGCGTGAGCAACCATTACCAAGAAGGAGCCAAAGAAGAAGAAGAAGAAGCGGATCGCATCTCCTTCCTTTCCGGAATTTAGATTCCGTTTCTTGGTGGTTAGTTTCCTTTCTTCTCTCTTGATCTTCTAGTTGTGCCTTTAGAGAATCTAGTAGTTCTCGTTGGCACAAAACTCGTGACTTTGCGAAGTCATCCCGAAGAGAACTCGGCGTGGACGCGAATAGAGGCGGAGCTTCCAAGGGACGCTACGGTTCGATCTCGTCCCTTACTTCGAGTTACGCGAGGTACTAAGTAAATTAGTTTACTTTTCCGCAAAGTTTTAATTTATGATCATGTCCACACATCATAAGGTTGCATGCTAGATACGTGGTTAAAATAATTTAAGAAATTATTTTATGCTAATTCTTCCGCTGCACGTAAAAATTTAAAATTTTACGAACCTGTATCCTTGTCAACATGCACCCGGTCCCAACAGTGGTATCAGAGCCGGTTAGTGTTCGACATCATCATAAAATTGTTTTGCAGAAAATTTTGTCATGATCTCAATTTTGGAAAATTTTTCAATTATGGAAACTTTCCAATTATAATAAATTTTAGATTTAGGAATTTCAAAGTTTGGAAATCCTCATGAAATTTCGCAAACGTTTGAAATATCCTAGTTTCTGAAATTTTATGATAATTGTGAAAACGTCCCATCTTTGGAAACTTTCCAATTTTGGAAATTTTCTATTTTAGAAATTTTCCAATTTTGGGAATATGTAAGTTTTCTTTGTACCAGAAACTTACAATTATTCTGAAAACCTATTATGAAATCTCGCAATTTTGGGCACTTTCTTTCAAGAAAGTCTAGACAAATTTATGGACAATTAATTGACAATTAAATTTGAATTGGTTTTTAAATTGACAACAAAATTTTTTATTTTGGATTGAGCCTCGGGGAGCCGTCCAATTTAAAGTTAGTTGTTGTAATTTAATTTCCCAATTTTAAATGAAATTGTCATGTTTAATTTGGTTACGCTTCCGAAGCGGACCAAATTGAATTTACGACAAATTTCTTTTCTTTGGGTATCTGAGCCTCGGGGAGCCACCCTTAGAAAACAATTTGTTGTAATTAATTAAATCCATGAATAAAATATGATTTAAGAGGTGATGCTCTTACATATTGTTGTCTCCAAAATTAATTAGGAAAATGGTTTCCTATTGAGTTTTATTAAATGAGATTTTTCATGAAAATAATATGTAGTTGAATTAAGGGAATTGTCTCTTAATTTAATAAAATTTGATTTAGAGAAATCAAAGTCTTAAACATATTATTTCCGAAATTGATTATGACAATTTAGGAAATTGTTTCCCAAAACAATTCCTTGAATAAAGTATGAAATTAGAATTAGGAAATCCGGTTCCTAATTCAATTAATGAGACTTGATAAATTAAGTCACATACATACTTTATTAAGGAAATCGTTAGTCATAACATATTTATATGTCATGAATGTGCATTAGAAAGGAAAGGATGAGACCCAAAACCCCTTACAAAATATTAAGGCCAACACCTTCCATTAATATGGTTAGAACCGAAGTTTTGTTTCTCGTTTGGGTTGATGGACACATTCATGCCCAGCTTGAACCTCAACATGTTCAAACCATGGAATTAGTTTATGATTAATATAGTTGGAGTTAGAGGTCAATCCTTAGTTATGGTTGTTGGACACATCCAAGCCTGACTAAACGGTTGAATGAGCTCCAACCATATTAAAACTATTTCTTGATTAATGGGTCAGCCTTAAGCTTAGAGCATCGATTTGTTGTGCCACAGCCAAGGTCGATGTAAAGAGAGGTGCAGTTGGGTGCTATGTATATTGATGCATACTTGTTAATGAGTTAACAACCCAATGATTTATGCAAACATTCAATTAGTTGATAGCATAAAGTGATAGTTACATATATGTGATATGTAATCGGTATAATTACCTACCTTCATAGCTAAGAATAACTTGATGGCCACAGTAATGGTTGTTCTTATCTATGGTTGGATATCAACCTATTTGGAGATGTTCCTACGATCTCCCAAATTGATAAAAAGGGTTATTCAATTTGAAAAATAAATGAGATTTTTTGTATGTTGATACATTCTTTAATCATTCTTCTCACATAAGCTCAATTTGTATTTCTAGGATAATCACTTGATCATGTCTTCTCTGAATTTGCGTTCCATTTTGGACACCAATAAACTGACTGGGCCAAACTTCATGGACTGGCTTCGAAACTTGAGGATAGTCCTCAAGGCAGAGAAGCTTGCCTATGTCCTTGAAGATCAACTTCCCAACCATCCTCCATAAGGTGCAACTCCAGACCAGCTAGTGGCCTATCAGAAACATGTGACCGATTCTGAACTTGCGAGTTGCATCATGCTAGCCTCTATGGTACCTGAGCTGCAAAAGCAGCATGAGCATCTGGATGCTTATACTATCATCTTCCATCTTAATGAGTTGTTTGAAGAACAGGTGAGATCCGAAAGGTTCGAAGTCTCCAGACTCCTCTTCACCACTAAGATGCAGGAAGACACTTCTGCCTCGCAGTTTGTGTTAAAGATGTTGGGGTACATTGAGCGACTGAGCACACTCGGTTTTGCAATGGATCATGAACTAAGTATTGACTTAATTCTGAGTTGTTTGCCCAAAAGTTATTCACAATTTGTGATGAACTATCGGATGAACAAACTAGAGACTACCATTCCTGAGTTGCTCAACCTGCTGAAGACTGTGGAGCCTTCTGTAAAACTGGATCAAAAGACGGTACTGTTAGTTGGTTCCTTGAAGAAAGGTTCTAAGAGGAAGGCCAAAGAACAGAATAAAGGGAAGAAGAAAAAGGCTAAAAAGACTGAAAAGAAACCAAAAGGAACTTGCCATCATTGTGGCAAGGAGGGTCACTGGCGAAGAAACTGCAAGGTTTATCTTGAGTCCTTGAAGAATAAGGCATCCGATGCCCCATCCTCTTCAGGTATCTTCGTTATTGAATGTCACTCTTTTTCCTCAAATACCTGGGTACTTGATACTGGGTGTAGCTCACATATATGTAATGACATACAGGGGCTAAGGAATAGAAGAAGACTCGTCAAAGGAGAAGCAAATTTGCGAGTTGGAAATGGAGCAAAGATTGCTGTTGTTGCCATCGGAACATATTTGCTAAAGCTCCCCACTGGACGTATCTTAGAATTGGATAATTGTTATTTTGTTCCTTCGTTAATAAAGAACATTGTATCTATTTCATGTTTGAATGAAAAGGGTTATCATTTAACTTTTAGTAACAATTGTTGTTACATAACTTTAAATGACGTTCTTTATGGGAATGGAATTTTGTGCAATGGTATCTACACGTTAGATTTATTCGGTGACGTTTTCAATATCGAAGTTAGCAACAAACGTGCTCGAATAGATAATCGAATAGACTCCTACACTTGGCATTGCCGTCTTGGCCATGTAAGTAAGAAACGCATGACCGAATTATACCGATGTGGAATTCTGGAATCATTTGAACCCGGTTCATTTGAACATGTGAATCATGCATAAAAGGCAAGATGACCAAATTACCCTTTTCTGGAAAAGGTAATCCAGTGGGAGAATTGCTTGGTCTAATGCATACTGATGTATGTGGACCAATGTCAACTCTTGCACAAGGAGACTATAGCTACTTCATCGCCTTTATCGATGATCACTCACGATTCGGGTATGTGTTCTTGATGAAACACAAATCTGAAGCTTTTGAGAAATTCAAAGAGTTCAGAAATGAAGTAGAGAAACAGCTTGGCAAAAGTATTAAGATACTTCGATCCGATCGAGGTGGTGAATACTTAAGTCAAGAGTTTCAAGATTATCTTAGGGACAATGGGATATTGTCCCAATGGACTCCGCCATATACACCACAGCATAATGGTGTATCTGAGAGGCGCAACCGAACCTTGATGGACATGGTTAGGTCTATGATGAATCATGCAACTCTTCCAAAATCCTTTTGGGGCTATGCACTTAAGACAGCTGTTTACTTGCTAAACATAGTCCCGACCAAGGTAGTCTCTACTACTCCATATGAGACATGGAATAGTAAGAAACCCCACTTAACTCACCTTAAAATATGGGGTTGTCCGCTTATGTGAAGCGGACTGTATCAGACAAATTGGATGCTAAGTCTGATAAATGTCTATTTATTGGATACCCTAAGGAAACAAAGGGTTACCAATTCTATCATCCCCTGGAACAAAAGGTGTTTGTTTCAAGGCATGCTGTATTTCTGGAAAAAGAATTTCTTTTACAAGAAAACAGTGGGAGTAGCATTGAACTTGATGAAGTTCAAGAAACTCCAATAGACATTATAGAGACACCTAGTCTAGACCCACAACCGATAATTCATAATGATGAGCTATCAGTTGAACGTAAAACAACACCACCTCTTCGTAGATCTGATAGGGAACGCAATATTCCAGAGAGATACGGATTTCTCGTAAGTGAATCGAACGACGTGTTACTCATAAGCGATGACGAACCTATCAGTTATGAAGATGTTCTGAAAAATTCAGAAAGGGACAAATGGTTTGAAGCCATGAAGTCGGAAATGGATTCCATGTACGAAAATCGAGTATGGGACTTGGTTAACCCACCCGAAGGGATTAAGCCCATAGGGTGCAAGTGGGTTTTCAAGAAGAAAATCGACATGGAAGGTAATGTAGTTACCTTTAAGGCTAGATTAGTGGCAAAAGGATATCGTCAAAAACAAGGAATTGATTATGACGAAACCTATTCGCCAGTAGCTATGCTTAAATCCATTTGGATGCTCCTAGCCTAGCAGCTCATTATGATTATGAGATATGACAAATGGATGTGAAAACAGCTTTCCTTAATGGAAACCTGCTTGAAGATGTATACATGGGGTTTTGACCAAAACCCACTGATGGACCTCCCATATCTGGATTTCTGAAAACTCCATATGAACAGAGAGGTTAGAGGTAGGAGATGATGTTTTAGGTGTCCAAACATCTATATATTAGATATCACCAATGCAATAAGAGTAGTTTAGCAATATCAGTGGGTTTTGACCAAAACCCACTGATGGACATCACATCTATGTTCAGGCTCTCCTAGCGTGACTTCAGACCCTGCGTTTTAATATGAAATTAAGTGTTTTGATAGGTTTTTTTATATATTAATATATTTTTAAAATAGAAAAAAATTTGAGTCCACGTCTGGTCTGAATCAAAAGATTTCAGGCCCAACGTGGGTCTGAAATAAAAAATTTCAGGTCCACGCTGGGCCTGAAATATTTTTATTTCAGGCCTACGCTGGGCCTGAAATATTTTTATTTCAGGCCTACGCTGGGCCTAAAATATTTTTATTTCAGGCCCAATGTGGGTTTGAAATAAAATATTTCAGGCCCACGTTTTTTTTTATTTCTGCCGACGTTTTTTTTTTAAAATTTTTTTACGTTTTTTTTATTTCTACATACATTTTTTTTGATTTTTTTTATATATTAATATATTTATTAAATATTATTTAATATATTAATTTTTATTAATCAAATATAAAAATTATTTATTTATATTTTTAAATCACGTTGGATGAGATATTTTTAACTGAAATATTTTTTTTAATTTTTACCTTACGCTTTTAGTGCCGATTTCATAATATATTATTTTAAAATAAAAGTCTGAAAAAGCATGTGCAGACGTCTCGAAATTTGTTACTGAGAGAGAAAGAGAACTACAGTAGTTAGAAGGAGGGATATAAAAGGAAGTTCATATAAAGGCCTGCGCCCTTTGGTAAAATAGAAACTATAGTACACTTTTTGATAATTTTCGATTTTTAGGTACGCCCTTTAGTAAATTGCCGTTGAAAGAATATTACGAGGTATATACTTTTATCTAGATTATTCTTCAGAATTAATGAGATCAAGATTTGATCCGTCTCATGTTATTATCTTTTTAGATTTTTTTAAAAAAAATTTGGTATTATTTTCATCTTGGGCATGTCGATACAAGTTCGAGTGGAGTATACTGATACACCGAAAGATTTTACTGTGAGTAAGTTCTCCTTTCACTCTTATATATTTCCTTGTATATGAATAAAATAAATAAATGAGGTTATATACAATAACAATTACTAATTTTTATTTCACTAAATAAGGTCAATTATATGTATCCTTTTATACCATTGAATTCTGTACCTAATTATATTATCTTCTATATTTAAATAAGTTTTATATATATTTGTATAATTGTTTTCAAAAAAAGGATTAAAATAATATTACAAATAGCGATTCAAATAATAAAATAGTTGGATGGTAAATAATGAATATTATTTCCTGCTCATATATGAGTTCCTATATGAATTAAGATGGGAAAGAGCCTTTTAAAAAATTAAATAGACATTCTGAATTACTCTTTTATTAATACTTATTTTTTAGATTTTCTTGATCTTTTATGTTCCTTGTTACTTCATACCTTGATACTTGTTCCTTTTTATTTATGATCTATGATGATCAGGGATAGAAATAGGTCAGACGGCCTGCCATAGGCCTGTGGCCTGGCCTATTTAAAACTAAAATAATATTCAGAGACATTTGAAAGTCTATTTTTCTTATCAGGCCAGACCCAGACTCAATATAAAAACTATCAAGCCTGACAGGCCAGCCTGGGCCTGTTAAAATTATAGTATATAAATTGTCAAAATAGTTTAATAAAAGATTCGAACTTTGGTCTTCTTACAAGGAAAATCTTATCTACCACTTTACTTGTCAATACACCATAAATCTCTTTTAGTTATAATATACATATTTTATATTTTTATATTATCTTAATATCATACAATGCGAACCCTATTCTTTCCACCCCACTCGATACGAGGATTACCCTTTCCCCCTTTCCTTTATTCTTCACTGCGCCGCCTCATCATTCTGCCAAGCTTCCATTTTCTGCTGCTGCACCACCGCATCAGCGTTGCCCTACTCTACTCCACGTCACCCTGCTCTACTCCGCGTCGCTCTGCTCCGCGTCACCCTACTCTACAACCACATTGTCCTACTGTTGCAAGCCTCAATCACGTCGCCCTGCTTTGCAACCACATCATCCTGCTGCTGCAAGCCTCAATCACGTCGTCGGAGCTGTTGCAAGCATGCAACCACATCGCCAGAGCTCCTCGTTGTTTTGATGGTTTTGGATCTGTTTTAAGTATATCTCAAGCCGCAACTCTCACCCACATTATAGATTGCTATTATGATTGAGTATGTATTTTATGGAAATATACATCAATGGTAGCATTTTGAATTAGATTGTCTATTTCTTGCCCATGCTAACAAACAACACCGAATTTTATATTACAGGTCTAGTTAATGTCATCTAACTTTGAGAGTGAAATAATGTTATCTACTTCTGCTCCTCCCAATGCTAATGAAGTTAGTCAACCAACACCAACACCAATTCCAACAGATTCAAGTCAACAAACTAATGATCAAAATGATGGTGATGATAGTGTCATCAAGAAGAAGAGGCGGAAAACCTCACCAATTTGGGATGAGTTTAATCAAGTTGAAAGTTCTGAAGAGGTAAAAGCTGTTTGCAAGTATTGCAAACATGTATTCTCTTACTCTGAAAAGGGAGCTAGTACTACGCATCTCTGGAGACATTCCAAAGTTTGCTTACAAAGGAGGTTGCATCTTGCTTCACAATAGAAACAACCCATCATTCCATTTCAACCTTCCAATTTAAGTAGTAATCCATTTGTGACCCCGGGTGCTAGATATTCTAATGAGAAGATGAGACAAATAATTGTTAATGCAATCATGGTACATGAGCATCCTTTTAACATTGTTGAGGATGAAGTTTGGATGTGGGGCTTTCAGTATGCAAATTCTGAATTCCAAAAGATTTTTCGCAAAGCAGCTAAAAGTGATTGCTTAGCTATTTATGAGGCAGAGAAGAAGCAATTGAAGGTCTTGTCACAAAGTGTGAGCAAGATCAGTTTGACTACTAATATATGGAGATCAAGTCACCAAGTAGCTGAATACATGGTTATCACGGGGCACTTTATTGATGCTGGATGGAATCTTTAAAAAAGAGTTTTAAGTTTTGTGAAAGTGTCTGCTCCAAGACGTGGAATTGATGTGGCAGATGCTATTTTCAAATGTTTGAACACTTGGGGAATTGAAAATAAGGTGTTTTCAGTGTCAGTTGATAATGCTTCCTATAATGATTCATATCTAAGGACTCTTAAGGATAGCATATCAGATAGTAGTTTATTACCTGCTGGTGGTAGCTTGTTTCATGTCAGATGTTGTGCACACATTTTAAACTTATTGGTGCAAGATGACCTTGGTAGAATTAATGACATTATTTATAATGTTGGTGAGAGTGTCAAGTATATCAATTATAATGATTCTAGGCTAAAAGTATTTTGTGATATTGTTGAGCAAAAACGTTTGAGAGAGAAGAAGCTCATCATTGATTGTCCAACAAGATGGAATTCTACATATATGATGTTATCTGCTGCATTGAAGTTCAAGAGTGTCTTTCCTGCTTACAAGGAATGAGAGCCACACTATAACTATGCACCATCAGAGGAGGATTGGAATAAAGTTGAGAAGATTTGTAAACTTCTAGAGGTGTTCAATTTGGTCACTCATGTCATTTCAGGCAGTGATTACTCTACTGTAAATTTGTATCTTCCTGAAGTTTAAAGAGTGAAACAAGTAATTGATAATGTCATAGAGAATGATGATTTCTTCATGAGAGACATGACAATTTCAATGAAGGAAAAGTTTGACAAATATTGGGGGGAATGCAATATGGTAATGACCCTCGCAAGCATTTTAGATCCTTGATGCAAATTATATGTTGTTAATTATTATTTTCCTTTGATTTATAAACCTGATTATGTGGCTTCTAAGAATGTGGATAAAGTGGTAAACTGTTTACAATTAATGTATGATGAGTATGCTGACAAGTATAGGGGAGAGACAACTACTAATTAGGAAATTGATATTAGTAGCAACAATTCTGCCTCCAATGCTACTAGTTCTATAGTTACTGAATTTGTCCAAATCATGAGCATTGTTCGTGAAAAGCAAGCAATCCCTCAAATGAAATCAGAATTGGAAGTTTACCTTGAGGAGGGTGTTTACATTCCTGAGGATAGTTCTAGTTCCTTCAGTGCCTTGAAATGGTGGAAAAATAATAGCATCAAGTATAAGATTTTATCTAAAATGGTTACTGATGTATTAGCTATTCCTATTTCAACAGTGGCATCAGAGTTCACATTTAGTGTTGGAGGAAGAGTTATAGATGAATATCGTTCCAGATTAAATGAAGACTCAATTGAAGCACTTATTTGTGATGGGGATTGGCTTCGCAACAAGCATGGTTTAAAGAAAAAACCAAAAGTATGGTTTGTAATTATTGTTTTTCATTGTTTAGAAATTATCTTTTTCTTATAGTTATTATTTGTTAAATTGTGTCATGATCTAATAATATATTTGATTTCTTATTCTTTAAGGTGTTCAAACAAGAAGAAGAAATTACATTGAAGATTTGATACTTTGCTCAGAGAGATCAATTTCACTTTGTCTTGGTTTGAATTGTTATGTGTTGTTGTATTTGGATTATTTGAATTTTAGATATTATCTTTTCTATGTTGTGTGCTTAACAAACTGACTATGCAAATCTATTGCATTTTGAGTTCATATTAGTTGCTAGAATGTTTAATTGGTATTACCACTGCAATTATCCTTTAATTTAGCTATTTATAAGGTTAATTTGTCTATTGTTTCATAATTATAGTTATCATCTTTACTATTTGCTCTTTGTTTGGTGAACGAAAATGACTAAAAAAAATTTGATGTAGCAACAATGTAATGGTAATTTGGTCACAATTGAAGGGAAAAGAACCCAGTTCAAGAATCCCAGTTCCATTGGTCAGGTACTTTATAATTCCCATTAGCATCAACTCCTACATGATGTTTGCAAAGTCAAAATTCACAGCCAATTAGGTGCATAATATGTCATATTACTTTGTTCTGATACTCATGGTGGTTTGTATAAATTATAGTTATCATCTTTTTTCTCCGAAACGATATTGTATAACTTAGGATTTATGTTCCAAATTGCATCTCCTGTATTTCTTGTTTGTTGGAGTGGAGTCGGATTGATGTACTCTCCACAGGTTTAAGGTCAAATGTTTAAGATAAAATAATGCTGAACCTAGTGCTCATCCAAAACTGGTGCATACCCAATTTAGAATGATCTTTAGATAACTTGGTCTAGTGAAACTGAGAGTTGGTCTCAATTATGGCATGTCCTAATACTGGAGCTGAAATGCCACTTAAATCATGCTGCACTGCAAAAGGAGGGTAAACTATCTCATAATGTGTGGGATCAATCATATTCATAGTGATATAGTGTACTATTGAGAGATGAAGTATATTAATTCTCTCCCTTGGACGTTGGTATAAGCATCTTTGCTGAATCATATACAATCTTTCGGTCTTATTTTGTTTTTACTTTCTGAATTATATTTATGTTATGCATTTTTATATACTCTGGTAGTTACATTTTCTGTTTCTAATGCCCTTAAACACAAGATGGGGTTTGTGAGGGCTGTTAATCATCGACACATCAGCGATTGTGTTCCAAATAAAATCCGAATGAAAGCTTCTGCAGATTTTGTCAGTGCTAGTTCTCTTGGAATGGCATGTGGTCCTGCTCTTGCAGGCTTGCTTCAAACTAATTTCAAGTTATATCGGCTATCAATTAATCAAGATACTTTACCTGGTTGGGTTATGGCATTTGTCTAGTTAGCATACTTGATTTGGTTGTGGATTTCATTCAAGGAGCTTGTTCGCGATACTGAAGTGAAAAATTCATCTCCAGATGATGTCAGTACGCTATACACTAAAATTATCTTAATTTTCCAGAACATGCATGTATTTTTTGGCTGTTAATTACAGGTTACATTTATCGCAAAAATATCCTATATTTTTTATCTTTTGAAAATTTTGAAAACCAGGACATGTGGATGCCGAAGCATTAGAAAGTGGTCTTGAGAAACCTTTGTTAAATGGTTCTGAGCCGAAGCAAAATGATGACAGAGATGAAGAGTGCAATGCTAGCAAAGACAGGCCAAAAGAATCTCACAAACCAGCAACTTAAGATCCACCATTATTGGTGACACTTTAGCTCACATGTTGATATTTTAAAAGAATATTTAAACTCTTTTTTCCCCCCTCTTTAGGAATGGTTAGCGTGTATTTCCTTTGCAAGGAACATATATATTTATAGTATCTTTAGCTAATTTATTAAATTAGTATTTTGGATAATCGAATTGAATTATTATATTTTATATATTAGAAGTATTTTGGATAACCGAATTAAATTACAGGCTTTGTAAACAGGCCGCAGGCCAGGCTATTGAACAGGTCAGGATTAATCCAAGAACAAAGTCTATAACAGGCCACAGGTCAGGCTCAGGCCAGTTTGTTATTATACAGGTCTGATCTGTTAAGGTAAAAGGCTGGCCTAGCCTGGCCTGTTTCCATCCCTGATGATAAATTAATATAATTGATATAAAAAATATTAACTTAATTGATCATTTGATATGAAAGAGAATAATTATAATAATGAATAAAATGAAAAAAAAAATACCAAAATGGGAAAAATATGAACGTAATTTTTATACCAGAGTTGTATACAGAGTAATGGACAACCAACATGTTATTGTGGTAGAGTGGTCACTCGTGATCTTGAGTACCTAACCGCCTATATGTTGTTGTGGTAGCGCGATCGCTCATGATCAGTGTTTATTATGACTTTTATCAGTAAGGTTGTAACCCGTACGTTAGATAACGTATGTGACAGTATTATACTCTGAGGAGGCTTTTACCCTATATATATATATATTTTTTTGCAGGGGCTTTTACCCTATATATGATATTATTGTAATCAGATGATATCTACTTAAGTTTTTCATTTTTAGTTGATTCTGTTGGGATCAATGGGCAAAAATATTTAAAATTTATAGCGGAAATAAGATCCCTCGAGCGATCCATGCGAAAGAAAACTCATACAAAGTGAATTTACAAAAACCCTATCATATAGGTGTACCTTTGGCGTGTGCCCTTTGCTTATCCCGCTTATCCGAGGTATGCCAGATTTCTTGCACGTTCAATTGTCCGTGCCTCTATGCGTATCCACATGAACATGATCTTTGGCTCAGAGAGGAACCACCTTAGTTGTACTAGCAACTTGGGATGGTTCACAAAGCACAAGAACCTCCACTAGGGAGTTTTGGACAAGGAGGAAGAAAGAAGAAGAAGAGAAGTACTACCTCTAGCTTTTGACAAGAGGCGGTATTTATACTCATCTAATGAATACCAAGGGTCTTTGTCCCTTGAGCTCCTCTCATCTTAATGCTAATAAAAATCCAATGAATACCAAGCCTTTTGGTATCCCTTGAGACTCTTAATATTCTATTCATCTAATTAATAAAATGTCTCTTTGCCTTCCTCTTAAATAATTTTCATTAAACCATTTAATGAATATTATCCATAATTAAGTGGTTGAGTCTAATCTAGATGAGTCTAACTCAAATTAGACTCAATCTCATAATCCAATTGGATTCACTTGAGTCTAACTCAATTAATCAAATTCGGATCAAATCTTAGTCAAACTAAGATCAATTAATCTCCGAAACATCGTGTCCTTAGTGTGTGACCCAATAGGTTCTCGTAACGTTGGCAATGTGTCTAAACTACTTTAGACACATAAGCAATGAGCGACATCTAACAATGCATCATTGCTACCCAAGTGACGAGAAAGTCGAGATCCGACTTAACCTCCGTGATTATGATAATGTATGATCTTGTCCTTCTATCCTTGATATCTAGATTGACCAATGAGGCATAGACCGTGTCATCCTCGATCAATCTTTGTGTATCTTGATCCCCGAGTAGACTCACTCAAATAAATGAGCTCAATATCTCATATTGACTCATTTGAGCATGACCATGCGTTTTAGTAGTCATACTCGATCAAAGGGCCCACAGATATCACTCCCGTCATATGGGAGGGATAGATCCCATCTACATCACTCACATCCCTCCGCATAATTCATTACATACCTAGTGATCGCCTTTATAGCCCACTCTGTTACGGGTAACGTTTGACGATACCAAAGTACATAACTCCTTATGTAGGGAACCGTAATGACTTCAAGTCTAAGGACTATTGATACTAATAGTTAGATGAAAAAGTTTATGACACTCATATGACAATCTATGAAACTTTCCCATGGCGGGTCAATTCAGTACACATTCTCTAATGTATACCCATATATCAATTTGATATCATATATCCATGACTTGTGAGCTTAAGTCATCAATTGACCTATATGCTAATCTCTATGCATTAATATTGTCCTTGAATATTAATGCTTGACTAGGAATGATTTAGTATAGTTTTCTCTACATCATCTCACTATCGATTCAACTAATCGATATAATATAGATAAGAACCTACTACCCAAAGACATTATTATACTTAGTTATTTGGCACAAATATAAAGTAAGTATAATAACCAAACATGTTTTTATTAATGATAGAATATAATACAAAAAGTCCCTAGTAAATCATCACATAATTGGCTCTAAGACTCCTACTAACAATCTCCCACTAGCACTAGTCACTGTAATATCTAATACCCAGTGACCTAGTGTGACCATCATACTTCTTCTGTGCCAAAGTCTTGGTCAAAGGATCCGCGATGTTAGCATCAGCGGGTACTCTGCATATCCTCACATCTCCTCTATCGATGATCTCTCGAATGAGATGGAAGCACCGTAGTATGTGTTTGGTCCGCTGTTGAGAGCGAGATTCTTTAGCCTTTGCAATAGCCCCATTGTTGTCACAATAGAGGTCTATCGGGTCTGATATGCTAGGAATCACACCAAGCTCTGTAATATATTTTCGGATCCAAACAGCCTCTTTTACTGCATCAGACGCAGCAATATACTCGACCTCTGTTGTAGAATCTGTGACTGTGTCCTACTTCGAACTCTTCCAGCTCACAGCGCCACCATTCAAGAAAAATACATACCCTGACTGCTTAGGGGCTCTTAGGAGAAAACCCAAACTTGGAGGGTCTAACTGAAAAATGTCCACCACTATTAAAATCGAGTTTTTTTTTTCCTTTTTCGCTCAAATCGTGAAACGAGCCATTTCTTTTCTTCTCCTTCTTCGAACTCCGGTTGCGATCTCTGCCACCTGACGTCGACGAACCTAGGAGCGCTGTCCCAAGGTCGACGGCACTCAGGAGTTGAACTCTCCTATTTTATTGAGGTATCCTTTCTTGATCTGAAGGTGGATTCCGGATCTAGGGCAAATCTGGGATTTGAGGCTAGTTTGCCGAAGAAGAGAACCCACTGGTGGCGTCTCTTCCTTAAGGTTTTCGGAGGAGGAGCAGTAGTTTGGGTGATCTGTAGTTGTCAGATTTCAGCAAATCCAAGAGAAGGAGGGGCTTGGGCGCGCGGTGGCTATCTCTGGTAAGTCTTGCTTGTTTTGAGCTCGGCATGGATGGATCAGTATGGATCTTGATTGCTTTGTTTCTTCTTCCGTGGCTCTGTGAAGGGCAAGTTTGGGGTTGCTTCAATCTAATCATATGGAGCAGGGGTGATGTTTGTGTTCTGAGTTGATCAAAGTTTGAATTCGGTATTTAGGGTTGCTTGATCTGCTATTTTCTTTTTGTTGTGAATCTGTTTGATTTAGATCAGAGTCTGTGTTAAGGATTGGTTTTCGTTTGCCTATGAATAAGTTGGTTTGTGTAGGCTCTGTTTTGGAGGAGTATTTGTTGTGCTTGGTGTTAGGTATTTTATCAGAGTGTGAAGCTGAAGATTTAGCTAGGGTTGTGTGTTGGACCGATCTTGATCTGGGATTTGTTTTGTTTTGATGTGCATCTTGATTTGTTTTTGTTTAGTTTTGGTTATTCCATGTGCCATGAGTTTGTTTGAGATGGGATGATCTGTTTTCTATATCAGGTTTGATCAAAGAAGTTTGAGTAGATCTGTGGAGGTGGTTCTAGTTGTTGTTCCAAGTGTTGCCGTGGAATCCAGATAAGTAGGTGGATGCGATCGGGTTGCTTAGCTGCTGATTGTGTTATGGGTTGGAATTATTTCTGTGAGCTGTGAGTGTTGCTACCGTAAGTTGTGATGGTGATTAAATGGGGTTTTTCTTTGATTAGCTATGTTGTGTGCGGGAGTGATCAGGTGGAAGAGTTTTGAGGTAGCTTCGGTTGTGGTTATTTGGTGTAATTGATTAGGTGTGGTTGATTAGGTTGGGTTTAGGTTAGACCAAATCTAAACCCAATTTTAGTAGATTGGGTTAGGTTTGGGTTAGATCTAATCTGAACCCAACCTTGGTTGGTTGGGTTAGGTCATTTAATAAATTATACAATTAGCTAAGTGATATTTGTTTTTAATGCAGGGCATTGAGTTGATTCACTTGTCGCGGATTTTATATTGGACAGGGTTCTCTTCGCCCGGACTTCTTCTTATTGAGGGGGGTACTTATGACTTATCTATTTTAGATATTGTCACAGATTTTATGCATAGTTAGTTATAGATAGCAGTAGAGTTTTATTTATTTTTGCTGCCATATATTTACACTTGATATTAGCTGTTTGTTTAGATGATAGATTTATTTCTGTACCTCTTTGAGGTTGGACCTCTTTACCCTTTATTGTCGCATATGTTGTATATCGTGATTAGAGATAGGATACCTTATACCCAGCACTAGGGCTAGGATATGGTGCATACCGATTATTTGAACCTCTGTATATCATGTTGATGATTGGTAGACTAGTTAGGTAGGTGTGGTGTATGTTATTGCCATGTATCGTTCTTGCATGCACATGGGCTGGCGGCGTAGAGCTCCCAGTCATGTGGTTGAGACAGGTCATCTGTCATGACGGTCATGATCTGCACACATTGCCATACGCGAGTAGTGGCTATTGGAGGGTGCACACAGTTACCCTATTGAGACTCTGCACGGTCACTCCTGAGCAGTGATTCCGGTGCATCGTAGTAGTCAGGGACCCCTCCGGGTATGGGCAGTAGTTTATTGTATCTCCGCTCGATCACCCATAGGTAGTGTTGCTGGAGCATGGTAGCAGACACTAATGATACGTGGTGATCATGATCTGTACACATTATTACTGGCGAGTAGTGACTATTGGAGGGTGCATATAGTTGCCCTGTCGAGACTCTACACGGTCACTCATGAGCAGTGATTTCGGTGCATCATAGCAGTTAGGGACCCTTCCTGGTGTGTGCAGTTGATCTGTCGTGTCTCCGCTCGGTCACTCATGGATAGTGATGCCGGAGCGTGGTAGCAGACAGAGGTTGTATAGAGAGCAGTTGGCTCCCCCTTTCTGGCTTTGGATACATGTCATGATGGGTTGTGCGACCCACGAGTAGTTGGCTTCCCCTTGGTTGGTTTAGGGGTACATGTCATGATGGATTGTGTGACCCGCGAGCAGTTGGCTCCCCCTTGGTTGGCGTAGGGGTACATGTCATAATGGGTTGTGTGACCCGCGAGTAATTGGCTCCCCTCGTGCCTAGTTTTTGGGGTTATGGTTGTTGGAGAGGTTGGCTCCCTGATATCCTGTACACTTAGCCACCCAGTGTAGGGGTAGCTGGAGTACGTACAGACATCATGTGCACATGATGCATCATTGCATGATTGTTGTTGTTTGCATTGTTGCATTTGCTCATACTTGCTATATTTGGTTACAGTATATGTATTTGACCTGCACCTTCAGGAGGTATGTGTACATAGGGTCTGGTGACCTTACTTTACTCGTGTGATATTTGGACCTATATATCTGCAGGTTTGTCTGACTCTAATATGTACCATTTATTCAGTATTATAGATTTAGCATTTCCTACTTTTACTACTATTACTGATGTCAGTTTGACTCTTACTGTTAGTATAGCTTACTATGCATATCAGATATATGTATTCGCTGAGTTCTTGGACTCACACCGTCAGCCTTGTTTTTCATTTCAGGTTGATCGTCTGGAGTGCCGGCAGCCTGTCCCAGTCCTTCTAGTTCGGAGCGACTTGTGTTTTGGTTTGAGTTGTATTTGCGGTTATACAGTATTTCCATTTGCTTTTGCTGTTTTAATTTCTGTTGTGTTATTTTGTACGGCGGTATAGTTGTACTTTTGTGTGCCATGAAGGCCTTTGTTTTATTTTGTTTTGTCGTGAGTCGTACCGGTACGCAGTTTTTGTCGTCATCTTCATTTGCTTTCCATTCAGTGGCTTGTTCCAGCCCTATAGGATGCGGTACAGGCGGACTGAGAGAGTCGTAAAGGTTAGTTTTCTGGATTGTCCGTCGGGTCGAGGGAGAAACAGTCCGGTCAGTATCGGACGGGCAGCTCCTCGGGGCGTGACAATTTATTTGGTATCAGAGCGAGGTTCTCGAGATACCTTGTAGTCTTGTGGGTGTTTTCTGATTTTATGTCGGAGTCGTTTTCTCGATGGATGCGATTGGGACATAGCGGCGACGGGACTTCTCCAGGTGACACGAGGTATATGACATGACTCATCTATCTCTTTTGTATTTACTGTCTAGTGTAGGGTTAGACATTTCTTTATTTTGATGGGATTGTATATCGACTTATATACTTGGCTGGTACGTACTCGTGGATATAGTTTAGCTGGATGACTGTAGTCAATCCGCTTTAGATACGATTATGGTGCGTGATTAATCTTGGACCCCTAGAAGATCGAGGTTGTCACCAGTTGGGAGCAGCCTAAGTCAGTCCATGACGTGCGTAATTTTCTGGGTTCGGCTGGCTATTATTGACGCTTTGTCGAGGGATTTTCCAGCATTGCATCATCGCTACACGCTTGACCAGAAAAGGCGTGAAGTTTGTATGGATTGAGGCTCGCGAGACCAGCTTCCATGAGCTGAAACGGGGGCTTGTATCTGTGCCAGTTCTAGTACTGCCTTCTGGAGAGGATGGTTTCACTCTGTATACTGATGCATCTCTCCTGGGATTAGGCGCAGTACTCATGCAGCATGGACGGGTAGTTGCTTATGTTGCTCGACGGCTGAAGGAGCATGAGAGGAATTACCCCGTTCACGATGTAGAGTTGGCTGTTATCATTTTTGCGCTGAGGATATGGAGGTATCATCTTTACGGGATCAGTTTCAAGATCTTCACAGACCACAGGAGCATTCAGTATCTATTCACTTAGCGAGGGTTGAATCTCTGATAGAGGAGGTGGATAGAGTTTCTGAAAGATTACGACTGCACCATTAGCTACATCATCTCACTGTCGATTCAACCAATCGATATAATGTAAATAAGAACCTACTACCTAAGGACATTATTATACTTAGTTATTTGACACAAATATAAAGTAAGTATAATAACCAAACATGTCTTTATTAATGATAGAATATGATACAAAAAATTCATTGTCAATCATCACATAATTGGCTCTAGGACTCCTACTAACAATCTCCCACTAGCACTAGTGTCAATCATTATAATATCTAATACCTAGTGATCTAGTGTGACCATCATGCTTCTTTTGTACCAAAGTCTTGGTCAAAGGATCCGCGATGTTAGCATCAGTGAGTACTCTGCATATCTTCACATCTCCTCTATCGATGATCTCTCGAATGAAATGGAAGCGCCGTAGTATATGTTTGGTCCGCTGATGAGAGCGAGGTTCTTTAGCCTGTGCAATAGCCCCATTGTTGTCACAATAGAGTTCTATCGGGTTTGATATGCTAGGAACCACACCAAGCTCTGCAATAAATTTTCGGATCCAAAGAGCCTCTTTTGCTGCATCAGACGCAGCAATATACTCGACCTCTGTTGTAGAATCTGCAACTGTGTCCTGCTTCGAACGCTTCCAGCTCACATCGCCACCATTCAAGCAAAATACATACCCTAACTACGATCCGAAATCATCCCTGTCGGTTTGGAAGCTTGCGTCACTGTAACCCTTTACAGCTAGCTCCTCGTTGCCTCCAAATATCAAGAAATATTCTTTCGTCCTTCGTAAGTACTTAAGAATATTCTTGACAGCTGTCCAGTGACTTTCACCTGTATCTGACTGGTATCTTCTCTTCATGCTCAAAGCATACGAGACATTTGGACAAGTACAAAGTATGACATACATGCTAGATCCTATAGCAGATGCATAGGGAATCTGATCCATGCGGTCTCTCTCCTCCTTAGAAGAGGGGCATTGAGTCTTCGAAAGACTCACGCCATGTGACATCGGCAGAAATCCCTTCTTGGAATTCTGCATGGCAAAACGATTAAGCACCTTGTCAATATATGTACTCTGACTTAAGCCAAGCAATCTCTTAGATCTATCTCTATAGATCTTGATGCCTAGGATATAGGATGCTTCACCTAAGTCTTTCATTGAAAAACAATTTCCTAGCCACGTCTTCACAGACTGTAGTGAAGGGATATTATTTCCAATGAGGAGTATATCATCCACATACAAAATTAGGAAAATAACTGTGCTCCCACTAACCCTCTTGTAGACACAGGGTTGATCTTCATTCTTGATGAAATCAAACATTTTGATTGCATCATTGAATCGAAGATTCCAGCTTCGAGAAGCTTGTTTTAGCCCATAAATGGACCTTTGCAACTTACATACCTTTCCAGCATGCTCTGGATCTACAAAACCTTCATGTTGTGTCATGTACACATCCTCGAGTAGATTTCCATTTAGGAATGCAGTTTTGACATCCATCTGCCAAATCTCGTAATCATGGTAAGCTGCAATAGCAAGCATGATCCGAATAGACTTAAGCATCACAACTGGTGAAAATGTTTTATCATAGTCGATACCATGAATCTGTTTGAAACCTTTAGCTACCAACCGCCCTTTATAGGTATGCATAAGACCATCCATGTCAGTCTTTCTTTTAAAGACCCACTTACACCCAATGGTTTAATCCCCTCAGGTGGATCAACTAAAGTCATACTTGGTTAGTGTACATGGATTCCATTTCGGACCTCATGGCCTCTAGCAATTTCTCAGAATTTGGGCTCATCACAGCTTCTTGATAGGATGTAGGCTCGTTTAACTCAACAAGCATAACGTCATCATGGTCAAATAAGAGAAATGAATATCTCTCAGATTGACGACGTATCCTATCAAATCTGCGAAGAGGTTGGTCTACTTGAACAGGTTGTTGCTCCACAACTTCTTGTGCAACAATCTCATGATCCACAATATCTTATGGTGCCTGTTCAATGTCCATCAAGACCTCCGTACTATCTGCATCTTGAACTTCTCAAGATGGATTTTACTCCCACTATTTCTTCTAGAAATAAACTCTCTTTCTAGAAAAACGTCTTTTCTAGCGACAAACACTTTGCCTAGAGTTGGATTGTGGAAGTAATATCCCTTCGTTTCCTTGGGATATCCTACAAAATAGCACTTATCAGATTTGGGTCCTAGTTTATCTGAGACTTGACGTCGAATGTAAGCCTCACAACCCCAAATCCTCATAAAAGTCATCGTGAGACTCTTCCCAGTCCATATCGTATGTGGTGTCTTTATGACGACCTTTGATGGAGCTCGATTAAGTGTGAAAAGAGCCGTCTCTAGAGCGAATCCCCAGAAGGAAGTAGGAAGATCTGTCTGACTCATCATCGATCATACCATACTGTTGCATTGTTGTGACTTGATTGTTTATGCATTTAGTATCATGCACCATACCTGCATAGTTGCATGCTTACGAACATCAGCTTTCTTATGTTTAAGTCCGTCGTCAGTCATTTAACTGCTCTGCCCACTCAACCACTCATGGGTAGTGGTAGTTGCTAGAGTGGAGCAGCTGTCCTGTTATGTCACACTCGACCACTCATGGGTAGTGGATGTTGGAGTTGTAGGCAAGCAGTTGACACCCTCACCATTGTTTTCGAAGGATAACAGAGTTGTTGGTGGCTCCCCCTTTTCCTGGGGTTTTTGGAGTAGTTGACTCCCCAACATCTTGTCCACTCAACCACTCATAGTAGTGATAATTGTTGGAGTGCGTACAGTTGTCACAACCCTACCTACTCGGCCTCACAAATGTGATATGACGACGGCTTAACCGGCGTCAGGGATGACACATGTCATTGCATCATATGCTTTTATTGCATTTTGTATTTTTTTGTGTTTGCTGCATTTATATGAGCTATGATTGATGCATTTGTTTGACATCCATATATGCTTTATTATTGCACTATCATTTTGTTTCACACATACTTAGATGTTATTTTATTTTCGGAGACCGTATACTATTGTTTCTTTCTGCTTATTATAATTTTTATTATGTCATACATTTATCTACTTTTATGCTTTAGAGTCCGCTCGGACTCACCACCCCACCATCTAATTTTATTTCACATAGCAGATAGATGCTTTACTTGGAACCAGGAGATGATTCAATTGTCAGTCCATTGGTTTGAGTGCTTTTGGAATTTTTTAATATTTATTTTATTTTCATATTTACTTTATTTCTGCACTTTGTATTTATCTTCTCAGTTGACTCCTTGTCGACGCTGGTGTTAGATTTCTTTTAGATTATTTCATTATGTCGACGCCTAGTGTTACCACTTCAAATTCTAAGCCAATCTTGTTTGAGAACTCTAATTCTCATGGACTCCCACGAAACCAAGATGATCGAAGATAGTGTACTGCAAGCATTACCGTGTTTGCAAGTTTTGGATCTCACAAAAACATCAATTGAAATGATTCCAGATTGCATTGGAGATTTGTTGCATTTAAGATATCTAGATCTCGATGGAACAATTATTCGTGAGATTCCAACAACTATCGGGAACCTTATAAACCTTCAGAGTCTGAATATCTCAGAGTGTGAGTTCTTGGAAAGACTTCCAGTGTCCATCACTAAGTTGCATAATCTAAGATGGCTTGACATGAGAGATTGTCCACTGATCACTCATGTGCCCAGGGGAATTGAGAAATTGGAGAATGTCTATCGCCTTGATGGATTTATAGTTGGAAAGAGTAAATCAGCTTCTGAAGAAGGTTGTGATTTAGAAGAGCTGAAAAATCTATCTGAGTTGAGAGTCTTAAGCATTTTTAGGCTTGAGAGGGCAGAAAGAGGAGCTTCTGCACTTGCAAACAAGCCTTTTCTTAATAACCTTACTCTGGCATGGATGCGACAAGGTTTGACGGCAGAGGGTGAGGAACATATCAGTAACGCCGAGAGGATATGCAATGAAATGGCTCAGCCTTCATCTACCATACTTCAACTTATCTTCCATGATTATCCTGGCCGACAGTTCCCGAGATGGATGGCATCCACTTCCTTGGCTGAATCTTTTCCAGACTTGGCATATATGAAGCTTGTTGGTTTGTCATGTTGCACGGAGCTCCCTCCCTTGGGCACACTGCCTCAACTCAAGTAGCTCCGTATTCAAAGGGGGAGCGCCATAACAGCCATTGGGTCTCAATTTCTCGGATCGAGAGGCTCTGTATTTCCCAAACTTGAAAGCCTCCTATTTATTGGCATGCCTCAATGGGAGGAGTGGACATTCAATGGAACACCTCTTGCAGTGAAGTTGTTTCCAAGACTCAGGAAGTGTCTTATTTTCAAGTGCCCAAAGCTAAGAGCTCTTCCTGATGGCCTCAACCGAGCCACCAACCTCAACGAACTGTACTTGATCCAAACATATGGGCTAGGCGAGATCAACAACCTACCCTTGGCTTACAAGCTTGATGTCAGAAATGGCAGTGGGTTGAAGAAGATATCCAACATCCCGTCATTAAGATATCTTGAGGTGGAAAACTGTCGCAACTTGGAGTGCGTGGAGAATCTGGGCAAGCTGCAGCATTTGGTGTTGATATGTTCAGAGAAAACCAAGCAGCTTCCTCGCTGGCTACGGGGCTCGATCGAGCAGCATAACAACACTGCAAGCACTCACAGGAGTTTGAAGAAATTCGAGATGCACTGCAATCTGCAACTGCTGAAGAGCTGTCTCGAGGGCAATAAGAATTGGGACATCATCAAGCAAATTCCCAATGTCAAAGTCCAAACATATTCTGGAAAAAAGTACATACTCTACACCAAGGATCCCTACAACTATGATCCACATGTTGCTTCTGATTGAATAAGGTGATTCATCTATCTTCAAAGCCCGCCTTCATATACAACCTTTTTGCATCATAGCGTCGACAAAAGTACTGATTACTTTGTGTGTTTCTTCAATTGTATTAGTGAAGGTGTGATTCTATGGTGCTGTTTGCATGTTTGCATTTGGAATTGAACTGGTAATATCACCTTCAACTTCATCCTTGGAGTTACTTGTCTTTCTTAGCTTAAGATGCATCAAATGGCTTACTTTAACATGCTGCAGGGTGTCGATTTGTCAGAGAAACAAGTCGATTTATAGAAGTGGATTTCTAAAGACCAACTGATGGAAGATCTTCAGTTACAAATCAGGATGAGATGCAGTGGAGAAAGATTGAAATGTTGCAGCTTCATGTTTTCTAATTGGCACATGGCATATCTGTGGCAGTCTTCAGATATGCATACCCCAACCATCTCCGATTCGCAAGCAAGCGAAACTTTAGAGTTACAAAGGAGGTCTGCAGCTACAATTGGGATTCAGGCTTGTTGGTGGTGGTGCTGAAGACAAGTTCTCAAGTGGAAACTGAAGCACTTTTGACAGCATGGGTATTCTTTCTCTTTGAGGACTGATCATGCATTTATTCAGCATGGCTTTTGAAAAGCAATTCCACCATTTTCACTTGTTTTAAACTATGGAAAGGGGATCGTGGTCATCATGATCATGTGCTCACTTGAATTAAGTAATGAGTTTAAGTTTTATTTTTCCGTATTTTGTATCCTGAAAATAATTTCTTTGTTAATGATTCGTCAGAACAAGTTATTCAGGCTCTTATTTATGTTTCTTTTTAGTTACTTCTATAGTTGCATCACCGAAGGACCAATTCATTTTTGGGCTTTAGTTGGATAGCAAAACATTAAACCAAGTTTCATCCCATGGCAAGTCTGAATCAACTTTACAAAAGATATTTCATGCCAATCCAATAAAAAACGTCATACTAATTTCAAGCATAAAGACTGTCCATATCAATTACGGTAATGATCATGATAAAGGTAATTTATTACTAGATATGTCGTTTGTTGGTGCAAGCAAGTACCAAATGGTTGAACAAGGTATTCTAGTTTTGATGTAGCTGGTAAAAGTTTAAATTGGTTTCATATTAGGCTTATTTCTATGTCAAATATGCATGTGCAAATCTATCTTGGCATTAGTATTCCGGTGCAACATAAAACACCAATAATGTAGACAAGTTCAATTGAATTGAGATCAACAAGATATTTAATAAGAGAAGTCTCACAAGTGCAAATAGAAATTTGAATCAATCAAGATGATAAAGTCAATAGAAGATTCTGTTAGAGGATAACACTGTTACAATAAACCAGTATTAGTTGACTAATGGATGATTTCCATAAGAATCAATAAATGGTGTTTAAACAATGAGGATAGCAAAATCCTTGAGACCTTGACGAATAGATGATTTCCAATGACACGGTCAATACATGATGTGTTTAAACAATGAGGATGGAGAAATCTCAATACATAAGATTCAATCTTGATTTTATAGTAGTGAATGAACACGTCAAGATGACAACATATCATGGATGAGTCCATTGATATGCAAGAATCAATTGACTAGTGAAAGTAGTCAATTGATAATCAGGTTTTACTGATATACAATTAATTTTCTTATTCTTTACATTCTGCAATTTTATATTATTTTTGTTACTATTTTGCTATCAGGTTTTGTGATTCATCATACGATCATATGATGTTTTGTAAAGGCTTCACCGGAATATTTCTAAAATGAAGAAATTATAATGATTTTTGAAAAATAAATGACTCGGTAACGAGTATAAGCTGCATTTAGGGTTGCTATGTTCAGAGGAAACAGATCAGCTCCCACAGTAGTTGCCGGGCCATAACAAACACAGCAAGCACCTACAGGAGTTTGAGTAAGTTTGCAATGCAGTGTTATCTTAATCCTCCTTCCACATAAGTTTACAGGTGTCGATAAAAGTTACAAACACTTGATGCTTTCTTCAATGTACTGGTGACAGTGTGATTTGTAATGTGATGTTTGCATTTGCTTCCTTCTGCATTTCGATCCCTTGAACTGGTAAGTCAATTCTCATAATCATCTTCTTCATATATCTGTTAGTTTTTTGTCTCATTTTGCAGGATCAGGTATGTGAATATTTGTATGTAATTTCTTTGTCAGTGAATGAGGCATCGATCTCTGGGTGTAATGGGCATATTCATATAGGATTTATCTTTTTCTACATTCAACATGTTTCTCTAACTGTCTCTTAGGTTGAGAAACAAGCCAATTACTTCCTTTAACAGACAGCAGGATGTGGTTTCTAAAATCCAACTGGTGGAAGAACTGGAATTACATTTCAGTCAGAAACGCCTGATGAAAGAAGAATCATTCCACTCTTTCTTTGAAACTAACCATCAATTGATTCGACTTAGCTTTAGAAAATTTCTTCAAAAGCAATTATACAACTTCCTTGTGATCAGTTGAATAAACTAATTTATCCTATTTGTACACAAAATGGTTTATATATTGCATAAGTCCTTAGAACAAGTCATTCAGAAAGAGCTTAAAGCGAAATGTTTTGGCTTTCAAATGTTAATCTTAGTCTACATTTTAGCAAAAGCTATAGATTTGCATTATTTCTTCTATGTTTGGATGTGATCCATAGGCCTACTAGTTTTTATTGTTCAATCTGAATTTCTACTCCTTTCAAAGGAACAACGAATAAGAGCTCGGCAAAAAAAAAAAAAAAAAACGATTCATTTTAGGATTTCAATTTCATAGCAAATCAATGAACCAGTCACATCCCTTGACGGGTTCAAATCACCTTTACAAAAAGATAATTCGCGCAAATCTAACCAAAAAGTTATACTAACTTGAAGCACGAACACCATTGATAGCGAGCTTGCGAAAATGCTTAACCTCCGAACCCGTAGAGTGTCCGTCCCTGGCGCTTGAGGGCGTAGACCACATCCATAGCGGTGACGGTCTTGCGGCGAGCGTGCTCAGTGTAGGTCACGGCGTCACGGATGACGTTCTCGAGGAAGATCTTGAGGACGCCGCGGGTCTCCTCGTAGATCAGGCCGCTGATGCGCTTAACGCCGCCGCGGCGGGCGAGGCGACGGATCGCCGGCTTGGTGATGCCCTGAATATTGTCGCGGAGGACCTTGCGGTGGCGCTTCGCGCCGCCCTTGCCGAGCCCCTTGCCTCCCTTGCCCCGGCCGGACATGGCGACGTTTTCGATCGGGAATCGCAAAGGCTTCTGGAGAAAAATAAAGAGAAAAGATCGAGATGGGTGCTATGAAGGGGGAGGAGGGTATTTATAGGAGAGGCCATTTGGGTTTGGGGGCACAGAAAATGGGAGGGATTTTTTTGGACTTTTGGAAATTGGAGTTTGGGGCTATCGGAGGCGGGAAGCTGTGTTCGTCTTGCTTCGTTGGTTTGAGATTCGACAGTCGAGATTCGTTTAATGGTTCGCGGATCGGTGACATGGCGAGGAGTGTGCTTCTGTGACCCGTTCTCTGTGATTTGGATTTTTGCCACGTGGAATTTTCTGAGGACGTGTAACTTATATGTTTTTAATAAAGCCAATCCCGTGCATATAAGGACTGTAGTAAACGATTCCGGTCGAATCAAACCTTATGCTATTCAAATTTATTTGATAAAATAATTAAAATTTTTATATTTTAAATTTATATAGTTATTTAAAATTTTTATATTTTAAATTTATTTAGTTATTATTATATTAAATCATATAAATTTATTTATTTAAAAAAAACTTATTTATTTAACCATTTTATTTATTAATATTATTTACGAATATTATTCGTGAATGTTAATAAGCTATATATTTTTTTTCAAATTTGTTCATTTAATTTGATAAATTATTTAAGTTTATTTATTTAATTTTAAAAATTAGATTAATTTGCGATGGGTGTATATCCTCAGAAAAAAACTCCTTTCATATCTTAGATAATTATTTATAAATTAATCATGTGATTAGATAGACTATGAGATATGTATGAGTGAGCTTAATCACCTTATCACTACTATTAAATTACAAATACGATATTTTACATATTTATCATTTTAAAAATTTATTCAAAACATATGTTACTTTAAAATTTACATGTTTTGTAATTATAATCGAATTTTAGTAATTGTTTTTCAATGTTATATTTATTAATATTTTAGAATGGCATTTAAAATAGGGGAAATTTTCTTAAACTCCCCAAGCTCAAACTCAACTTTGTATGCAGTATCCATTCAAAATTTTTTTTACATGCAGTCCCTTTTTCTTTATATGCAGTGTTAAATCTGAAACTTTTGTGTTGTTTTGGAAAATTTTTCGGAAATGGATCCTAGGGTTTCCGAAGTTTTGGACGAGGTTACGGGGAGTGAAGTTGTTTAAAAGCTAAGTTGGAGGGGTTTTATTGCTAAAACGCAAAGTTAAGGGTGAGATTGTAATTAATTAACATTAGTGGGCTTTATTGCAAAAGTCCACTCACTTAACTCTCACCTCCCCCTCGCCTCGCTGCCCTAGCCCAACCCGACGGCTGACACCACTTCTTCTCTTCGCGATCCCTAGCCGCAACTTCCCGATTCCTTTCTCTTCTCTCACTCGTCGCAGCCAAACTCCAACTCGATCCCCTCTTCTTCTTCTTCCTTCCTGCGCGAACCCTAGCCACCTACTCCAAGCCGAAGACCACTCCTCCTTCCACCATCACACACACGGACGATGGCGATGCCAAGCTGTGTCGAAGATGAGTTCGCGACGCCGAGGACCTAGATCCTGACTCCCATCCCTGGCGTGCTCTAGTTTCTCCTTGTGGCGGCTAGGACTTTGGAGTTTGATTGAGCTCGTAGGTGGAAGAAAACCAGTGGCGGCAATTCAGGTAAGCTCACGCAGTGTTGATGATAAATCTGGTGTGGGTTGTATAGATGAGTTAAGACTTATGCTCGGATTGGTTTGTTGCAATTGAATAAGTCCCCTGGTTGAACTGTTCTTGTGTTCTATCCCTAGTGTGAGCTTTGATTGGATTGAATCTCGAAGTGGATCTGTATGGATTTGGTTTTGGTTGAAATTCGAATATACCTTGGGATTGAGATTGTGGGTAGTTTGATTTCCAACTGAATTGGAGATGTTATGGGTTATCCTCTGGTCTGTTGTTTTGGATGTTTTGGATCTGTTCCAATTTGGTTCCTAACGTGAGTTCTCTTTTGTCAAGGATTTTGATCCGAGGTTGAATGGGTTTAATTGTGCTGTGAATTCCTGGTTAGGGGTATGGCTTTGGTTTGGGTTCTGCCGTGAGTAAATTGTAGCATGGAACAGTGCTGTGTTGGGGATCCATAGATTGATATTGAAAGCTACTTCGGATAGCTTCTGATTTTGGAGAGTTTTTGATTTACTTTTTGATATATGTTGTTCTTGGATCAGTAGTGTGTAGAGTATGGATCTATGGTGATTCTGATTTGGAAGTTTTAGGTGCTGCCTTCCTATTCTTTGATCTGTTAGTTTTGTTGGTATGTGTGGAGAAATGCATTGGCTCTGTTTTCCTTCACAAGATTACTTTGTGTTTGAAGTTAAACCTAAATAGAGGTTGTCGTGTATACTTTGTATTTTGGATACTTATTCTTGCATGATCATGATTTGGTTAAGAGTTGCTAAGGATTATATTCCACTGTGGTGAAGAGGTGATAATTTGGGTTAAGCTAGGGGTTAAATATAAAATGAATCAAGAGTTGGACTAAGTGGGGGCTGATTACTGATTACAGTTAATTAGTGATTATTACTTTAGAATAATTTTATTAGGGGTATAGTTATGTGTGGTTTAGTTATCAATTGTTATGGTAGCTAAAATTATACCCTTTGATACAGGACATTGATTGGGTTCGGACATCTGGATGTGGAGGTTTTCTTTGGACACAGACTTCCACCTCAAGACGGGTACCCTTTGACCTATCTTTATGATATTGTCATCCTGTTATGCATAGACTGTTATAGATAACAGTAAGATCGTACGCTATCTCTGTTTATTATGCCTGTCATGGATACTTGTTAGTTATCCCTGAGTTATTATGTTTGTCCTGGATACTTGTTAGTTATCCCTGAGTTATTATGCAGTTAGTTCTATACAGTCTCAGGTATTGTCATATCTATATGTATGCTTAGATATCGGGATGTACCTCTTGCACTTGACCTTGAGAGATCAGTAGTTTCAGGCCAGTATACCTTGTAGGTTACCTGTATTTCCTGTTGTAGGATTTCAGACTGAGACCTAGTATACTGAGGACTTGGGGAGGGAGGTTTGTGTATCTATCATACACCATCCTTGCACTGTTGCATGCCGGCGATCAGCGACTCCTTTGTGGTTGAGCCTAATCGTCTTCCGGTACATGATATGCACGACGGCCATCATGGGTTAGTGGATACGTAGATGTGTGCATTTGCCCTGTATTGCTCCGTTCGGCACTATGAGGAGGGTGAGCGCGGCGTGGTAGCAGCCAGGGGTCCTCCGTACTGAGCACGAGGAGATGAGAGCGGAGCTCCTCATATATACATGAGGTAGGGGGGGTCCCCGGCCAGCATCCTGTCACCGGTCACTCAGGAGCAGTGGCAGGGTGCGTAAGTTGTCAAGCTCTACCCACGCGGACGTCGTGGACGATATCCTGACTGAGACTAGGGTGACACATGTCATTGCACCATGTGCATACTTTGCATCGTGCATTGTTTGCTGCACTTGATTTTTGCACTTGTTTGACATGTATATACTGAGACTTGTTATCCTCTTATATGTCTATTGTTGTTCCATTTGGTATTATTATCCTCTTCCAGGTTAGATGGATTCAGGTATGTATCTACTCAGTATCTTCAGTACTTGTCTTCCTATTGTTCATATGAGACGTATCAGCGTAGACTCCTATTGTTATTATAACTTTCTACGCATATCTTGGTATTCGCTGAGTTATGGACTCACCCGTTGCCATATATTTTTTATTTCAGGTTGAGATACTTGGAGTCGCCAGAAGAGCCAGCAGCAGTCCCTACCATCGCGACATGTTTTGTATTGTACTTGTAGTGTATTTGTTTTATTTCTTTTAGCGATATGTATATGTTGTATGTGTCGTGAGCCCTAAGGGTTTTGTATTTGTTGTTTCGTCATAAGTCGGACCGGTCCGCAGTCAGTATGATTTACTTAGTTGTTTGTTTTTTATTGTGTCTATCTATATTTGAGGCTGAGCCAATTAACTGCGTGTCTGTCTTATGTGTAAATTGTCCGCCGGACAGGGGAGGTGCTGTCCGATTTTATATTGGATCAGCGGCTCCTGGGTCTCGGGGCGTGACATGCAGTCCCTGATGAGATTGACAAGACAGTTCTGTGAGTAATATTTGAAGAAAGTTGAGTATAAAACTTAGAAATTTGAATATGTAAGGTTGCTTCCACCACATCAAAAAATTGTGTACTCAATTTTCATTATTTTATACTCACTTTTCACTCTTTTATACTCATTTTTCACTGATGTATACTCAATTTTCACTCTTTTATACTCAATCCATCAGGGAGTAAATGCAAAGAATTTATCAAATTGGGAGTGAAAGCAAAGATCAAATGGGGATTGGGGAGTTTTCTGTAATTTACCGTTTAAAATATGAAGAAAATTAGATAAAAATTATTTTAAAATTCAAATTATTAATGATACAAATTAAAAGGACATTCTAAATTATATAAATAATCAAAGATAAAATAAAAATAAAATTATGGTACAACAAATATTTTATACTCAAAATATCTTTTATTCTAATATTATTTTAGCAACTAGAGATTAACTGCTAAAACATAAAAAAAATTAATTATTTTATTTTAATCAAAATTATTATACTTAAAAATATTATTAAATTAAAATATTTTCACCATCAAAATCACTTGATAAAAAAATACATTAAAGAACTGATATATAATTGTAACTCAATTTTAAATTTTAAATCTAAAATTTTGAATCCTAAATCTTAAATTCTAAACATTATTATTATTTTAAAATATTTTTTATCAACTTAACAACTATTATAATTATTACATAATTATAAATATTACTAAATAACTGCTGTATAATTGTAAAAACATCTACACAATTATAAAATCTATTTAATAATTACTATAATATTACAAAGTAGTATATTAATAGTTATAAAAATAATTACTACAACAACATTGAAAGTTAGAATATTTTTGAAATAGAGATCTAATAGACGTCCTTTTAATACTTTTTGAAAAACAACTAACACTTTACATAGTTTACAGTTCTTTTTTTTTACTCAATTATGAATGAGTACTATTTTAATAATTTTGCTTCTAAAAGTGCCTTTTACTATATAAATATAAATTAAAGGGCACTCACTCAAATATATTTCAATCTGCAGACAGATAAAAGAAAATTAAATATTTGGAATAAGAGTGCGTTAGAAACAGGGATAGGTTTCATCATCATCATTAAAAGGTAAATATCATTTTTATTATCTCATTCACGCTGGAAAATAGAATATAATAAACTTTCAACACAAAGAAGTTGAAGAATTATTCAGGTTTGAATCTCGCAAATTTCTTATTAATGATCTCATTGAAGCAAGTAGTGTCTCGTATGACAAAAATTGAACAGCTTATCAATGCCTCTGGAGTTATGATACAGTGATAGTGTGATTAGTCACTATTTTAAATATTCATAGTTGAATCCTCAGTTACGGTATATCTATAAGAATTTTTTCTCAAATGGGACGCGAATCCTGGGATACTGGGCTTCTAGACTGTCCACTGCAAACGCTTTCCGATTTATCTTGGTGGTTGATGAGAAACTTTCGTGAGACCGAATCGGTCGCCCAAAATTAAAAAAATCTCGTTAATCATTTTTTTGATTTTTCTTTAACAGCTTACCGTTGCAAAATATCAATTGGAGTACCATCTTGAATCGAAATGTAAATGAACTGATTCTTACTCCAGTTATGCACAAGCATCATTATCCTAAGAATGCAAGTGGTAATCCACATCTAAGCCTTGCGGATCAGATGGACTTGCACTTGATCTGTTACACACATGATGTCAGTGTCATGCCCCAGAGGATCATGCTCTTTGAAAATCAGACAGTATCTCCTATGTATAATGGATAATCTGAAACATTTATATATAACATCTCACAAAATATAATACAACCTCACACGGCTGACATCACAACCACGCAGTTAATATCGATATAAAAGATAGAAATAAAAGAAATTCATATTCAAAATAAAACTCAAATTTAAATCTAAAGACCAACACACCAGACTATATATAAGTCTACTGAGAAGATAAATATGGAAATAATGAAATTACAGAAATAAAATAAATACAGAAAAAATAAATACTGAAAAATGCCAAAAGGACTCAACATCATGGGACTGACAACTGAATCCTCTCTTGGCTCCAAGTAAAACATCTAGCTGCTACCTAAAAAAAAATTAGATAGTGGGGGTAGTGGGATAGAACAGTAAGAAAATTGAAGCAAAAAGAAATAAGGAGATAAAGATGAAAAACTCACATATTCTTATTGTCACAATTACAATATCCTCCAAGTAAGGCTCAAGGTATACTTAAATGCCTTGCAATGGGCTAAGTCTCTCCTTATATAGAGAAGCGGGAGAGACGTCGGGTGCTCATGGGGCCCCATCGTCACGTTCTCATGCCGGTTCTTGGATAGGAGAGAATCTACTTTACAGCACATACATAGGACTTTCCAACACCATCATCAGTGGATGCTGAGTCATAAAGCAAACTTTAAATACAATTATTGTAGACAGGATATGGTGGTGGTTTAGTCATGATGTCTTTTGCGGGTCCATCACTTCCGCAGAGAATAGTTGGTATTTTACAGCTGGAAGGAGTCCATCCATCTAAAGGCGTCGTGCAATAAGTTCGCAGCTGTTGCCAACTGTTTATCTATTTACTTGGTAGCGGGGTACCAATCAGACAACCAATTATTGGATGCACTTCTTCGCTAGCACTCCTCCTTCTTCATTGCGTGTAGCAGCCTTAGCTACTGGAGGGAGTTAGCCGCCTACACTGTTGCTTGTTGTTGTAGTTGGTGGAGTTGCAGACCGATTCTTGAAAATTCACAGAGGGAGAGTGGTTGTCGTCGATCTTGCAAGAGCTGCTGGTATTTCTTAGCAAGGCCAATAAGGTTAGGAGGACTTGTGTTATCTAGGCTCGTTCTCCTGCCTCAGGCCTCTCCTGTACCTCTTGGAGGGTCGGTGCCACCAATCCTAATTGGTCCAGGATTCCCTCCGGCCATTCTGAAAGAACAAGACAATAAATTAGTCTAGATAATGCATCGGCTAATTTGTTATCCTTGCCGTCAATGTGCTTAAAGTGCACTGGTATCCCAATCCCTGTGATGTAGTCGATGAAGGCCACCCATCGAACCCTGGAAGGTTTATTGTTCACAGATTTGTCAAAGAAACTAATGATCGCTTGATCTTTAATGCTTCCAGTGAATTCATAACGGGGGCAGAATTTTCCACTAGCATATGCGCATATTTTCTCTTGGCCTTTAGGATCAGTTCTTCCCCTTTTCCACTTGCAAATACCTCCCCATCCTTCCATACAACCATCAACTTCGAGGATGATGTAGTATTCTTCGGGGGGAACCTCCAGGTCTTGGATATTGAATTAAAAGAAATAGAAAGAGAAGAGAGGTAGAGAGAAAGAAAGAGATAACAAAATAACTTTCTTAATTGAAAAAATTTATCCATGAGATACACAATTTATAGGGACCTTAAGAGACCTAGTCAAATGAAAAATTAATAATGAAACTGTTAATTAACAGATTTATAAAGAATCTGTTAATTAACAGATTAATAAGGAAAATGTCTAATAATATAATAATATAAATTTATTCTCTTTAATCTCTTTTACCCCCGACAAACTTAACGGGAGATCTCGGACGTTGAGTTTGCATGATAATTTGCTAAATCGTTGTTTGGATAATGGTTTGGTAAAGATATCAGCAATTTGATCTTCTACAGAGATATAAGAAACAGATAATGTTTGTTTGCCACGCGCTCTCGAACAAAATGATAATCAATTTCAACATGTTTTGTACGAGCATGAAATACTGGATTTGATGTAAGATATGTTGCTCCAATATTATCACACCAAATTTTTGGTGCAATATCTGATGCAAGATGAAGTTCAGAAAGAAGAGATTGAAACCAAATAATTTCTGACGTTGCATTGGCTATAGCTTTATATTCAGATTCAATGCTTGAACGAGATACTGTAGGTTGCTTTTTCGAATTCCAAGAAATAAGATTTCGTCCAAGAAATATTGCATATCCACTAGTAGAGCGTCTATCTTAAGGAGAATTAGCCCAATCCACATCGCTATAGGCATGTAAATCTCAAGATGAGTGTCGATATAAAAGAAGACCATGTAGAAAAGTGCCTTTGAGATAACGAAGTATTCTCTTCACACCTTCCCAATTTTGTTCAGTAGGAGTATGCATGAACTGACAAGTACGATTTACTGCAAACGTAATATTAGGGCGCGTAATAGTAACATACTGTAAAGCTCTAACAATACTTCGATAAACCTGGAGATCAACCATCACTGAAGAGAAAGAAGGTGTAGATACATTATTTGGAGCAATAGGTATAGAGATCGGACGTGCTCCATCCATTTTAGCTCTTTGAAGAAGCCCAGTAATATATTTGCTCTGAGAGAGGATATAATCTTCATCATGTGGAATAAGTTCAATACCAAGAAAAAAATGAGCATTTTCTAAATCTCGAATAGGAAATTCCTGATTGAGAAGGCTTAATAAATTTGAGATGCCCTTTTGATCATTGCCAGTTAATAGAATATCATCCACATAAATAAGAAAAAATATCATAGATCTATCATTATGTCTGTAGAATAGAGAGGAGTCAGTTTTTGATCCAAAAAAACTTTGAGCCTGTAACCATTTAGATAATCGATGAAACCATGCACGAGGAGCTTGCCGAAGACCTTATAAAGATTTCTTGAGATGACAAACATGAGATGGAAATTGTGGATGAATAAACCCTGGTGGTTGCTCCATAAAAACTATTTCCTCAAGAATACCATGAAGAAATGCATTAGAAACGTCTAATTGTCGGATAGACCAATTAGAACTAATAGCTATTGATAACAATAATCTAACAGATGTAATTTTGATGACTGGGCTGAAGGTGTCATTGAAGTTAATACCTGGTTGTTGACTAAATCCTTTGGCTACAAGGCCAACCTTATACCGTTCAAGAGAATCATCAGCTCGATGCTTAAGACGGAATATCCATTTTGAGCCCACAACATTCATGGACGGAGTGCACGGAACTAGGCTCCATGTTCCATTACGAAGAAGTGCATCAAATTCTGTAGCCATTGCATTACGCCAATTTGGATCCTTGTTTGCTTGTGTAAAGCAAGTTGGTTCAATAGTTTTTGAGGAAACCACTAGAGCTCGAGGAAGAGGATATCGAGTAGCCATTGGTGGGCATCGTGCATATATGTCACTTAAGGGAAGCATGCGACGAGGAGCATTATCATCTGAATCACTTGTTGACGGTGATGAGGAAGTGGGTTGGCATGGTGAGTTTGTTGCCGAACTTGTATTATCCGAGGATCCAGAGCCAGAGAGCATATTATCTTCGGCTAGTGAGACTTTTAAGATTGGAGCAACAACTTGAGGCGATTCTGATGGAATAGGAGAGTTATTAGGGAGCTCCGGAGCAGGACCTAGGATTCCATCTCTTCTGATAATGTTGGGTGACATCAAGAAAGTACCACCTGTATCTAGAGAAGAATTGAAGAGGCTGCTGAAAAAGGGAACAGAGATTCATCAAAAGTAGAATATCGTGATATATATATCCGTCCAGTTGGTATATGTAAGCAACAATACCCATGATGCATATTACTATAACCAAGGAAAACACATAATAATGAATGAGAGTCAAGTTTGTGTTTAGAGTAGGGGTGTAACAATGGATAACATGCGCAACCAAATATTCGAAGAAAGGTGTATTCAGGAGTTTGATTATAAAGTTTTTCCAAAGGACACTTATGATTGAGTAATGGAGTAGGAAGTCGATTTATGAGATATACTGCAGTACAAACAGCTTCATCCCAAAATTTACGCAGAACCGATGCATGATGAAAAAGAGCTAAGGTAGTTTCAACTATATGTCTATGTTTTCTCTCAGCAGAGCCATTTTGTTCTGGAGTATGAGGGCAAGAGACTCGATGAACAATCCCACAAGAGACAAGATGACGATGAAGAGCTTGATATTCTCCTTCCCAATCAGAATGAAGAGAGAGTATTTTGCGATTAAAATATCGTTCAACTTGTTTTTGAAAATTACAGAATATATCAAATAAATCAGATTTTTTTTTCATTGGATAAAGCCAAGTGTATTTACTAAAATGATCAATGAAGGTAACGTAATATAAGAAACCTTGGTTAGACAAGATAGGTGCAGGACCCCAAATATCAGAATGAATTATTTCAAGTGGAAAATTGGAAACGCGTTCAGATGAAGAAAAAGGTAACTTATGACTTTTAGATTCCATGCATGCCTGACATGAATGAGATGGAGATGAAATAAAGAAAGTAGGTAAATCATACCTATTTATGATCGACTGAACAATACGAAGGGAAGGATGACCAAGTCGAGCATGCCAGGCTGGTTTATTTACGCGTTCACCAATAAAAGCTTTGATTGAAGAATTTTGAAGATAGTAGAGACCATTTTTTATTTTTCCAAGAAATACAGTAGTATTTGTTCAATTGTTCCTCTATCTTTTATAAGATAATGATCACGATGAAATTCAAAAAAGACATTGTTATCAAGGGAAAACTGACGTACGGAGAGTACATTTTTAGTAATGGATGGAACATGAAAGATGTTGCGCATGTGAAAAGTACGATTAGATAAATAAATGTATGTGTTTCCAAGATTAGTAATATGCAAACCTGAGCCATCACCTACTTGTACTGTATCCGAACCAGTGTATGGTAGTACATCTGTAAAGATATTGTAGTCTGATGTGACATGATGAGTTGCTCCAGTGTCGATATACCATTCAGTAGATAAAAATTTTGAAGGTTTACCATGACTAGGCACAGATGAGAGAACTTTAGGACGAACTTGTGAAGTTAAAGATCTTCTTAAAGCTGAAGGGCCGCCGATGAATGTTCTGTCGAGTATATTAAGACATTGAATACCAGTATGTCCAATTTGGAGGCAAATTTGACATCTTCTTAAAGCTGAAGGACCACCGATGAAGGTTCTGTCAAGTCTTTTAGGGCATTGAATACCAGTGTGTCCAAATTGGAGACAAATTTGACATCTTTGAACATTTAACATCAAAATAATAATAAAGAACCAAAAATTATTGTAGCTTGGGCCAAAAGGCACGGAGACTATTCCTCTTTTCCCTTACTTTCCCGTCATGAGTTGGCGGGTGATAAAAATGAGGAACGAGGATGACGAAAAAAAATAGAGGAGTAATTTTTTTTTCTCGAAAAAAATGATGATAGCAAGCGTCACATGAAGAAGAAGAAAGACGTTGCATAAAAATAGCGACGCGTAAGGTATGAGGAACTATGACTCTGATACCATATTGAATTAAAAGAAATAGAGAGAGAAGAGAGGTAGAGAGAAAGAAAGAGATAACAAAATAACTTTCTTAATTGAAAAAACTTGTCCATGAGATTCACAATTTATAGAGACCTTAAGAGACCTAGTCAAATGAAAAATTAATAATGAAACTGTTAATTAACAGATTTATAAAGAATCTGTTAATTAACAGATTAATAAGGAAAATGTCTAATAATATAATAATATAAATTTATTCTCTTTAATCTCTTTTATTGGAGTCACTAAATTAATCCTTTTATCTACTTGACTAATGCCCAATCTTGCTGATTCATTCGTTTATCTCCATTGGGACTAGTCTTGGTGTAGAGAGTACTCAATAGTTTTCCTAGGTTTGGGATATAGTTCCTGACATAATTTAGAAAACCCAGCCAGGACCTCATGCCTTTAGTTGTCCTCAAATCTTCTTTCCTGAAGTTAGCAATTTTGGAAATAATATGGGGTTGTAATTTGATCTTGCTATTTCCAAGAATTGCTCCCTGGAATTCAATTTCTTGAACAGCTATCTTCATCTTTGTAGGGCTTAGTATAAGCCCATGCTTTTGCAAATTTCCTGCATCTTCCTTAAATGCTTAGCATGCTCTTCTTCCATTTTTGAGAAAACTAGGATATCATCAATATAGACGGCTATGAAATCCTCCATCCCTTTGAAACAAGTATCCATTTTTGTTTGAAAAATAGTAGGAGCATTCTTAAGACCGAAGGGCATTACTAACCATTCGTGGAAACTGTCAGGGACCTAGAAGCTCGCCCATTCTATTGAATCAGGATGCATGGGGACCTGGTGAAAGCCACTTTTTAGGTCAAACTTAGAATAAATTTTACTAGTGCTGGCCTTTCTCAAAATGGTGTTGATCCCAGGAAGGTTGTATTGGCCCTTGTTGATCAGATCATTTAACCTCTTGTAATTAAAGACCATGCGTTCCTTGCCTTTTACTTCTCTTCCTATTTTTGGATCAATTGTAGTCCCCAAGTTGACTATGATAGTTATTGTCCTATGGCGACTCTTGCTTGGCCTGATCACTCCAATTTCAAGTAGCGTCTTAACATGCTTCATGAAAGCTTCTTTTTGTTGTGGAGTCGGGTGTTTTAGCGGCCTGTCTTCGATAATAAAATCCAAATTTTTGATATCCAGATAATAGACTATCTGATTCTTTGTCCAGTGTTTCAAAGGATCTTCTCCAATAAATCCTTGATCCTTTAGGCTTTTGAGGAGTTGGCTGAACTTCTTGAACCTTGGTTGAGATATTCCGGCTGAGTAATTTACCAGTTCCTTTATCTAGATGTACTCCTCTTCCTCAAGCTCGAGCTCTTCAATAGCTGCGGCTGTAACGGAGGGTAACGTATTAATAGTAGTGAGGTTTTTGTAGAAGGTTACTGTATTTCCTTCTATCTGAAGGCCTCCGTGCATGGCTCGGATGAAGTTACAACCTATTATCATTTGAATATTATCGCCTAAGACCATCGGGAAGTTGTAGGTGTAAGGTATTCTGAATACATTTTCTTCGATAAACATGCAGCCTTGTTTCATCTTCATATCAGTGGTTTGCTGTGAGTTAATTCTACTGAAATTGACCACAAAAGTATTTTTCTCCAATGCCTTTTTAGGGACTGATTTTTGATCAACGCAGCACGTGGTGGCTCCCGTATCTAATATTGCTTTGAGGGAAAATCTAGGTATTTCTGGGATGTCCATTTCTACCTCCAAATTGTAGAGCATATTTTTAACTAGTCTCGGGCTCCTTCTTGTGCTGCCACCTTATATGTTATTTCTTCGAACAACATATTTGTTGGCTCTTCTTCTTGGCTTAATTGTTGGAAATCATTTCTCAGATCTTTTTCCAACAATAATTCTTCAAATTGCTTCTTGTAGTAGGCCACTTCTTTTTGCAGTCTTTCAATCTCCGCTTCGCACCATGAAATATAGTGTTGTTGTTCTTTCAGAGCATTCATCTCATCTTGTACATCCAGAGTCTAAAAAGTCTACTAGAAGGTTTGCTGGTCTCGAAATTTATAGAGCTGCTATTTTGAAATATCGTCGTTATATCTTGAGAAACGAATTGCTGTTATCCATAAGCACCTGTAGCGGAACAATATTGTTTTATGGAGATAGTATTAAACACTAGCCTCGACGATATATCATATAAATTTGTATCCTCCGGGCAACAACCCGGAGCGACTCCCAACACAAACAGGTACAAAATTATCTTTTTAGCCTTGGCAAGTGAAGTTCAAGAATTCTAAGTTAGTATGCAATGAGTGATAATTAGCATAATTAGGAATGAGCTCGGCAGTCTTGGTGGTGGTTTGGTGACTCAAGTAATGTATCAACGAACGATTCGAAAGTGGAGCTACAATTTGACAACTCGAAGGTAGTTTGAAACAGTAATAAAATGAAATGCATGGCTCGGACAAAGAAAGCCACTTTTCATGATCCAACAAGTTCCCAAATTGCAGCACTGCGGCATGCTGCTCAAATTTTCATTTAGGCTCTTTTTGATAAGGGATCCGATCCGATCCAACTATACAAGTAACTAAAAAGAAACATAAATGAAGAGTCTTAATTACTTGTTCTCAGTATAACAAAGGGTTTATTTCGAAGGAATTTTCAAAAGCCATGATGGCCTTAGCTCATTACTTAATCCAACTTAGCTCAAGCTCATGCTCATGATGACCAACCAGGATTCTTCTCCGTCATTCACAAGTGGTAAATTGTAAAATTGCTTTTGAACTTGTCGTCAAAAGTGCTCAGTTTCCAATTCAGAACTTGTCCCAGCTTCATAGTTGTTGCAGTCCTAGAAAGTTTGGATCTCAATTGCAGTCGCAGGCAGGCCTCAAAGTGGGGATAGTTTGGATGTACACAACGGAAGAACTGGCACATTCATCCTAACTATTCCTGCAGATTGAGGGCTTCTTTCATCACTTGTCTCAGCCTTATCTGCAACTGCACATCTTCCATCCATCAGTTGCTCTTCAGAAATCCTCTTCGACAAATTGACTTGTTTCTCTGAGAGAATACCCATCCTGCTGCATTTTCAAGTAAGCCATAGGGTTTTGTTTTTCAACCTATATAAGAGGTGGTTGAGAAACATAGAGAATGTACAGAAAATACATACAGACTTGCAAATGCAAACAACACTACACAAATCACACTTTCACCAGTACAAATGAAGAAAATGGAAACATAAATTTATACATACAAATCACACCTTCACCAACTATAAAGTAAGCAAAGCAAACCACATGTAGAAAGAAGCAAATGCAATCAGCACCATACAAATCACACCTTCACCAGGACAATTGAAGAAAGCAAGCTTTTTTTCAACACCATCCTGCAAAAACAAACAAAGGTGTTTGAAAGAATACACGGGAATTAAGGAGGATTCAGAAGAAGATAAGATGAATTGCCTTTGCTCAATTAGAAGGAATTTTTGCATCATAGTTGTAGGGATCCTTGGTGTATCGCATGTACTCTTGGCCAGAATATGTTTGGACTTTGACATTGGGAATTTGCTTGATGATGCTCCAATTCTCATTGCCCTCTAGACAGTTCTTCAACAGTTGCAGACTGCATGTCATCTCAAATTTCCTCAAACCTATGTGAGTGCTTGCTGTGCTGCTATGATGCTCGATCAAGCCCGGTAGCCACTGTGGGAGCTGCTTGATTCCCTCAAAACATACCAACACCAAATGCTGCAGCTTGCCGAGATCCTCCACGCACTCCAAGTCGGGACAGTAATACACATCAAGATGTCTTAATGATGAGATGTTGGATATCTTCTTCAACCCTCCGCAATATGAAACCTGCAGCTTCTCGGCCAAGGGGAGGTTGTTGATCTCACGTAGCTGATACGTCTGGCCCAGGCCCAGATTGTTGAGGTTGGCTCGGTGGAGGCCGTCAGGAAGAGCTCTTAACTTTGGGCAGTCGATAATAGTACAATCCCTAAGACTTGGAAACAACTTCACTTCAAGAGGTGTTCCATTGAATGTCCACTCCTCCCATATGGGCATGTCTTCGAATTGGAGCACTTCGAGTTTGGGAAATGCAGAGCTTCTCGATCCGAGAAATTGAGACCCAATGGCTGTTAAGCAGCTTAGCTTTTCAAAATTAAGGAACTTGAGCTGAGGCAGTGTGCCCAAGGGAGGGAGCTCCGTGCAACATGGCAAACAAATAAGCTTCAAATACGTCAAGTTTGGAAAAGATTCATCCAAGGAAGAGGATGTCATCCAGCTCGGGAACTGTCGGCCGGGAAAGAATTGAAAAGTAAGGTCGAATATGGTCGATGAAGGCTGAGCCAGTTCATCGCATATCCTCTCGGCTTTAATGATCAGTTCAGTGATTTGATCTTCACTCCATCCTTCAATTTCATTCCCTTGTCCAGAGCCACCCTCATTTCCATCACCATCTGCTTCTTCATCGGCTTTAGCTTCGTCGCCTCCACCATTGTCAAATTCCTCCTGTTCTGATGGCGCCCAATTCAGCAAAAGCTCCTTAAGAAAAGGTTTGTTTGCAAGTGCTGAGGCTCCTCCTTCTGCCCTGTCAAGCCTAACAATGCTTATGCTTCTCAACTTGAAGAGAGTTTTCAGCTCTTCTAAATCACAACCTTCTTCGGAGGCCGAGTCTTTCTGTCCAACCTTAAATCCCTGAAGGTTATAAAAATTTTCCAGTTTTCCAATTCCCTTTGGCACATGAGTGAGCAGTGGACACGCTCTCATGTCAAGCCATCTTAGATTATGCAACTTAGTGATGGACACTGGAAGTCTTTTCAAGTACCGACACCCAAAGACATTCAAATTCTGAAGGTTTATAAGGTTCCCGATAGTTGTTGGAATCTCACGAATATTTGTTCCAGCGAGATCTAGATATCTTAAATGCAACAAATCTCCAATGCAATCTGGAATCTTTTCAATTGATGTTTTTGTGAGATCCAAAACTCGCAAACACGGTAATGCTTGCAGAACACTATCTTCGATTGTCTTGGTTTTAGGGCAGTCTATGAGAATTAGAGTTCTCAAACATGCTTGTCTTAGAATTTGAGCCGGTAACACTAGCTCAGGCCCCATGAAAGAGATGGACAACCGTCGAATTTTCACATTATCATCTACTCTCAATTCTATACCATGTCGATATAAAATCCCTTCCTCTCTCATTAAATTTGCTGAGAGTGATCTGAAGTGATCATGCATAGAGAAGTAATTCTTGGACACATCTAAATTTGCATCAGCTTCCAAGAGATTTCTACCAAGTAACTCCCTGTAAATCTCCTCCCCGATATCTTCCATTGTTTTTTCACTAGGAAGATCCCTCCTCAACTTATCTTGTTCATCCATAATAAGACCTTCGGCGACCCAAAATTGAACAACCTCCTTATAAGACATATTTTTTTGGGGATACAAAGAGCAATAGAGAAAACATTGTTTTAATCTAGATGGTAAGTCTTCATAACTCAAATATAAAGGTCTTAGTTCTTCCTCAATCCGATCCATATTCCATGCATCACTTTCAAGAACTTCCTGCCATTTTGCTTTGTTTTGTTGGTATAGAACCCCTGCAATAGCTTTAATCGCAAGAGGCAAACCATCACATTTATTGACAAGTTTAATTCCTATTTCTTCCAAGCTTGATATCTCGTCTTCATCTCCTTCACCTTCAAACACTAAATGTTTAAGCAAAGTCCAACCACTTACTTCATCCATCTTTTCAACTGGGTGTATATATCTAGGCTTCATTAGCATTACGTCCTTTTCTTTCCTAGAGGTAACTAAGACCGTACAACTAGTTACACTTTGCATTATAGGGTTTCTCAAAAAATTTACCCATACAGATGAATTCCATACATCATCTAGCACAATGAAAGTATTTTGTGTGAGAATAGACACAAGTTTATTTTCTAATTCTGCTTTGCTTTTTCCTTCAAGGTCTTCTCCTTTGGTTTCACTTCCTTCGCCAGACCTAATTAGCTTTTTTAGCAAATCAGACTCCCTATAATTTTTAGAAACATACAACCAAATTCTCTTTGGAAAATTATCTTTGATCCGTTCGTCCTCAAAGATTTTGCCTGCTAGAGTGCTCTTTCCGATTCCTCCGGTTCCCACAACTCCGAAAACACGACACTTCTTTGGGGTATTCTCGAAGATCAAACTAACTAGTGCCTCAGTAGCATTTTCTATTTGTGTTCCTACAATATCTCCTTCGACTTGTAGGTGAGATGTCTCATATGTAATCATTCTATCAACATATTCAACGGGTTTTTTGGTTCCCCAATCCAAATTATTTTTAATGACTGCATCATTTTTCAGAGCTTCTAATTTGCTATTCAGTGCTATAATTTGATTAGCAATATCATGACGATATTTAAGACACCGAAAGCATGAAAAGAGATAGCTGCAAGGGATGCTTACAGTAGATGAACCTGATGAGGCTCGAGCTTTCAATAACATTCCCCCTTCAAACATACAGAGATCAATAATATCATCGGCATCATACATGACGTCCTTCAACTTCCGCACCCATAAATCAATTTCATCATTCCCATGCCTCTTTCGCTCTGCTTGTTGGACATATCCATTGATTGTTCCCAATCTTTCTTGAAGGATTTTGATCTCCTGGTCGACGCCAAGCACCTTAAAGATCTCTGTCTCCACCATGTTGTCAGTTTCTTTAATGAATTTTGAGACAAAGAAATCCAAGATCATTGCCATTATTGGTAGAAGGGAGAGGAAAGGGCTCACAAGTTGTGGGGTGTGATGCTCGTTCTGCAATGAGAAAATGTTATTGCCCTAACGACTATATAATGGCTCCAAACAATTAGAAAAATGAACAAGTGGTGATGCTATGAATGTTGGCATAATGAAACATAAGTGAAATTTCAACTTTAATGTCAAGTTGCTTCGTTAAATATTATTTAGCTTATGTACTTGCCAACTTAACAGTTTAAATATATCCATGTAAGGTAGAGTAATTAAATTAATCATTAAGATAAACATCAATAATTAATGAATAGTAGTTGAAATGCATGTTAAAAAAATAATAAAATCCTACAAGTAGGGCAATCTTTTCTCTAAATCTATTCACCGTCTTCTTTTATTAAATTAGATAACTTTAGTAAGTATCAATTATTGCACGTTAAGAGCTCATCAAAGGTTGTACTCACAAATAGTTAATGAGCTAAGATGGAGATGATTAATGAAGAGTTTAGGGGGCGTTTGATAAGTTTATTTTTTATTTTTATTTTAGGTAGAAAATGAGATTTTCTGAAAACTTATTTGGTTTGTATTTTTCAACCTTATTTTCCAAAAAAAGATATAGCGTTTTCTAAAAAACTAAAGAATGAAAGACAATCATTTTCTAAAAAAGAAAATATAATTTTTTAACAAATAAAAATAAAAAACGGAACAAATCAAACATCCTTAATTTTTGTAATTTTTCATTGTGCAACGTGCTCATGTATCTATCCATGTGATGTTTTACCCACTTAATACAATCCACTTGCTCAATTATATTATTGGGCATTTATATTATTAATGAATAGTACTTGAAATGCATGCATGTTAAAGAAATAATAAAATTCTACAAGTAAAACAAACTTTTCTATATATCTATTCACGGCCGTCTTTTTTTACTAATTCATGGAGAAATAACTAGGCAGCTTTAGTAAGTATCAACTATTGCATGTTAAGAGCTCATCAAATTATTGACCTCGAAATTATTAAAAGCTAACATTCAAGTTGTAATTTACTAATATATATATATATATATATATATATATATATATATATATATAGAAAAGTCTAATTTTATCATTGTGTAGTTTGTCTTGCATAAAGCAAAATGATCGGAGAATTTTATATTTTTTTCTTTATAAATCAATCATGTTAGTCATTTTTAATGCTATACGATTTGCCATATTTGTGAATATTTTAAATTAGGGATGATAGTTTAGCATCTGGGCGATTGCAAGACGTCCATCAATAGTCAGGCATTACTATTCGAGTGGTTACAGATCGGCGCCATTAATGTATCATTTGTGCAAGGTAGACTGGTACAGTGATTAAGTTTAAATATATCCATGTGAGGTAGACTGATTATGTTATTCGTTGAGATAAACATCGATATTTAATAAATAGTAGTTGAGATGCTTGTTTAAAAAAATAATAAAATTCAACGAGTAAGACCATCTTTTCTATATATCTATTCACCGTCTTCTTTTATTAATTTATTCTTTCCATATTTTATGCAGAAAATAAGTAGATAACTTTAGTAAGTATCGACTATTGCACGTTAAGATCATCAAAGGTTGTACTCGAAAATAATTAATGAGCTAAGGTACTGGAGATGACTTAAAGTTGATAAAGAGTTCTTGTCATTTTCCATTGTGCAACCAGCTCATGTGATATTTTATCCCTTTAGTATATAACTCATTTACTCAATTATTGGATATATATATATTGATGAAGAGTTCTTGTCATTTTCCATTGTGCAACCAGCTCATGTGATATTTTATCCCTTTAGTATATAATTCATTT